>VZRN01000216.1:2011093-2031162 GCA_013397935.1 Dasyornis broadbenti
CCCTCCCGCCGCGGCCGCGCGTGACCCGCCCCCCCCGCGGTTAAAGGCCCTTAAAGGGGCCGCGCCACGGGCGGGGCGTGAGGGCCTGCGTCTTCAGGCCCGCGGAATGGCGGCGTAGCGGGAAGAGGAGGGAAGGGAATGGAAGCGAATCCCGCCCGGGCAGACCCCTGGCATGGCGGCGGTGTTGCCTCTTCCCGCCCGAACGGGGCCTTTTTATTACTTAAAACAATGGCGGCAGCCTGCTTTTCTCCCGCTGCAGATGCACCGTCACCCCCTCTCGCCAGCGGGGAAGCAGGCACCCTTGAAGCACATAGCAAGGCGAAAACCAGCAATAAAGGCGCTTAAACCCTTTTTTTTTTTTTTTTTTTTTTTTTCATTTAACTGGCGTGTGTGCCAGTATAAGGTTCAATTGTTGAACTGGTATAAGGTACTGCAAGGTAAATGGGCCAACTATGCTATGTAAACCTGTAAAGAAACCTGAAAAATCTTAAGTCACTTGGAGGAATTCCCTGCCCTGACTATAACTGCAAACCGCTAATTTATTTGCATCATACTTTACACTCCCTTGCAGGTGCTAAAAAGACAGAAACTCAGTCAAAAGTCATTCTCTGTGATTCAAAATGGAAGCTCACTGCCCTGCAGCTGTTTTTGTGTGGAACTCAAGGTCCTTCCTTACCTGGAGGAGCTTATCTGGCCTGTTCTACTTTCTCGCTTGGTTTTTGGGTGAGGATGCAGTGTATGTCAGATACCCTCTGGAAGAAGTGGGAGCTGTGATGAGGGCTATAGGCAATGGTTGTCCTGCTTTTGCTGCTCTTTCTCAACCCGCTGTGACTAGCAGGTTCAGGACATGTGAACAATCCGGAGAACGAGGTGTTCCTGTGGTCAGGGACTGAACCACAGCGCGCTTCATCACTGATAATTCTGCATTTAGGTCATACCCCTCACTTTGAGAATAGGCTCTTAGAGGCCCTTTCTCAGGTGTTTGGCATCACAGGCCAGACAAGAACAAAAGCCCAAGACTGTCACCTAGAGTGGGCCAAGTCCTTCTGGACTGCCCAGTTTCTCTAGACACCACCTCTTTTAATCTCCGTTCTTCATATGCTTCAAAGTGACTTCAAAAGAACAAGTCCATCACACCCACTGCATTTTGTTTTTCACTTTTTAAACTTTGCACATTAAGTGTTCATTTACCCCATCCACGTTTAAATTAGCATTTGTTACTGTTCACTTTGTTTAAACAACTGCTTTTACATTTGTAGCTGTGTCAAGTAACTGAACTTTCAACCAGCGATATCATCCACCCTTAAATCAAAAAGAAGAAAAGTCTTTACAAGGCTACACAAACCCATGTGCAGCAGCCAAGACTGGTGGCCTTGTCCTAAAACAGATGTGTGGGTCATGAACAGCACACCCTGCCTCAGGACAGGAGCACAAGGCACCCTGACCAGAAGGGTCAGCAGCATTTCAGAGAGCTCCATGTGCTCTTTCTAGTTGTTTTCTCCTTCCACCTGTCACCAGAACCTTCTTTCCAGCCTCAGTGACTGCTCAAATCACTGCGAGTTGCTGTTGTACAGGTATTGCCTAACACTTTCATCTAACTTTTACCCTCACAAAGCAAAATAGTAGCAGAATATCCAGCTGGTCAGGGCATTGTTGGGCATTTCCTTTGTTTCATTCACATTTCCAGTAAAACACTTTAAAAAATAAAACAACCCACCTGGGAAGACAGCCCTCCCGGAACAGCTATTGTTCACTGCAGACACTGAAATGTAATATTTTTCTGGCAACTCGCTGCCTGCAAGACCCTGGCGCCGTAGGATACGCTGTAGCTCTTCTTAGTAGCACTGGGAAGTCAGTGCCTGGAAGCAATAAGCTTTGGGAGAGCAACAAGATCTTTCACATCAAAACCACTGGTCAGCAGTGTAGAGGCACAGGGGGAGAGCAGCAGGTGCAAGAATATTTTTATGTATTTTTTAAATGGCACTTGATAATGGGAAACTCACCTGCCCAAAAGTCAGTAGCTGCCTCCAGGCTCATTTTTTTGTGGACCTGGCAGGAGTAGCAGCACTTATCACCGGGAGAACAGCTCCAAGGGTTCATCAACTGACTCTGCTGCTCTTCACTCCACTGAGGTCACTGTCAGGAGCAGCAGATTTTGGTAAGCAAATGGTCACTCCCTCACCTGCACTGGGAACAGCTGCACACAGCCCAGCCCCTCGAGACAATGCAGTGTACGTTTTCAAGCAAATCCTTGGCACTACAGTCATCCAGGTCAATGTGTGCTGGGATTTCCCTGCTGCAACTCTGAAACACACACAAGTAAAAGCAGGTCCCTGGGAATTGACCACATTACTCCCTGTGCACCAGGCGTGGGTGGTTCAGCATGGCCCAAGCAGTGGCGGTAACAACCAGCCCTCCAGCCCACTAATTTTTTTAAGTAGCAGAGAGAGAAGGCCTATGGGGTTTGTGCTGTGCCTACACCGGTGGGATGCTGTGATATCCCTGGGACCTGCCCTAGGAGTTCCCAAAGCAGGCCCAGCTGCCCAGGCTGCCGCTGGATCAGGATGATTACACAAGTCCCCCAGTTCTTGCATCTTTGATTCAAAAGCAGTCACTTGGCAAGCAAAATGCTGGGAAGAGAAGGAGCAAGAGCAGGGAAGTTGTGTGGCACTGAACAGACAGGAAATGACTGCCATGGCAGGGGTCACACACACTGCATTTCACTCTGTGCTTCTTGGAGAACACCGAGCTGCTCAAACCGTGTGGTTTCCCCTTTCACCGAGTGCCCTTGTTCTCAGGCGTCCGATGGGGAGGGCCGTGCAAGGCAAGTTGGCTGCACTGCACAGATCAGAGGGGTGGCATAGCAACAGATTATTGAAAAAAAAGGACTGCCCAGATTAACATTTAATCCAGCCAACACATGCATGCAAAAGGACAAGCTGTTTCTAGTACCAGCCAGCCTCTGCAGCATTGGCAGAGGTAGGAAGACACAGGCTCCAGAGCAGGCTTTCCCGTAACTCTGCACTGCAGTTTCTCACAACTTCACCTGACTCTCTAGCAGCTGCCAGAAAGTAGGTGGCTGGCTGGAGTCCTGCTCTGATGCCATCACTCAGCTCCAGCTTCCCTGGCTCAAGGCAAGCATGCTGACAGTGCTTTGGTAACACAGGCAAGACCTAACCACACTGCCTTGAGCCATGACCGACTCAGGAAACGCATCCCACCCCCCTCTGCTTTTGCTCCACATGCTTTTGTGATTGATGCCATGGCAGTGTTCAGATGCAGGGCTCACCCCCACATTACATCTACTAAGGCATCTCAGACAGCCCCATTCTCTTACCAAGGTACCTCGATAAACAGCTGGCCTTCCCCTCCACCGGGGATGGAGTGAGACACACCTTGAGGGAGCAAGCCAGGCACGCAGCTGGACTATGTAACATTTGGGATTTTCTCCATGAAGCAGCAGCAGTTCCAGTACTTAGGTTCCTTGGCTAAGCCCTGGGGTGAACCAGAGGCCAAATTGCACCCAGGAGCAGCTGTACTCCTGGAGAGGTCCCTGGAAGCCTTGTTGCCCAAGCCACTGGAGGCTTTGGCTTGGAGGAGAGCTGCTTTCCTGCTGGCAAGCACTGCGGAGCCTCAGACTTTCTCCATTCCCACAAGATGCAGGATATGGGGCAGACCAGCACTCTCCTGGTGCCAAGCAGAGCTGTCCTGGCACTGCAGCCTTGTGCAAGGATGTAGAGAACTCCCTAAACCCAGAGCAACAGTCACCCTGCCATCAGCGTTCTCCTCTTCAAATTATAATCCATCAAAGACCAATCATCCCAGGTCACCGCTGTACAGCTCTAACTTAGCCAGTGGGTTAAAAATTAATAAAAACTTGACCTCCTCCAATCAAAGTAATGAGTAATGTCAGAAACCGCCTTTTGCAGGCTCCATTCTTCATCGATCCTTCTTTACTGATCTTCCTCACGCACGCCTGCACATTTTCCATTCTTTTTTCAGCTGCACTGCATGTTTATACACCAATAGAAGTGGCTGTTGGAAAATAATTCAGCTGTAGAATTAACGCAAGGGGCGGTAAATGACCACGCAAACATACCATGAGGTAAATGTCAGTTCTCATATTTAATATTTTGATAATTTTGTTTGCAACATTTACCACATAAATCATCTAAATAAATAGATGCTGTACAGTCTCTTATCCATATCAGTACAAAAATAAAACCACACTTTGTGTCAAATTATACTTGAGCCTGCCCTCTCTTTGCTATTACAATCTCCTTTTACAACACATACTTGCTCAGAAAAGGCATTATACTCTGATTGGTTTGTTTGGAATTGGTTTACTCCCTATTTCCCCCCCTCCCCAAATACATTCAATTAGTCTGTACAAAAGCTAGAAGCTCATTCTGTGCAAAAGGAAGCTTTCTGTGTGCAAAGACTCCAATATTCTAGCGTGCTGACGGGAACAACAGCAACAACTGAAGAGACAGGAACAAAAATAATCGGGGACCCACCCCTCTAACTGACCCCATTGTCCCCCATCTTCCCCCTGCAACAGAAAGAGAGCACACCAAATTAGCTGAGTCAATGTGCAACAGAGTTGGAATCGTGTGTACACTGAGGGAAAAGGCTGGTGCTGAAAACCCAGCGAGAGAACTGGGGTGTTGATCCCCACGCTGTAGAGCTGACTGGGTGAGGGAAAAGGGTTCTCTCCCTTTAGCATGCCCAAAAGGTTCTTGAGATACACAGAACAAAAGCTTCATCTAAATTATTTTAGTTCTTTTGTTGCTGTTCTGTTGGAGATGAGGTGAGGAAACGGCCTCTGGAAAAATCCAGCAGCTACTGAAGGCAGCTCCTGGTTCACCCTGCCGTCCTCTCCCCACTTCCTGCAGAAGGACAGACATCTCCTCGTTCCTCAATTAAGCTAATAAGGTGCAAATTTTCTCACAGGAAACTCTATAAAGATGTCTCCAGAGCTGGCAGAAACGGTCATAGTTCCAGACTAGGACCACTCAAACTGAAACTCCACTTCAATTTTCCCTTTCCTCAATCGAAGGAGGTGAGGAGGGAGGAAGCCAGCCTGCACCCCAAAGGCAAGCGAGGGATTTAGCAGGTGTCCTCTTCTCCCTTAGGGAACCCTCTGCTCCTGGCATGGTGGCACACGCTCCTCTCCTCCAGCCATGGGAGGGAGGCAAAGGGCTGGGTGGCAGCTCTGAAGAAATGATAAGGAGCAGCCAGCGGCCTGAAACAGATACATCTTTTGCTTTTCAAATGCCACTTTTAGACAGACAATAAGGAGTACTTAGCACTCCTAGTGCTTTGCATTTCCAAAGTGCTTCAAAACATACTTCAGATTTAAAAGCAAAAAAAAAAAAAAGCTGCTTAACATTTTGACAGATTTGCAAAAAGCTTCTTTGTGCTGACACTACATTTTCTGGTTAAAAAACAGCAATAATAATAAAAAAAAGGTTTTCCACATCCTCCTCCTCCAAAATCCCCCTCCCAGCCCAAACTTTGCTACCCCAGTAATGAGATCAGCTGTGACAGAGGTTCTGAACATCCTTAGGCGTTCTCCCTTTCAACATCCAACTGGTGCTGTCGAAGGAGAACCCCTTGCATTATTGCAGGGCAGCCCTAAGCAGATGAGGCAAGCTCAGCAGCAAGGCTTCTACCCAACTCCAACTTTGCAGCAATCCACCGCAGCCTCAAGTGCTCCCATGAAGCCCTGCACCTCTACCACTCTCAGTTCACGAGGGATGATCTCCCCTGCTCCCTCCACTGCCACTGTACTTCAAGAAGTTAAGGGGGAAAGAGGCGGAAGAGAAAAAGGGGTCATCTCTACAGCAAGTGCTAGTTACAGGAAAGGATTTGAAGGGTCTGAATTCCATTTTAAGTGATTGTTTCTCTGTCCTTCCAAATGTCCTGGGGCTGTTTTATAGGCCTTCCTATCTTGACCAGCTACTTGCATGGAATCCAGAGGTTTGATACCCAGAAGCTCACACTTTCTCTGTGAGGACAGTAAGTTCAGCCCCAGGACAACGTGGCCTGTTGATCATAAGCTATTGTCTCAAAACAAGTTTATCATGCCCTTGGGGAAAACCTTTACAACAGGCACGGCAAAAGGAACATGTCCCAGTGCTACACATTGCCATGTAGAAATTCACCTATGCAAGTTGGTGATGTACACGTCTCCCCCGCACTCCCAAATGGCAGAAGACACATACATAAATGCAGCACTCACCTCTCTGCAGGGCCCATTCAGAACTCTACTCACGGATGCAAGGGATCAGTTTCACTACAAGTTCTTTGTTTATAACACACCTTCTCTCTCAACTGACAGCTCACCCAAAGGCCCCTCCGCAACCACCTCCTGAGAGCAGCTCCCGTCCCTGACCAGCATTTTTCCCCCATTATTTTCCCAGAAAGGCTGCCTGCCCTCTTCCTCCTAGGCTGCAGGTAAGCCAGGGAGGAACAGAAAATGGGTAGATACTAATTAACTAGGCAAAGGAGGTTTTTGCACTTTCCCTACTTCTGAAAACAAAAGCTCAAAGCTTGAGAGGAGAGGAAGAGGTGGGGAGGTGGCGGTAGACTTTGCTTTGCTTAATACATAGATGTGGCTGACAGCCCCCACTGTCTTCCACACCCCAGCCTCTGTTGTGGCTACCACAGAGGGTCTTGCCTGAGCTACCCTGCCTATTTTTCGACCTGTGTGAGGCCTCCCTTCTCTATTCCAGTGAAACCATCAAGCAGCATTAGCTGGCGTACAGCATGAAACAGTACTGGGGCCAAGGGCCCCCCGTGAGGTGAACAAACAATTTTATACATCCAGTCACAAAACACCAGAGGAACAATCCTAGACAGTTTCACAACACTAATAACAAAAAAAAAAAAAAAAAACATTCATTTCTCAATAAGCTTCTCTATGTCTGAGGCTCTGACATAAACAAGATTCAATTCACTAACAAATTTGGGCTTATTTTGGCAAATGGAACTGCTTTTGGGTGTTCTCACAATAATACCCTGGCCTTGCTTGGAAAAAAAAAAAAAGAAAAAAGAAAAAAATCACCTTGGTCTGACTTCACAAGCAGAAGGGCCCCCAAGCAAATGCAAGACAATAAGGAGCATGCAGGAGCTACAAGGCTACTTAATGCCATTATTTACGTGTTAAAACTTGCTGTTCCAAGGCATCACTTGTATATCAGAGCAATAATATCTAGTTTATAACCATCCAGGAACAGAGGCAGTCCTTTCCATATACTTCTTTTAAAAACACAGTGTTAACAATAAAGGCTTTCCAGTCTCATGAAGCCCATCAGTTCTGTCCCATACACAGTGAGTTCACTGCAAGATCAGTGAATAAAAGCTTCTGTCCCTCAAACACTGCTGGGAAATTTTCACATGGAAACAGTTCTAAGAATGACTATTAGAGCATTCCTTTGAGAAGGTTGTTTCTTGTGTACAGTTCAGTAATTTCCACTGGCTGAAGTTTATTTTTCTTGTTTACAGCCATGGAGCCAAACAAGGTATGGAAGAGTTAGCCCATTTCTATTCTCAGCTTGTGCTTCAAATAGAATTATTAAACTCAGCTTCAGCTGGATGCTATTCTGGTTCTCCTAATCAAACGGAATGCTTAACAAAGCTCCAAACACAGCATCTGATTTTCCCTGATATGTTAGCACAGGAGGTCCCAATGTAACTGTCAGGTTTTGGGTTGAACTGGCAGATGGACAGTACTGGGGAGAAGTGACAAACCAAGACAACCTACCTTTCCATCACTAGTAAAAACCTCATACATCTCTACACCTGCAGAGGTGGAATAAAGCTAATTTTGAAGTCCCTGAAGACCAGCTCTACCAAGGAAGTTTACAGTGCTGTATCAGCAGACAATGTGGAACAGAGCCACATTTTTAAAAGATCAGGAGAAAAATCTTCTCAAAAAGATCTTTGAGATAAACAAGAATTCATGAATGTCAAAAAAAAAAGTCCACGCCAACTAAGTAACCGCTTAGTTTCCTACCACAAACTCCTCTTGACACACACCCCCCCAAACCCACGCACATGCAGCTTGTTGTGTCTTAACCCCGCTATGGTTAGCTCCTCATTGACACAAAGCAGCATGGCAGCCAGGTACTTTGTTCTACACTTCGTGTAGCGAGATGATTAGTCACCAGCAGAACACAAGATAGACTGATCCAAAAAAATGATTAAGATATGAAGCTGTGGGTGGATCCTCTTTGAAAGACCACCACAGGTCTTTGAAAACTCCACTGCAAGAGAAAGAAAATATGTTTAAAGAAAAATGCCAAAACAAAGCGTTGAGAAGTGTCAGCTGGTGAGTGGAGAGAAAAGCAGAGGGTGGAAATCTAGTTTATTAGGACAAGCTCTTTCCTGCTACAGGATTGATATTGCTCCCAATGTCAGCCAAAGCCAGGAACTTAGTAAATAGGAAGCCTTTTTTGGTGTATTTGATGTATTTGGTGTATTTGACAGTGAGATGATGCCATGACAAAGGCAGCAGTTGCTGCATTAGAATAAAGAAACCAGATCCTATAAATGCCATGAAGATTTAGCAGGATGAGCTGCAGTTCAAGAGTTTTTTTGAAATAAGCTAAAACACTACACTTTTGCAACCATCACTACCTGACCTGCTACAACCCACAAGAGTGGACTTGTGGACTGGGCCATGTGGTGTGTCCACTGGTCCCAGCAGAAGAGAGATGCAGATATTCAGCATATTTGGCAGGTGTCAGGAAGAGGGGGTGTGTGGGTGATGGGAACAACACCGTCTGACCCCACATCCTGCAAAAGAGGGTGCAACTCCAGACACAGAAGCCTCGCTCTGGACACCCACGTTCAACAAACATCCTGCGCCTGCATGCTTACCTCATCAGCTTGCCCTTGCTAGCTATTGCAAGCTTCTTTCCCACTCACTCTTCCTCCCACCACATAATTCCCCCCCAGCTTCCACTTCTCACCCTCTCAAATTTCTCCATCATAAAACTCCTATCTTACTGCTTTGAAAGACAAAAGGGCAGTCCAGAAATTCAAGATCTTCCCGGCAATCCTGAAACTGCTGTGATGGCATGAAAGATAGGCCTGCTCAAACAGCTCTGAGATGGAAGGGGAAATCCTAAATCTACCTTGAGCTGCCATATCCTGTCTGAGGTAAAACCTGCCCCTAGTAAACACCCACAGTGGCAGTCCAAGCACTTTACAACAAGTAGATGTTTGGAGGACCAGAAACCCTAGAGCTCCCAAATTCTGCAGGGCAGTAGCCAAGCCCCTCAAAGAAATGCACTGAGGATTTGCACAGGTGTCTTTGTCTCAGAGCTAAGAAGGCTGATATTTTCATTTCGAATAAATACAGCAGATAAGAGATGCTTCAGGTGGGGTGGAGTAAGGAAACACAGTATTTGAGGACAGTAATCATGACAGTAGCCAATGTTACCCTGCAGCACTCTGTCCTGCAGTTCCCACTTCAGCTTACTTTTGTTTGCTTTCCATTGGAAAAGGTCTATATTTAAAAAAAATGAAGTTATTTAAATAAAATTTGCTTTTAAAAATGGAAGAGAACATGCAAGTGCAAGAACAGATGCTATGCTAAACTACCGACTCAAAATACAGCAATTCTTCAAAAACCTCAAAGTGTCACAGGCAGTCCAGCACAAGGCATTTTAAGTGCAAGATCAGGCAGGTCTATTGAAATGCAGACCACTTTCCTTGGCAAAGATTTTTAAGCCTTCCAAGGGGAAGTTCCTATCAGTAAAGTAGTACAGGATCACAGATACTGTGAGGAGACTGAAGTCATGGAGGAGTATCACTCAGGCAGTACAATCCAAGAATTCTCATTGCTAAGAATCAGGCATTTTTTTCCCCTACTCAAATCATGCCTTCCCCACGTATTGTTTATCTTGGATCTCTCTACGGGATCTAAGAACAGAATTTGCTGCTAATCAAGGTCCATTTCTAGCTCAGTTCTGTCCAATTCCCATGTCCTGGGTCTGTGCCAGTATCTTGGTTATCTCTGCAGTGCCAGGCAATGCTTCAGTTGTCCTATTAGCCCCTCCTCCCAGGGGAGAAGAGTCAGTTTTCAACCAAATTATTACCACAGATTCAGGGCAGGATTTGTTATTAATACTGAATTTGGCAAAGGGTAAGAAGATCCCACTTTCCATAACGCATTCCTCACGCAGCAGAGCCAAGCCTGGAAATCCTGTTTAGCATATACAGAATGGTATGTCTCGACTACGCTGCCTTTCTGAGCTTTTAATGAGGGCAAATTGAATTTATGTTGCCAATTTGGATTTCAGAGATGCATTTCAGTCTTTCCACATGATCAACAAGCAAAGGGAGAAAGCTCTGCTGTCTATACGGACCCGTGCTGCAAAGACTGACTTACCACAGACAGGCAAATACGCTTCTGAAGTCCTGACAGCAGGCCACATGGAAAACAGCACTGGAGAGAAAGTCTGAACAGGCTGGAGTTATCTACACAGGTAGGATCCATTGCCTCTCACTGCTGCAGGAAGAGAGGGAGGAGGAAGGTGGGAAGAGCAATGTACAGAGATGTATCTTTATCCAAGGGATATCAATTGCAGAACAAGGCGGCAGGCTAGAGATCCAGTTCTCTTTCCACCTCCACGTGCCCCTCTCCCCACAAATGCAGCTGCCGCCACTTGACGGGATAAAAGGCAAATTGTTCAGCTTGCTGCTTTCACATCAAGGAGGGGAGTCTTTGCCAGGGAAAGGGCTGTCAGTTTTTCAGCTGGACAAAGCAATGACAAAAACACACCCCCTTACACTGCCCTTTTTTGCGTATCTGAAAGGGGAAAAAGGAGGAAAAAATAAAAGGTCTCTGTAAACATTTGAAGAGGAGACATTTTGGGTTTTTTTTTTCTCTTAAGGGATAATGTAACCCTTCCCTAGCCCCACCCTAAAAGCACTGGTTTTGGGGAGCACTGCAAACAGAGATTCAGAACTGCGCACTCCGGTCTCGAAAGAAGCCCTCAGCCACTTGTGCTTCTCTGAAAGTGACGGTAATGGAGTTTGCTGTGATGTCTGTCACTGTCACTTCGCTGGGGGGCACAGTGGGGATCCAAGGGAGACTGGCATCCACATCTGCTGCAGAAGGAAAGGCAGATAAGAGCATGTTAGTGAAAGAGAGAAGGCGAGGGTGAGAAAGGAGGAAGAGAGGGGAAAATACGGATGGAAAAAGGGTCTCCTTTCTGACAAACTGTAGGTGAATTCAGCCTGTACTGAGTCAGCATGTACAGAGCAAGAAAGAACATGTGCAAGCCCTCCCCTTAGAGGCTAAGGGAAAATGAAGGATCAGGTGTACAGATACACTGTGGTATCAGAGCAGCCTACGCAGAGGTCAGAAGACCCTGTAAAACCACCTGTTAAAAAAGCTCATCTAACCAACCACAATTCCCCAACACCTCTCATCCCATCTCAGCCCCTAATTTAGTTTTGTGTCAGCAAACACATTCATCCTGGTTTGAGCTCACCTGCTTCTTAATGCCCCACCCTGCTGAAAAGGCAAAAATTAAAATCTCTTACACACACTCTTCAGATATTCCTAAGGGAGTCAAAGGGAGCCAAAATGGAGGGTCTGCCTCACACTGCACCTGCAATGCAGCCTGGGTGTGATTCTCTCAAAAATCCATCAGTAGTGCTCCATAGAGAGGCTGCTCATCCTTTCTCATACCCCTCCTTTGCTCCCAGACAGCTCCATACAAGAAACCCAAGCACCCTCGCACTTTCTCACTGTAGGAATAATTGCCAGCCCCTCTGCCCCCCAAAGGCTCACTTCCCCACAGCCCCCAGAGACTGCCATGTAAATAGAGAGGAAGGAAACTACACCCTCTCCCTGTCACTCCACCTGTCCACTGTATACCTTGTTGTCCCAGCCTCGGCAAGGAACAAGAGCCCCTTAAGAGTGTATTTCCTGGCTTCTGACTCAAACATGTCGGGTGTCTACTTTCCCCCCAGAGAGAGTCCAATTCCCCCGAATAGTAACTGGGATTCCATGCAGGCCATGTGTCAAGGGGAGAACAAAAACAGTTTTACAATTCTGTAGTGAGTGCCACTTACTCTTCCAATCCCCAAGTGCTTTAGTGCCCCACACTTGCAGGGGAGAACAGCATTTCCTCACTGCCAGGATGTAACACTGAGTTCCTCTGTGCTACTCCCCTTGCTGCCTCCCTGGATTCTGGGCACCATTCCAGTCCCTCTCAGAAAGGAGGGAATAGTGTTGATTCCCAGAACACAGCCCTCTCCCTAGGATCCTGCCTAATCCAGCCTAGCTAACAACTACTCCTAGCAAGGAGTAACAGGATTCCCTCAGCTACTACAAGCAGCGCAAGCCCTGGTTTTCCACTCCTCAGGAAAGCTACGCCTTCAGAAGCTCTAATAATGCAGGGATAGAGTTTCCCTGGTAACTGAGAGCAACACACACAGCCCACAGCCCTCCTGCACAAGATGCTGGTATCCTTCCCCAAAATGCCAAATGTGCTTGGACATCTCCCATGCCTACACTCATGCTGCCTACTCGGTGGGATCAGGCAGGAGTTACCATCCTCACTTCATCTCTCTGTCCCCCTCTTGCATAGTTCTACAGCAAGAGGCTTTAGAGGGGTGTGGAGAGGAAAGGGAAGGAGGGAGTAGGGAGGTACACTGTGAGTTCCTAGCAGCATTCTTGTGCGCTTCTCAGAGCAGCACTATGAGAGGAGTGCCGCTACCCAAGCTTGAACGGCCAAACTCCTTTGAGCCAAGCAGCAGGCTGAGCACGTGGATAATGTGGACACTGGCACAGTTCATCTCTGTCACACTTGTGTGTCACCTCTGCTGGGAAGGAATTTTAAGAAGGGAATAGCTTGCAGTATCTTCTGCATATTATCTAACACTGGGAGGGGCATCACGGATGTAAGACTACAGAGAAGCAACAGTACCAAAAAAACAATTCATCTGTGCTCTTCAAACAAGAAAGAAACCTGCAAACAAGAGGGACATAATATGGGCCAGCAAGAACGGACCTGAAGACCTGACCTAAACCAGAATCATAGGAGGAGGTAACCAAGGGGAAGGATGCAGAACATCCCTCACATGCCCCAGAAATTCACAGCCAAAGGGTGACTGGCCTTACCTTCTTTGCTGGTGTGCTGCATGGCCTCCCAGTCCTCAGGGCTCTGCCTGGCCTCTAGGCCCACTGCATCATTCAGGAAGAACTCATGCCTGCAGTTTCGGTTCTCCAGACTCGCCATGCGGGGAAACTTCTTCCTTGACAGTCGTAGGTACTTCTGGTTTTTGCGTTGCTTCCGGAGAGAGAATGGCAGGACTGCACCCCCAGTCTTCTCAGGGAACTCTGCCTGCCCTGTCTTGGCCCCTGGCAGGCTACTGTCTCCTCCTCCAAACCTCCGTGCAAGAGAGAAGCACAGCTTCTCCTTTCCCTTGTGGGCACTCCTCAAGTCCATGCCATAGAGCCGCTGCCAAGATACCAACGCAGCAAGGGTCAGAGCAGACACCCGATCATGCACTCAGGGCTCCCCACTGGGAACCAGGAAAATATTCTTTGTTCAGTCTCTGACCATCTAGATGAGCTAGGATAAGGTGTGCTGCTTCTACAACACTGTTTCTCTCCCCTCTTCATCTGCCTTCTAACCTCTTCCTAATATCTGCTTCCTAGGATTGGCTGCTTTGCTTGGCAACAGTCAAAGCACGTTGAAACTCCACTTCCACCCACAGGCTACCTTTGACTTGATGGAAAGTCCAAGTTCAGTGTGAAATTAAAAGAACACACAAACCAGGTAACCTGCATCTACCCAGGCCCATACTTTATAAGATCCTAATTCAGAGAGAAAGAGCTGTTGTTGTTTTATTTTGTTTTGCTTTTTCAAAGACAAATTAGCTAGCTCTTCAGCTAACAGGTTAAAACTATGACTGATTTCATGTTGTTATGTCAACTTGTTACCTCCAACTTTGTCCATGCAACAGCAAACAGACAGTTTCCACCTCACTGAGAGCAGAGGAGCAGCACAGCAGCTAAGGAGTTAGAAATACACAGAAGAGCAAGAGGCTACCTGCAGTAGGAGGCGCTTTGGTTTGGGGCCTCTTTTCCTGTACCCTGATGCACGGTCTCTCTCTTCCCTGTGAAAGAGGAATACAAATCAAACTGAGTACTAAATACCACAGCACACAACCTAGCTGGGACTTCAACCTTTCATAGCATAGCATCCTCAATTTCCTTCACTAAAACCCAGAGGTGACCAGTGTGAGCTTGGAAAACATCTAAGCATTGCTTCCTGTAGGAGTGAAAGCCTTGCAATAGGGCAATTTCTCTGACACCGCTAATCAAGGATGGGTTAGAGAAACTTCCCACCTCCCATCACTCCAGTCCAGCTCTGGACCTGACTAAAACCTGAATCTGATTGCTCTCTGGCTCAATGGTGCATGTTCTTGGCCTCCTTTCCTGAACAGTGCCAATCAAAGCTGCTCTAACCCTGTCTTGTCCATCTCAATCAACACCAGGGTACAAAAATGAAGCAGGATTCACTGCTATACATCTCATCTTTGTCCCTACATCTCTGTAGAGACAACAGGGGCACTTTATGTACGTAATGAAATAAAGACACTATTTCTTTTCCTGTGCCCAGGGAGCGAAAGAACATGTGCCCTTACTTTTCTTCATAAGCCACTACCAGGCGAGGGTCCAAGATATGATCCTCTGGCTCCCATGTGCTGTATCTGAAGAAAAACATAAGGAATAAAAAAGTAAACAATACTTTAATGAAACATTCTCTCTGCAGGCCTGCTACCAGCGTGCTGCAGCCCTGGATACTGTCTTCACAAGGGTCGGTGGGGCCTGCCACAACATTGCCAGAGCTCTGAGGAATCCCAGCCATTCCCTCCCCAGCTTCCCACAGACACCACCTCCCCTTCCCAAAACAGGCAGGGCCAAGCATCAAGCAGCTCTTTGTACAAAAACAGGGAACTTTCCTCCCCAGGGCCCCCTCCACACTGTGTGCAAAGCCTGTGCAGACACTCACAAACTGTTTTTCAGTCCACGCCTAAACAGGTCTCATCTGCAGCACTCCCTCAAATCCAACAAACCCCATGGAACAATGAGACATGGTCTGATACACCTTTCTGAAAAATAGGTCTCTCTTAATTTAGAATGCTCAAAGAGTAAGTATGCTTTCTTACCTGCATTATTAATTACTTCTAATCACTGAAGCTGAAAGGATTCATTTAAGAGTTTAATTTTTTTCCACTTACGCCGTTCAACCAAACATGTTGGGACCTGGGCCCTGGGGCAGGCTGATGGCCACTTGCCAATGCCTTCTCCTGCTGCTCGTCTCCCCCTACAGGTTGTTCCTATGGAGCCGAGCTCATCGGTACAAAGTACCCCAACGGCACTGCGGGCAGGGCCACCAACACTGCTCCCAAAGTAGCCTGGGAACAGTGTCACTCACTGCCCCAGCTCCCTCCTCAACAGCCAGACAGCTGCCACAGGAATCAAATGCTCAGGAAAGGACTGAACCCACCTAGCAGGCAATTCCAAACTGGTTCCCAAAGAGCACAGCTGCACTTAACGCTAGGGAGAAGCAGCCAAAATGCTCCCACTGTGGAAGCTGAAAGAATCACAAAGTGGTTCTTGTAGCATATTTACTTCTTAAGGGTCATGCTTGCCCAGAAAAGGTGGGTTTCGTGTCTCTATCATACAAACTCCAAGGCAAGAAAACAAATCCGAATCCTCAAATACCTCAGAACACTAGTTTTCCTGAAATGTGAGATCCAGGCCTGGAGGCAGAGCTCCTCCCAGACCTTGGGGAGGAGGACCAGAGAGGAGTGGCATGTAGGTGCACAAGGGTGCATTTGTATCAGTGCCTTTAAACAGCAAGAAAGCATTTTAGGATGTTTACATTTCTGGATGAAGCACAAGCTGCACGTGAGGACACGGGATACATGCCTATATGTATACAGGGGAGGTGGTTTGAGAATGCTTTTCCCCTTTTATCTCTCTCTTAGAGAGAAGAAAGATACTGTAATACAGGAGCATCCCCGGAGAATGGGTGAAGAATTAAAAATACAATTCTTTTACAAAAGGGAGAAACAAGAATATGACATTCAGATATCCCAAGGTGCACTGGACACCAGAGAGTTAAGAACAGACATGTCTTCATAACCAGCTGATGCCTCCCTCTCTCCCTCCCTCCTTTGCTCATGCCTCCTGCAGCAACCTGACTGGGCTGTCAAAGCCAAGATGCTGTTTGAAAAGAGGAAGGTTTCCTCCCAGCTGCAGGGATTCTGGCACTCATCCTACAAATTTAAGAAAAATAACACCACAAGGGGGAAAAAAAAGTCATTGAATTGCTTTTCATAGGCAGAAGAAAAGCGATTTGCTTTTAAAAAAACACCCTGGTGGGTGTTGCCTTTTTCTCTGCAGTTCAAATTCTGGCTTCGCTGCAGTGGCAAAACACTGCATATAAAAAAAACATGGTTGAGTTTGCCACGCGCGCGCGCACACGGAGCTTTATATATGGGTACACACAGCCCAGGCTGCAGCAAACTGCAGAGAGCAGGCACTCTGGAAAACACAGATCATATGATCTTCCTTCCCCCTCCTTCCACTCCTCCTCTTCCCCCTCCTTTTAACTCCAACACAAGTTGTAAACAAGCTTGTGGCTAGAATCAGATTGTCACTCCTCCATTCCCTGATTCCAGCAGTGCAATCCATAAATCTGAGGTGTAGGGTATGAATAAGAATTTATTAAGAAGAGGGAGGAAAAAAGTGAAATATGAATTGCATGTGAAAGCAGTAAACTACTGACCTATCCTTGTCCCCTTCCATGATACTTCCAATAGGAATGATGGGATAATAGGTACAGAGATTACAAAGAGCAGTGCAACAAGGCTGGTAAATGAAGAAGGGAATAATGTGGGATGAGGAAACAGACACAAAGATACAAACAGCTTGTGGTGCTGCATGCCATCACGGGCATATGTACATTTAGAAACAAGGAACAGAGACTGCTAGTGGGATGAGAGTGACTTCAATGCTCTGAGCATCTTGGGTTTAAGTAATTCAAACCACTGAGGGAACAGTTAAAGTGGAGGGGAGTAGGAGGAAGGAAAAAAAATTAAAAATCAACGGTCTTCATATTTGGAGTTTGGGAGAAGAGGGTAGATGCTTGGACATGCCACACATCAAAGGAAGAGAACCCTGACATCACCTTGGTTCCTGGGGAGCTGTGCTTTAAATTCCCCAAAGTGTTTCTGTCTCCCCCAGAGTTCCAAGGCGCAGAACAAGGAAAGGCAGCAGTTAAGAATAAGGCCTGCTCTGTCCAAGGAAACATTACACAATTACGCCTCAGCCCACCTTCTTTCTTGGCAAGGGACTTTACAAGAGAAGGCCTTCAATGTGTTTGTTGAAAGGAGAATGGGATAAACATCGGTATTCTGGCCAAGAGGGGATGAGGCCTCACAGGCTCCAAATACATTTCCCACCCTCCATCAGTGATTAAATAAGACTTGGCTGTTTAAGACTGAAGCAGGCCAAGAAGTGACCCACACTACATAGCAGCTGGTGCACCAACAAGGGCACTCTGACAACAGAACCCTCAAGAATAAAGTCATCCTCTCCCACCACCCCAAGAGAGGGGACGCTGCTTGTCTTCACACATGGCCTGTAATCATAAGGATTAGACATGACAATCAGGCACCCAAGAACACATTTCAGCTTCTTGGACACCAGGTACAGCCTGTCAGAACCATCCTGGCGGGCCCCGCTCTGCAGCTGTGAGGATGAACCCGTAACAAGCGGCTCCCTTTGCTTAGCAACACGCAGAGTAACTGCATGTGTAACACTGCTGTACCCACGCACATTGTGTATGTACACACACAGGCACAAACAGAAAAGCAAAAACAAAAAACCCATATGGGTTGGCCAGGAGGCTGTTCTACTAGACTGCTAGCTGACATAGTAATATTCTCCAGTTACCTAATCCTTTTAATCTCAAAGCATTTTACAGACTGCTTAAGCACAGAGCAGTTGCTCTTCAGAAGCAGCTGCATTTTAATGAGAGAAGTGTCTGTAAACAGTGCATAGCAATGCTGAAAAAACCCCAAACTTCTCTTCCTTTTTGCAATGTAGCAACCAAAGCAAAAGCAGAAAAGGCACTCAAAATAACAGGAGGTTTCACACAAGGAAATGAAAGCATGGCGGTAATTTTCAAGCGACAAAGATCACCTGCATTTGGTCACAATCAATAAATCTGAAACACTGCCCCTTTCTGTTGGTGAATTGCAGAGTGGAAGCAGTAGGACAGGAAGACAAGACCATCAACACGTTTTCTATTTTAAAAGACTGCAGACAGCTCTAAAAATAAAGTGGGGTCCTCTTGGTGCTGACTCAGAAAAGCAGGAGTGATTCCAAGTTCAGAAGAATCTGGGTTCTTTGTTGAACTCATAATGAATTTAAAAACATTTGTATCTAGAAAGTGCCTCAATGAAATATTTCAGTGGTGGTAAAAACCAGTCAGAATGGACTGGCACGCAGTTTGTATTCCTTAGCTGCCAATTCACAAACAAATTTGGGCTTGGTTTGTGGCTCTTTGGTGTTGTTTATTGTTGTTGAAATTAGGGACAAGCCATTACCCATTATGAATGAAATGCTCAATTGCAGAGACACAGTGCAAGCTATTACTGCATATTAGAGAAAAAAACAGACAAGGAAACACAACTTACTTTGGGGGCCATCCTTTCCACTTCACCAGGTATTCTACTTTACCCTGAGGGTGGAAAAAGGCAGAAGAAAACAGGTGAACTGTGGAACCACATATGAGCTACAGTACTAGATGCAACTAATCAACAGGACTGAACTCTGCAACCAAAAAGCTTGTTTGCCATCACTTTATTTTCAAAACAAAGCCACTTCCTCATTCAACTACACTTGCTATACCTTTTTCTCCAGAAAATGGGCACGCAGGGGTGTTTAAGCATGCTTGTAGTACCATCAGCTTGGAGCATAGCTTTGCAAAAGGCTTGCAGGCAGAACACTAAAAGCCAACCAGAGAGCAAGACTGAACCATTCACACATTCACAGGCAAACCTACAAGAAGTCAGCATGAATAAATGCAGGAAGGAGATGTATGCCAGAAGCAAATGTCAGGTGAATTTTTTTTTAAGCAGAGAGAAGCAACACAGTATTTCAGAACCCATGAAGCATCTCTGGCATGTTCCTTTCCATTTGCTACACGCTCTATTCAAACACTGTTCCATCCATCACAGGCACTCATCCTTTTGACCCAAGCAAGCAGCAGCTCACAGCTGAACTTCAGAGCTATCCATTTATTTTTTCCCTCTAAGTACAAGATTTAAAAAGGAAAAATAACAACAGAAAAAAGTGTAATGATTGGAAACTGCATTCAAGGGCTCCACAAGCAATGTGAACAACTATAAAAACATTTAATGTTATACTGAGGGGTCTGTTAAACACTTCCCAAAGCATGGCAAAGGCCTTGGCGCATGCAGGACAACCACTCTCCAAGAGCCATTGCTGCAGCCACACTTTACAGGAGAGCACAGTAAGGAAAGTGCTCGGGTACTCGAGCCAAGGAACCAGTTTCATTTTCCTCTTGGGGGGCTCATCAGCTTCCCAAGGTTGGAAAACACTGCCCTATAAGGAACTTGCCGCCGGAGGATCTTTGCACACTGCATGCCCGCAGGTTAATCCTTGCAACACTCTGCGGGGACGGGAGCACTTCCACGGCCGGGGAAACTGAGTCACGGGAGCCTTCTCAAACCCTCACCGGTTCGGACTCTCCCGTTTGGTGTTCCCAGCACTCATCCCGCAGCCAGGCTGAACCCCAGCAGCGACAGCCCCCACTCCGCCCCGCAGCACCTCACGGGCAACACGTGTGTTCCCCGCCCGTCGGCAGCGGGCAGGTGCCGGGGCCCCCCCGCGGGTATGAGGGGACAGGGACCGGGGGACAGCGGCAGGGACCGGGCGGCTCACCACGCCTCCCCGCTCCCGGTGCGCGGCGGGAGGGGCGGGAGGGGCGGGGGGG
>VZRN01000216.1:2031289-2041595 GCA_013397935.1 Dasyornis broadbenti
CTGCGCAACGTTTTCCCCGGCGCGCGCGCGAGGGGGCGGGCGCGGGGGGGTGAGGGAGGCGCGAGCGGCGCCTCAGGCGGTTCCCGCCCCCTCAGGCGGTTCCCGCCCCGGCCGCGCCGCCTTCCTCCCGCCTCCCGCCGCGGGTAGCGCCGTGAGGGAGCGCTGCCCGCCGCCCCCGAGCCGCGGAATTACGGGCGTTTTCCCCGAGAGCAGCGCTGCGGCAGAAGCCTGGCGTGGCTCCGCTGCCCGGGCACCCGCGGCAGGTGCCTCAGCTCGAGCTGCCTGCCACTGCCCGGCTCTGAGGGCAAGGAAGTCCCCGAGATTTGTCATTGCTCCTGGTGGAAAGCAACGACGAAAGTCAGAGGGCCTGCAAACAATCAGAAAGTTTTACTAGTAAATTACACACTTGGCATGGAAATTGGTGTGTTAGTCCCTGATCTACTGCATAAGCACACGGCAGTGGGTTTTGGATAAAGGGGTAAGACGAGAAGGAAGAGGGACAAGGGGAGAGAGAGAGAAAAATAAAGAAATAGAAAAAGAGGAGAAAAGAGAGAAAAAGGGATCACCAGTCCTAGTTCCAGTGTCATCCCAGCTGATGGGATGTCAGTCCTGGTTTCAGCATCAATCCTGTTGATAATCCTGGTTTGAGCGTCAATCCAGCTGCCTCAGTCTGGCCGATGAGATGTCCAGGGTGCTGGGGGTGCCCCCAGAGGTGCCAAGGGGCTCTACGGACATAGCACACATGTGTAGCCATCAGTCATCGTGCAACAGGCAGGACCTCAGGCCGCCTCTTCAAGGCGACCAAGGCTTTCTTGGGTGAGGCATGAAAAAACAGGGACATCATGAGCAGGCGTTCAGGTATCCAGACTCCCCTGCACACCAGTCTGCTGTGCAGAAATGTGCTTTTGCTTCCTGACCACTGCTTTAAACAACAGACTGAGGGTTTTTTCTTTGAAGTTTCCTAGGAAATTTTTTACATCAGAACAGGGATTTATTTCTATATATGCATCTACCTGTTCTCCCACAAGTGTGCTCAGTTGTTCCTCTGCTGTGACTGAGCGTCACTAAGTGCTGTTTGTACGTAAAGTCTGAGACAGGGCAAACCTCACCGTAGAAACGGCAAATATACAACGAGAGTGTGTTAATGTCAGTCGTTTAGTTTGCAAGTGCTCATTTTCACACAACATATCGTGTCCACAGGTATGGTTTGGGTAACTGGCAGGATGCTTACCCGTGCTGCAGCCATCTAAGAATTCAAAGTCCACTGCCAGGGAATGGTGACCCTTGGGATAACCATTAAGCAGAACTAGAAGTTTAGAACAGGGTTTTGGTACTGTAATAGCATAGCTGATGAATATTCACGCCGTTTATACTATATTACAAAATTAATGCTAATAACAATAGGAAAACTTTTGATCTGCTTTTAAATTCTGCCTTTCTCATATTCTGTGCCTCTGTTTTAGATGGAGTAGGGAAAAATATTTAAGGTAAAATTTTCTTCATTTCTCAAAATTAAGACCTTCAGAGAAAGTAGACACAAAAGAAGACCAGAACATTTCTCTGAATTGCAAGGATCCGCTTGTATTCCTTTCCCTCATGTTTGAATCTGCTTGCTGAGGTGTCAGACTGGAAAATGGAAGAAACTGTGCTCCGATGACCACGTTAGGATAAAATAAAAGAAACTCCCTAGTCACAACAAATTTCCAGTTATTATTATTTCAATTACTGATACATTTTTGCACTTCTTAATCCAGGATGTTTACAACTCATTATTTAATATATGTCACCTTAAGGTCAAGAATACACATACGTATTAACTTTGTTAATGGATATCAAAGGAGTTCTCAAAACCAAATTGACCTGCGTTTTGATCACAACCTCTAATACTCTTCTTATAAACAGAGATATACAGTAAGAACCCACATGCTTGGTATTATCAGTATAATTTCCACGTGATTATTCCCTTTTTTACTTTCTGCTTTTCCCACACCAGCAACTGACCCACGTGAAGTTTAAGCACCAGTTATGTCAGCTTTCAGAAAAGCACTCCTTTGCCTGGAAGTACTTGTCACAAAGTACTTACTCGCTGAAGTCTGGTCAGGGCTTGCGTTTGTTTGAGGTTTATTTTGCAACAATTTGGACAAAACGTTGCTTTTTAAAGCTTTTACACCATAGTTACTGTTCATTCTATCAATGTTTATAATGTAACTTCATTAGGGTCTTTTTTTCTTTCGGGTTGGCAACCAAGACCTGAAGGCTGAGGGCAAAGAGCAAGAACATCTCCCTTCCTCCCACCCCATCCAAGTTCTGAATTACTGTTAAGTGAATCTTACTAAGCCATTCGTTGTGACTAGAAATAATTAAGACAAACAATTTAATCAGTCAAGGTTTTCAGATCTTACAGCCTGTTTTAGCAGTACTTTAAAAGCCATTCTGTGATAAAAGACCTTTTCTGAAGTATATCAAGAACTAGATTACAGAAATCTTTATTGGAGTTGTTCTTGTTACCACTAATTGTACAGTCGCGCTAATATATAGCAGTGAACTCCGTGTGCAGAAAACCAAAGCAAATATTGAACCTTCCTTAGTACAAATTCAGAGACCCAGATCCAGGAGGCTTTAATCAAAATTCCAATTAACTTCAAAGAGTTTTACTTGAGTAAAAATTGCAAGCAGAATCTAGTACAGAAAAAAATTACCATTTTAATTGCTGCTAGCCTGATTAGGCGATTCAGCTTCCAGTTGATACAAGCACTTACATTAACACTAAAAATTTATTAATGGTCATTTATATTCTACAAAGCCTAATCCTGCCAAAGACTTTTTTTCCACCAGAAGACTGCAGCAAAGACCAGCATAGCTTCAAAACCACCCAGCACAGCCCTGAAGAAATGCTGCCTGGTGAAGCTTCAAGAAACGACCTTGCAGCAGAAGCCAGCCCCGAGGAGCCAGACTGTCCGTGCCGGGTGCAAGGTATCGCTGAGCCGGTGGGTGAGCCGGCCTCTCCCACCGCGATGCTGCGTGTCTAATTAGCAGTAGCTGGCACTCATCCTGCTGCTCTGCGAGCACAGTTCCGGTTTATTTGCACCCTGTGGTTTCGGCACGCAGCCTCCTCACACATCGCAGAAGCACAGAGCAGTAAACAGGCACAGGCGGTGCTGCCCTGGCCCAGGATGCAGTTAAGCCCAAGGGCACCAGAAAAACTACCCTGTCGGCATGCTCACATCAATTAGTGCTGCTAATATAGTTTCCCAAAACCCATGGAAGGAATGCAGCTGCCCCCTGCTGCCAGTTGACAGCTCCTCGGCTTATCCGGAGCCCTCGGCACCAGCAGCCAGAGAAGCGTGTGTTTAAGGCTGTGCTGCTGTGTGCTCCTCACCCGGCTCTGATCTGCTCCCAGCACAGGGATTTCCCCACGCTGGATGGCCAGCGAGCCCCAGCCCAAAGGAGTGCTCTGTCTCCGGGTGTCACACAGCAGACACAAGGAAAACAAAAGTGGAAGTCCCCCAGCCGTGCCAAAGGAGCTAGTCCTAGAGGGTAGAGGAAAGATCATCTGGCCCAAGCACAGGACCCTCGAGAGCTCTGGTTGGGGTCTGATATGAATAAAAATACTTTCCGTGGGTTCAGTGTCACTTTGCTTCCATCCTTAACCACTTATTGCCCAGCATGGGGTTTCTCCACCCGTTACACATCAAACAGGACAGCTGTCAACTTCAGCCTGCCATCCTCTTTACATGTGAGCACCTAGCATTTCTTTTTAATTGTGACCATGCCTTGGGTACAGATAAAAGGCCCCTGGAGGACCATTTAGTGGGATGGCAAGCACAGAATCCCAGACTGTGATCCTCTCAATCTGACACAGCTTGCACTTGTGCTTTAGTGCTGGATCAGCCTGGTGGGCAGCTGTTTTCCGCTGCACCTTATCTCAGAGCCAGGTGTGGCTGGGAAATGCCAGATAGGTGTTTCTTCCCAGACTTCCTTGAAGAGCTCAGCTACTTCCCAGAGCAGGACCACTTTTTGCACATGCCACTGGAAGAGGATTTGTTGTTTTACTACCTTGTAAATGATAGCTCAACAATTACTGCACAAACCCAGCAGCACCGGTGATCAAGACCCTACCCCTTCTCTGTCTTCAGAGCCATAAAATCCCACCTTCTGGGAGACTGCCCCAAACACCAGATTATTCTCTTTTTCAAGAGCAAGGGGAATACACATTCACCCACTGAATCACTTGCTCAGTGCGAGACAAATTCAGAGTTCACTGGGTCATGGGTCAGCTATGGCATGGTCCCTTTCCTGGGCAAGAGATCTGCGTCCCAACCACAACTCCTGGCTGTGTGCACATCATCCAGTGCCTGACTCATGCAAAATATCGAAACATGCCCTAGTGAAGGTGCTGAAACATCAATCTCTGATTTCCAAGATAAACACTTAGTTAGAGATCAATCTGCCTTCTCTCTGGGCCACTGACTGTCACAGCAAGAGTGAATCATGCTGGTTTGGTATAGAAAACATACATTTCAGATAAATTCCTCTACAGGAAGCTGTAGTAGGATTTTCATTGCTCTGAAGCCTAGACTAGAAGTGTGGGTGGGCAAGAGAAAATAAGTGCTTTTGTGGTTTGTTTTCTTTAAAAATATTTTTGTGGTTTCAGTGCAATTGAGTTTTGTTGTTCCAATTAATTTGAGTTTTGTTGTTTTAGTGAAAGCCTGCCCATCTGCGGACATATGATACGTCTTTGAAAAGCCTTGGCTCCCACATGCTCTATGGAAACTTCTTCAGCTGTTCATTTCTTAAAACTTCCAAAGATTCCCACTGTCATGTATGATCTTCTCCTGGCACCACCTATCTGTAGATCATCCAGCCCTAAAAATGTTTCTTTTCACAGAGGACTATTTGCACGTGAGACAGTGTATGTCCCCTGTTCCTCCTTCTGTGAAGGGCCAGAGTGGCACTGTTCACTTCCTTTGCCCCTGAAGCACTCAGAAAAATTTGAAAGACTTAAAAACCAGCTGTAGGGCTAGAGTCTGTTTCACACTTAGCTGAGGGTTCAGCACCTGTGCAGTCGTGACATGACTGGAGTTTATGGCCAGATCACCTGCTTTGGTGCCAGAATCAGTCTCCCACTTTGGTGTGATCATGGAGACTGAGAACAGAACTGAATGTCTCATATTTGAGTCTGGAGCTGTGGCTGTCCTCTGTAAGTTGATCTCTTTGGGTCACTATAGTGTTAGAAAGGTGGCAGACTTGACCTTGTGTCAGGCATTTATTTGCGGAATGTAAAGAAGTGACTGTTCTGTTTTCCTACGTGCTAATGGAGAGATTTCAGCTGGCATATTTGTGAGCTCTGTTTTTGCCAGATATTTTCAGGTTTATAGTCAGACTCTGCGAGAGTGAAAAGATTTGTTAGGGCAAAGGAGTTCGTGTTGCCGTTTGAGTGTGGTGCAAATGAGTTTGCACTTGGAATGAGATCAGCGCAATCTTTTTGCGCTGACACGGTTGATTTGAGAGTAAGGACGTTTCCAGCTTGGCTGTGGACTTGGGATGGTGTCGAGCCGGGCTCGGTGCGTTTCCTTCACTTGCGAGTCTGCAGCACCATCCTGTGGTTGTTTCCATGAGCGCTGACAGAGTCCAGGAAAAAGCCAAGCGCTGTTCTGGCCTGGCCCCATCCCTGTCTGAGCAGCAGTTCGTGGAAAAGCTCCGTGGTGAATCCTGGCTCTTGGAGACTGACAGAATGTGATTCTGCATCTAGCGGGGAAGGAAGAGGAATCGTTTCATTGTCGGCTGTGTTGTTGCCAGGCTGCAAAACAAAAAGCAATTGCAGGATGGCCTCTTTCTTGTAGAACCTCTTCTGCGTGAATTGGAACAAAGATGTGTGATTGTGGCTGTGTTCTTCAGATGTGGTGCTGGTTTGCTATCAAGTATTAGTACTAGCCCCACATAAAATACCTGGAACACAGGTATCTTTAAATTAACTTTTTTAAAAATACATTTTAAATAAAGGCTTGTATTCCCGAAACCCCAGGAATTCACTGTGTATCTGACCCCACGGCTGTCCGTTGAGAGTCCTGAGCCTAGCTCACAGCGCTGTTGTGTGGGACAGCAATTCCTTGGCTTCTGGTACTCAAGCATCCTGAATCCAGGAAGGCATCTCTACTCACCCATCAACATGCCATGGTGGGCACACTTGGAAGTATTCATATTTTGGGGTAAATGTCCACACATTGACTGATGATAAATGTGTAAGCACACCTTGACAAGTCCTATAAATGAACATAACCCTAAACTGAACTAAAAACTCAGCAACCAATTACATAAAAAGTAGCTGTGTGCTAAGAAATCACTCTGGGAGCTTCAGTGCATCTGAGAAGAGAGTCCACCTTTCCAGAGCTGGGAGCCCATAAGCAGGGTCTGATCCAGAAGGCCACAGACTCTGCAGAAACATCAATGCTGGTGCAAGTAACACGTGATACCCATCCAAGACTGCCTGACTCACCGTGCTGTGGAGGCAACTCACAGAAACAGTATGGAAACAGGTGTTCTGGTGGACGTAATGAATGTCTCCCCCACAAAGTAGCTGACGATGTTTTGGTAAACCTTGTCCGAGGCAATGGCACAGAGGTGAATTATTAACGTTGTTTCTGTACATACCCCTTTCACTGAGTGGGAGCAGGAAAATCATAAACCAGAAACAGAAAAAACCTCAGAATCTGTGAAGCCACCTGAATGCTTCCTTTTGAGAGGAATCTGGTGGAGAACCGGGAAGAGGGGTTGCACAATATCCTGGAGCGAATGATACTGAGGGAAAAAACAATCAGACTGTAAAAAAAGAATAAATCTCTCCCCAGTTCCAACCTAGCTCAGCACACTGAGTACTGTTGGGGGAGAGAATGCAAACTAACTGTTGAGCAGAAAGCATTGGATGTGCCACACAGGTTGGTTTTGATTTAGGAGAGTAATTCAGGAATTATTGTAGGAGACGATGGCGGAGTAGCAGTCCACTGTCACATATCAGGCCAGCATAATACAGTGCCATATGAATATGATCCGAACAGATGGTCTAATTAAATCTTAAATGACTCGTGGGGTAAATGGTAGGCGGGTTAAAGCAAAAGCTACTGGATTTGTGCAGAGGGTATTTTCGCATCCCCAGTGAAAATATTAACAGCATCCTATTGGAAAAGCAAGGTGCGGCACTGACTTGGAGAGTGCGTGCTGCTCCTGTCCCCTTCGGCAGGACACAGAAACCCCCAGAGGAGCTGAGTTTATCAGGTAGCTCAATCCAGACCCACAGCCCCTCAGTTCCACGGGGCACTGCAGTAATAACAGCGAATGTGAAGAGACACACGCCACACACACCCTCCCCCAAAGCCCTTCGGGCCCTAAAAGGATTTCAGGAAAGAGCCGAAGCGGGGGAGCCGTTCAAAACTCGCACCTCAGTGCATCCTTGTAAGTGCCGTGGAGACGCGGGGGTTCACACGAGGGGTCCCCGGTAGGCGCGGGCCCCTGAGGGCGGGCGGCCGCCATCAGCTGCCGTGGTCCCGCCCCCGCCCTCAGAGCCCGGGCGGGATGGCGGCGGCGCGGGGCCGGGTGCTCTGTCTCTTCGATGTGGACGGGACCCTGACGCCGGCTCGGCAGGTAGCGAGGCGCGGGGCCGCGGGGCTCTGGGGGGACGAGGTCAGCGAGGCGGAGCTCGTCCCGCCGGCTGCGGCCTCACCCGCTGCTTCCCCGCCAGAAAATCGAGCCGGAGGTGGACGCGTTCCTGCGGGAGCTGCGGGAGAGGGTGCACATCGGCGTGGTGGGAGGCTCCGACTATGCCAAGATAGCCGAGCAGCTGGGGGAAGGGGACGAAGGTGAGACGCGGCGGACGAGGTCCCCCGGGGGTCACCTGTGCCCTAAATGCAACCCCAAGGCTGCCCTTGGAGTGGCTGGCCGTGCCCAGGCGGGAGCTGCTGCTTAGCTCCCTCTCCCTGTGTGGAGGGCAGGCAGGGATGCTCCAATCCATGCTGCCGGCTCCGGCGTCAGTTTTGTACGAGCTTCATCAGAGCTCTGACAGCTTCACGCCCCCAAGGCAATTTTCACGTCGCTGCTGCTCCGTGGTGGGGTCCCCGCAGGTTCCTCGTCACGTTCCAATGGGGGCATGGGGTAGAATAGGAAGTGGGAGGGCAAGGGGGCAGCGCCTGCCTCCTCCACCGTGTTCTCCTTCCCTGGCATGGATGACAAGCGCCACTGGGCTCCAAGCTCTACCTCCCACTTCGTTAGTGGAGGGAGGCCGAGAAATTCCCGGCTGAGGCTGATTGCTGAGTCGCCAGTGCTGCGTGTCTGGGTTGCAGGGGGGGCTGGAGTTAGATAACCAGTAACCACATCACCCCAGCAGCCTGGCAGTGTGGAGGGCAGAGGAGCGAGCCTAGTAACACGTATGTAGTTGAAAGCCTGACATTTCTGAGCCCTTATCTTCGTCCTGCAACTGATTCAGCCCGTGACCTCGGTCAGGTCGTTTCCCCCTGCATGCGTCAGCTCCCCACCCGTGAGCAGAAGATAATCTCCTCATCCACTTTGTGTAAAGCAAGGAGCGTAGGATGGTCAGCGGCCCTTTGCAGGAGCTGTGGAAAGCACAGTACTAAGCAAGATGGCTCACTCAGTCCTGCGTTCAGTCCTTTTTGCCCCTTTTCCCAGGCAGGAGTAATATTTTCTCTTTTATTTCCTCCCCTCTCAGTCATTGAGAAGTTTGACTACGTCTTCGCAGAGAACGGCACAGTGCAATATAAGAACGGGCAGCTGGTCTCCAAGCAGGTCAGTCCAGCTCCCTTTGCAGCCATAGCTCTCCTGCCCTGTGCACCGTGAGGAGCAGCACCTGCCCCACCCAGGCAGATGGGCAGCCCCTTCTCCGCAGTTGCTACCTCCTCCAGGTGGGCTTCATGGGAAGTCAAGCATCTTCACTTACCCTTCTCTTTCTTCAGGCCATTCAGGACCACTTGGGGGAGGAGCTGCTGCAGGATCTGATCAACTTCTGTCTCAACTACATGGCGCTGCTGAAACTGCCCAAGAAACGGTAATGGCCCAAGCGGATGTGAGTGGCAGTCATGACTCTGATTTCTGGGGAGCTGAGCTCCAGATCTCTCCTAAAAACACCTGTGCTACGGAGCTTGTCTTGCTCTAGGTTTTATCTTAGCATCCAGAGGCACTGTGTAAGATCACTGCACCCCTGAGCTGGGCACCTTGGGCAAATAGTGGAGGAGGGTCTTTGTTCTGAAGAGTCTGCACTAGGCTTTAGCATCATGCCTGTTCTTTTGTCCCTTGGATTTTCCTCCTTGGGAAGCAGGGTGCAGCCACCATGTGTATCTTGTTTAGGACAATGGTACCAGCTTGTTACTGCTCAGGGCATCAGGCATCACTGGTAGTATATGTACAGGCAAACAATGGATCTTAAGATGGGAAGTCCAGACCCTGAGCACACAGTTTCACACTGTTTTTAACCCTGGCTGGCCTTGCTCTGCTCCCTACCATGTGTTCCTCTCTGCTCTTCCCCTAGAGATGCAGCAGCCAGAGGGTGAGCTGGGTTGGTCCACCTCTGCTGAAGGGAGACCAGGCCACTACCAGGACAAGAAGGGGTAGTCTTCCATTGGATCGGCTTCCATTGGATCAGCTCGCTCTGTTAGCACAGAAAGAGAGAGAACAGAAGGCCTGAAGGTGGAAATGAGGAGTGGGGAGCAGGAGGGCCTCTTTCAGAGGCAGCCTGCAGTTAGACCAGCCTGGGTGCAGGGTCCAACCCCACCTCAGACCACAGTTTCAAGAATGCATGAGCCACCCAGGGCTATTGGGAGCAGCAGCAGCTCTGCCCTCCTCCCTCCATGGCTGTTTTTTCCCTGCTCTCCCCATGTGTTTGTGCAGGGAACCCGCGCAGGTGAGCTGTTGGGTTGAAATTAATCTGGTAGAAGTTGCTAAACTGTGATCCAGATTAGTTGTTTGATATGAGTCACCATGTGGCAACACAAGGACCAGTGAGAGGGGCTAGGATGGCTCCTTGCAACAGGACTGCTGCCTGAACAGGCCCCGAAAGCATGGGCTGGGACCCAGAACCCTCAAGGCTCTTTGGTTGCCTCACTGCTGTCTGGTTACCCAACAGCCTTGGCGGAGTTTCAGCTCCCAAGTAACTCTGTGGATTTAGGCTTACAGGATTTCTAGCAAAGCAGGGACTTTAACCCACATCTCCCGAGTCTTGGCCTGGGGCATGAGCCACCAAACCCTCGGTGCTGCAGAGATGCTGCACCCGGCTACGGGCATGGCTGCCTGTGTGTCCATTCCC
>VZRN01000227.1:12113-48935 GCA_013397935.1 Dasyornis broadbenti
CCTCTCCTCTCCTCTCCTCTCCTCTCTCCTCATAAAAAGAACACTCTATTCTATTCACAAATGTGAAAATAACCATAGTTTGTATTGTGCAGGGAAATCGCAATGTGATTGTGTCAGATATTTGAGATGAGACCATTTCAAGAAAATGTTGAATGATCCTTCTTTCCCTGACCTAAATAACAGACTTAGGAAGAAAAGTGTTAAGTGGATTGTATAAAAGACGTATTTCAGAAATTTCCCTTGGAAGACAGATGCTGTAGCCCTAATATGGGACAATTTTGGTAATCCTTTCTCTTTTCCTGTTTTCTGAGGTCACTCACCATCTGCTTGAACTGTTTGGCTGTGCGACTTTACAAGTCAGCTCATTTTTCAGTTCAGGAGGAAAAAGTATCTTTGGAAGTTACCAGAGCAACCAGCTCTGAATTACAGAACAATGGCTAGGCAAGAGAGATAGTTTTTATTTATATTCTTTCTATTTTTAGGAAACATTGTGTCCTGCAAACTGTGTATCTATTTTCTCTCATTAATTATGTGAAATTACAAATTTACTTTAACTAGAATTTAAAAATAAAAAAAAATTTAAAAAGACAAGCAAGACCATCGTCACAAAAAACCCAGCGTCCAGAATATCCAAAGATACGCTCTGTGGAAGGGGTAAGACTGCAATTCACATTAATTAAATGGGTATCTATGGCTTCCTTATCAGCTAGTATTGGTCACCCCTCTTCTGGCTGACATTGTCAGTATATTGCTCTTTTCACCTCCATACCTCCTCCCAGCTCAACACTTTTGCTCTGCAGCCCCCCAACCATTGCACCTCTGCTCTTTCCCCCTGTCCCAGGTGTTTCCTGGTCCCTCCACTACCTCAGGGTTCTTACTCAAGTTCCAGCTCCTTGTCCAGTCCTTTCCCTGTTTCCAACATGGTAAATCTTCTCCCTAGTCCTATTCCTTCCTTTCTTCCCACAGTGGAAAAAAATCGCTTTTACCCTTTCCCCATCTCACTTATTCACTTGGGTTGCCTTTGCCCCGAAGCCTATTTGTATCTGAGCTGACAATTAAAATCCCATCTTCCAGACAATTTTTCACTTCCATTTCTTCCTAATCTCTTTCCATTCATGATCCCAGCAACCCTTGTCCTCTACTTCTCTTTCCATTGCCATTATTCCTACTCTCCCTGTGACAATCTACTCTCTTTCCTCATTCAAGCCTTTGTTTTAATTATTCCTAATGGTCTAAAAAAGGAGACATCTTTCCTCTAATATTCTCAGATCGTTTCAATGAGAAGGGAAGGCTGAAGATATGTAGTCAATCAAAACATAGTGGAAATAAAAAGAAATTAAAAGAAACAAACTAACAAGATTCTGGAAAGATCTTCAGCTTGTGTATGTATTTTGATACATCTTTCCATGACATTTCTGTTGAAAGGGAAAATGTGTCATAAAAAAGAACAAAGTTTATAACTTAAGGATGTGAAAAAATCTGGCAACAACTAACCATGTCTAAGTCTGGCCAGTATGAATTGTCATCTTTGCCCAATGCAGCAATTTGCAGTCTTGTCATACAAAAGTCATAGGCAGTAAATGGAAAAAGACAGTTTAACCAAACACTGTTTGCTTTATTTTAAGTACTGTTTGTCATCTTACATGTTCTTGCTTTTCCAGTGCCTGAGTGTGAAAAACTGAAGCATATTATCAGTAGTGAAATGGAGTAGCAAGGAGTGATGGCGTGATGGCAACAGCAGGAAAATCCAGCAGCCAGTGCTACTCAAACAGAGCAGAACTCCTGGGCAGGACAAGGACCAGTGCACCAAGGCTTCTTGGGCTCCTTGAGAAAGCACCCTTTCCTCCAAAACCTCCTCCCTTTATTTGGATTCCAAATGTGAACACACCAGTATTTCAGATCACACATCAGACAAGCCCCAGTAAGGTGTTCCTCCTCATCGTGCTGAAGCATTGCCAGCACTGGTCTGTCCCCTCACACACTCTGAGGCAGAATGAGCAAGACACCAATCCAAACATCAGTCTTTTTCACTGGCTGCAGGGTATTTTGAATCTGGTCCTGAGGCAGCATTTGATGAAGTGATAAAATGAAAAGGTGGAGAACAGATTTCATTGTTCTTTCTTTCTGTATCACCTGGTACTCACATGTGCCAGAGGGATGTATCTTAGAACATGTTTCTTCTTGTCAAAGTCACAGAAACAAGAGTGGCTCTGCATAGAGGATTTATTAGCAAATGAGCAGGATAGGGATCACAGAATAATTAGGCTGAAAAGGAGCTCAGGAAGCCTCTGGTCCAATCTCCTGCTCACGGCAGGTTCAGCTTCAGGCTGAACCTGACAGCTCAGGGCTTCATTCATTCAGGGCTTGAAAACCTCCAAGCATGGAGATTATGCAGCTTCCTTAAGCAATCTTCTCCATTGCTTGACTTACTGTGCATATAAATCTCTTTACTGGAGCACTTTGAGAAGAAACCTTTTCTACCTATGCAAGTAGGGGCATCAGCCATCGAGTGTTGCTATTGTCACCTGAGGATGTATAAAACTAGAAAGATGACTCTTGGATTGGATGTAAGCAGTACTTTTGCCACCTGGCACCAAGCTGAACAGAAGCATTTTCCATGCATATAAATAATTTCCCAATTTAGGCAGCAAGCACGTTATAATATCCAGCTAAACTATAGAAGAATAGCACTAAATATTAGAAGGTGTAAACTTGAACAGAAAATATTCCAGTTTCAGTGCCTTCCACATTATTTTGCCATATCTCTTGGCTTGAGTTTTTCAATGATAGATGAGTTCTGAACTTTCCCCTTCCACGCCAGGCAAGCACAATAACAGGTAATGAAGGCAAATATATTGTGCATGTTTTTGAAAATCCTAGTGAAAACTCTTGGGGCAGACAAGGCTAAAATACCAGAGCAATACACATGAAAATTATATTGAGGGTTGCTAGGAAATCCGGTCTTGGCAGGATCATAGGAAAGTCTAGGTTCAAAGGGACCTGGCTATTTTTTGGTCCACCTCCCTGGTCAGGACTGTCTTTAGATTAATATGAGGCTGTTCAAGGCAACCTTATAAGGGCACTGAAAATCTTGGAGCTTTCAACAGGGTTTTGAAAGATGTGATATTCATCAGTGCTTAAAGTAGTCATTGATTTCAGTGTTTTTGTGAGACAAGAAAAGGAAAATCCTGGAGTACATGAGGGCGTTCGGTAGGAATTTAGAGGTATAGCTTCAGTGTCTACACACTGGGAGAAGCCCAGAGTCCAAGGCTGCCTTCTTATCTGCATGAGGACATGTACAGACAGAGGCACAGGGCAGGCTAGACAAAGACTCTTGTACATCATGAAGGAACCAGTTTCTAACAGACTATGATTCCTCTGGACATCCATCTCTTTTTTTGAAGGTAGTCAGACTCAGTGTTTAAGGAACAGGAATGACAGATGTGTCTGCACAAAACAGTTTCAACTCTTTACTGTGGAAGACACAGTAAATGAGAACCAACTTGTTTAATCTGAAATTTGGTGGCTGCATGTAACACAGTCCGGCTGCAAAAAGCAGAAGAGAGGAAGAACCTCAATGTCAGATTCCTCAGAGGGAGTCAATTTCTTCTCTGTCCTTGCCCAAGAAGTATCTTTCTCTAGAAGCCAAACTGAGCATCCTGTGGATCTCTGAATTCCCATGAAAAACCCCACATGTGGTGAATGATCTTTCCATGACTCTTCACTCTTGATTAGAATGATCTCTGTGATGAGGGAACAGCCTGGTCCACGTATGCCACAACACATGACAGCCCATTATAAAATGACAAGGATGTTTAGGCAGCAAATTCTGCACAAGAATTTGTCACACCAGTGTCTGCTACAAACTTCAGGTGTTATTTTGATAAAGCGGCACGATGGGGTATGATCTACCACAGCGTGAGGATAGGCTGGGATGCATGGGACAAATCCTACTGCACTCAACCCTGATCTCACAGCAGATCTCACTACCCTGCTGAGCCTGTGTTTGCACCCCAGCTCTTTCTGCACTGGAACCTGCTTTTAGCCCCTTCTCACCCACAATGGTTTTCTCTGAGGGAGGATCTGCTCATTCTTTCACGTTTTCCTTATTCACAGACATATCTCCTTTAATTTCTTGCTTTTTCCTCTTCTAGAGGAATAGTGACTCCTTGCTACCTGCTGATTATGGTTGACTCTCCGAATTGCTTGGAATTTCTGCTTATGATTGGTGGCTGGCATTTTTAAAAGATGAGACTAGTGCATGAAAAACAGTGAATTACTTCCAGTGCTATCTCGGTGTAAATGACTGTTAATGCTAAACTTCATGAAATGTTTAGTTGTCATGTAAGCAATTTAAATAAATTTGTGGCCATCTGATGAGTCAGGAGAAAAAAAAAATAGTATCACACCATGAAAAACTATACATAGACTCAGTATGCTCAATTAAGAGAATGTTACAAAAACTGTATTTGTTTTGTCTGATTGGCTCTAAATACTTTTTTTTTTTGCAGAAACTTGAAGTACGCATTTCCAAAATTATGGTTTCCATCGTCATCTTTCTTTCATATATGTCCATACAGTGGGTGTCCTTTTAATTTCAATGTCATGTTTTGACAGGCGTTTGCAAGGAAGGCATATTTTGTAAGTACTTTTTACAAACAAGTGATATAAAACAATGTTCTATAGTTTGGCTGAGTGTTAGATATGCTTTGTCAAAATACTCCTTCAGCCAAATCTAAGGTTTTATTTTAAGGTGACACCGAAATATTTAAGAAAACAAGTAGGCCGCTGTTCTAAGAAATGCATCTACTGGTTGGCAGAGCATTACTCATTATTCCCGACTTATTCATTGCACTTATTTATTAGCCAGGTCTATTGAATTTTCTAGTAGGACGCCATTCTGTTTTAAAGGCATATGTGAGTTATAGAAACCCTTAATTTATTAGCCTTTTACAATCCAAAAGTCCTATTTGTTTTTGGTGAACAAAGGTGCAATCTTGATAAGCTTTGTCATTTTATTGGCTTTCATTGGATGCCTTGTGTCTTCAATGCGCTGTTATCATTAACCTTATTAATGAATCTGACCAACCTATAGCTTGGAACAGGCTTCTCACATTTGAAGGGATAACTTTCTTACTTCACTTCCACAAATAAAAACTACTGTAACGCTAAAAAGTGATGTTTGTTGTTTCACGTGTAAAATTACTCTGCAGAAAACTTTGTCAGTTGATGGGTATTCAGAAGCTTAAAACACTTTGTATGTGTATGTTTTGAGGAAAGGTATCTATATCTGACTTTTATACAAATATCTTGTTTTCTTACCACTTTTGATAAGCTACATCAAAAAGCAACTTGTAGTGAATAACTTAAGAAAATATGGTTCTCACTAAATCTCCTTTAAAATATCCTTGGGAATTCCAAGGGCCGGAAAAGAAGATCATAAATTCCTTTACAGATCATATGAGCTATTGCTTATTAAAGCACAGATTAATTACATCTCTGTTGATAAATTACTTCTGACACATTATTAAAGCAGAAGATTCAATCATTAACTTCAATCACTGTGAAAGTACTCTTAAAAAGAGCAAACTGTGATGCACAAAGGGTAATGCCTAATGGTACACTGCTATTATCTATCTATCTATATTAAAATATATTTTACAGGAAAATGTTCATGAAAACATAACTGTGTGTATCTGATTTTTCATACTTCTAAAATCTTAAATCACTGAAACAGCATGATAGAAAAGAAGGCTTGAAACAAATTTTAAAAAAAGCTTTGGAGGGATAACTTTTTGATATGGTATGGTATGTATATGTTGTACACATCTGTGATACTCCTTAAGTGCAAACAAGCTGGTGTCTGACATTGCTAGTTATTGTACAGTCATGGAGAGAACGGAAGTCTCTGACTCAGAGAAAGGTTTGTGACATTAATAAGTGCATTGCTCTGGGACTGCCTCACACTGCAAGGAGAAAAATGCTGTGCTTAACTCAGAGACAGGCTGGTGCCACTTAGCCTGGGTAAATGCCTGCTAATGAAAAAACATGCAGTGATTTTCAGTGACACGACTGCCTTGGAGTATCTCACACACTGACTAATCCTGGTAAAGTAGTTCCACTTTGGAGTGGCTGGTAGGAGCCAGCTCTGTGACTTTTCCAATCCAGATTTCAGCTGTGTTAGTATCTTTCTCTCGTTATCATCTGAACACCGTGCCATTGGCTACCACCATGCTCAACAGCTCTCCCTTGCTTACGAGCAGGGGTCAGGTAGTGCATCAGGAAAGAAAAGCAGCCTTCTCTGTTGCTTGCACGGTCCTGCATTATCTGAACTGTAGATGTCTGTGTTGTTGAAATCCACCCTGAGGAGCAGAGCCTGCCACTGGAAAACTTCTCCAATGGTTCATGGAAAAGCTTCATGCACTTCATTCTTTGCCTCAGGGACTCAGTAACAGAGTCCCAACAGATTGTTTCTTTGCCTTTTGTTGTGGACTCTCAGGCTCTCAGCAGGCAAAGGAGGACATGAATTTATCTCCTTTGCTAATGTCTGATACAGAGAAAGGGAGATAAATCTGAAGGATCAGTGGGCAGGCCTGATAAATGTTTATTCTGTGAGAGTTTTAATGTGTTTCAGAGGTGTTTTCCTATTAAATTGCGAATAGCATGTATATAAAGGGAGCTTAAAAGAAAGATGGAGATGGACCTTTCAACAGGGCCTGTTGCAATAGGATAAAGGGCAATGGTTGTAAACTGAAGGAGGGATGATCTAGATTGGATATAAGGAGAAGTATTTTACAGTGGTGGTGGTGGAACACTGGAACAGTTGCCAAGAGAGGTGTTAAGGTGCCCCATCCCTGGAAATAGTCAAGGTCAGGTTGGATAGGGCTCTGAACACCTGATCTAGTGGAAGATGTCCCTGCTTATGGCAGGGAGGCTGGACTAGGAAACCTTGAAAGGTCCCTTCTAAACTGAACTGTCATTTAATTTTATGATTCTATGCTGAAGTAGAGAAAGGTTCTGATTGTAACGGTGTTTTGAAGTCTAAGCCCATCTCTAAAAGTGTCTGGAGTAAGATAGCACTTTTGGAAAGGAAAATCTGGAGTTTGGGCACTAAGGGCAGGAGAATCCATCTGGGAAGGTGATGGGAAAGCTGTTAAAACATCTTCTGTGCACTTTAAGACAGAAGAAGTTGGAAACAAATTTAATTGCCAGTGGTCAGGTTTCTCGCTGAGAACTGGAACATCAGTGTAGGGAACAACTGGCAGTGAGGCCAGGTCACCCAGGAACTGCAGTGTGAGTGCCTGGTGGAAGGAGGTCACACTGAAAGGTCCACAGGGGCTTGCCTGAGTCCTTGCTGCTCCCCAGCAGCCCCAGAGTTACGTGCTACTGCAGGAAAAAAGAAAAGCAATTGCTCAATTTATAATCTCTGTTGTCTATACAATGAATGCATTTTGTGACAGATGCCCAACTCTGTGACAGAAGCACAACCTTTAAAAGTCAAAATTAGGTGAATTCAACGGCACCCAGGAAGGTGAAATATTTGTCAAAGACTATAGAGAAAACAGGAATAAAAAGCAGCACATTAATCTAACATAGCCTGTAATATGGAGGGTGATTGGGAAGAGTACAGCTCTGGCTTCATTTATGGAAATGAAGTTGCATCCACTTACACTAGAAATGATTATAGTTCCCACTGTCTAGATTAAACAACCCCCAGGTCTCATTTACCTAATGTGCCCAAAATTCAGATTCATCCAGCCTTTCTTGACATTTGAAAGAGCAATTTGAGGCTTCAATTCTTTCTGTCCTTCTTCATTCACAGTTGCTAAATTCTAAACATACTTTTTTATGCAAGCAGCAGGCCAGTGACTCTCTTGGCTGAAGAATTCTTCTTTATGGTTTTTTTTTTTGTTGTTTGTTTGCTTTGGTTTGATTTGCTTTGGTGGGCTTTTTGGGGGTGGGGGGTGTTTTTTTCAGTTTGGTTTTTTTTGGTGTTTTTTTCTTGGTTTAGTTTTTTAGTGGTTTTGATTTTTTTTTTTTTTTGTTAAGGAGGGAGTAAAGAGATCTCAAAAAAGCTTAAAACTTCTGAGTAAGGATATCAGAAGAAGAGTGTGTGGCTTAAAATTACTTCTGAGCCATTTGTAATATGATCACCAGACATGTTATTCAGGTAGATATTTTACGTGCACCTGTTGCTACTCAAACAGATTGGAACAGATGCATATAATTATTTTCATAAGAGAAATTAAAAATATTTCTAATATTCTATAGGTATTCTTACTAACACTGTTTCTTAGGGTAAATAGCAAGCACCTGGCAGGATGCGTAAGAAAACTACATTACAACATTTTCTTTTGTTTTGAAACTTCCTAGAGAAGTGATTAACCCAGCCTCTCCTCAGAGAGCTGCTGCTCCAGCCATACATTCATGTCCCAGTAGGAAAAGAAAGAAAGACCTGAAGAAAAAAAACAATTTTTTTCCCCCTAGCTTTTGTTGCAGTGTGTATTTATTTTTCTTGTGATTAGTCTGCCTATCCAGTCCCTCACCAGTATAGTTACCCACCTAGCTTGACTGTGGTGTCCAAACATGAATACTGGAACACTGTGGGAGATGTTTCTGAAAATCTTGCCAAAGCTGATGTGAATGGTATCCCTGCTCTCTCCTTGTTCATGAACCCAGCCATGTTACTGTAGAAGACAATCGGGTTGTTCTGACGTGATTTATCCTGGCAAACATGAGCTCTTCCAGTCATTTTGCTCTCCTCTCTGTTGTCAGAAATGTGTTTCAAGGGTATAGAAACCTGAGCTAAGGGCAAATGCAGAGCTGGGGAATGTAGGAAGTCATAACTACCCTTATATTCATTCCCAGTTTCCAGCATACTTCAGGATAGAGGCTTACTGAATCAAAATTAGTATATTTGTATTACTGATCATTAAAGTACGTTATCTCCCAATAATACCTCTGATTCCATCCTAATTAAACAGGTAGTATCTCCAACAACCCACAAAAGCGTCACACTTTAATTTCATGCCCCGTGAAGATGTAGATGCCTCAGCTTTGGAGTTCAAAGACTACTGATCATCAGTCTTCTCTTTATATTCTGTGGAGAGAAATAGGTTCCTAAGTAGGAGGAACAGGCAGGTTTGTTTCATTTTTGGGGTTTTTTTTTTTTTTCAACAGGCATTTATTTTAAAGTGCTTTTTTGAAAAAGTAAATAAAACTCTCTCTTTTTTTTTTTTTTTTTTTTTTTTTTTTTCAGATAGAGGCTATATAGGATCAATGATTCATATAGAATGAAAAAGTTGTTCCTTCCTCTGCCCTGTGACCTTTGTCTAGATTTATCATCATACTCAGAGATCATAATGTTTTTGGGGGTTTTTTTTTGTCATTTGTTTAGGATTTTTTTTTCATTTCAATTACTTCACTTATAGATACAGTTTGCCCAGGGAGATGTCAGGGAGTTGGAAGTGCAGACTGAATGTCTGTCTAAGCACGATAAATGCAGTCACTGAGTAGGTTCCATGAGATCCCCAAGCCACACTGTTAGATGTTGACTCTCCCTAGCCTAACTGGGGTACATTTGCTTTGTTGTAGGATACCTTCTTTCTAAGGATTTTATAAATACTAAATGCAACCTGCTGAATTCAGCTCCTGTCATTCAAGATGAGATTCATAATTTGGTCATAACCAGTTGATGACAATTTTTATTATAATCTGCCCTAGAACTGATATGCAGAATTCCACTTGAGACTACATCAGCTTTAGCCCCATACCCTCAGACTAGACTTCAGAGTATAAACCACAGCCAGTGTCTGTGTGTACCTTACAATACCTTCTTGAATAACCATTAATTTATACACAGCTGTCAACTTCATTTTTCCATGTGTAGGAAGGTACAACATACTGAAGTCTGAGTAATTTTTAATATCTTAAGGGGCAGAGAAGTGCTTTAATGTGTTGTTTTTTTTTTTTTTTTTTTATACTCAGCTTTGATTTTATCTAAGCTCAGTGCTTTGAAATTTGCATGAGAGTTAACAATATTGCCTCTTCACTGTTAACAGTGGTCACTTCCATAGATATTTCTTGGAATAGTCAAGCTCCTCTAGCTGTTTAGTATTCATGTCTGAAACTGTATTTTTGAGTAAAAGTGCCTCATTTCCTCAAAAAACTGTCTTAGAAGCAGGAAACACCAAATATTTGTGCTTCATGGAAAAATATGATGTACTGCTATCAAAATAAAAATGGTCATCAAATGATAACATCTGTTCAGTGTTATCATTTGATAACAGTGTTGTGTATGTATGTCTGTAACATGGTTATATTTCATAACATATGAAGGATCGTTGAAGCACGGCTTCATTTGTTTTAAAAAAAATTGTTCTGTGTATAGGAAGAGGGTATGTGCATATGAATAAGGGCTTTTAAAAAAATATTTAAACAGAAAATATCCTGCTGCTGTTTTATTACAAAAATCAGCAGATAGTCTTGAAGCATCTTATCTGAAATATTTGGACAGGTTGCACTTGCAAACATAAGGTTTTAATTTCTAATTTTAGAGTGCAGCCAGCAATAATAGGATTTAAGGAAAATATTGTAGTTTATATAGACATTACAGATAAATTTTTAAGGCAGTGGCTAGAAACTCCAATTACTATGTCGTATGTAGTTGGTTTATTTGACGTAAGAATACAAAAGCTAATATATTTCAGGGAAACGGTATAAATGTAAACCAATCATACCTATTCGAGAAACATTAATGAATCTGGTGGCTGATGTGTCAAATAAGTGGCATCTTAAGGAGATCAGTGCCTGTAACTCAGTACACTTCAAAATATTTGTACTTAGGTGCTACATTTTCTTGTGAATTTTAAAGTATCATTAATCTACAGGCAATTGAAAAAATGTTTGTGACAGGGATGTTATGTTTGAATAGAACTCGCTAAAAATTCCGATAAGACAATGCCATTGCTGTAGAAACTTTAAACTCTTAACTGCAGAGAAGTGGAAGAAGATTACATTATAATTCACCTTGGGTTGTAAGTTGAATGAAGATTTAATCCTTCTATGAGTGAAGGGAATAATAAAATTGCAGTTGACTTCCTTGGGGACAGAATGGGGTCCTGCCAGGCTTAGGATGATAAATCAAAATAATGTATCAGCAGCAGATGGTTGCAACAGATGATTGAATAAACACTATGTTTAATTTTTATGAAATAACTTTTTTTTAAAATGTACAACTTGTCAAGAAATTAAATTTGACTCAGATGAATTCTAAAATGTGCTATATTTTCATCACGGTGTGTAGGGGGCAATTTTACTTGCCAAAATAGTCTCTATAGCAATAATATTATAAAACAGTAACATAATGTATATGCTCATTCAAATTCAGAAAAAAAAATAATGTTGTGTGTAATGTGAGAAGAATGCAATAGAAATAAGGAGAGAAAGAATAAAGAGAGAGCAGCAAGAGTTTTAAAATATTAGCCACTCTCCCTCCAGACATTTTTATTCACATTACAAAGGCATTTAGATACCTATTCCCTGCAAAACTGGGGGAGTCTGGCTTGTAAAAATGGTGCACCACCTACAAACCTCTGTGGATATACCTCCTGCACACAGCTGATGGGGTGTTATATGTAAAACATAGCACTGGAACAGAAGGGATGTTTTGAGTCATCCTGTCAATGCACGTTATAGATGGTAACAATTGCACCCATCCCTATGGCTACCGCATATACAGCTGGGATTTCCCAGCCACAGAGATGTGTGGAGCACTCTGAGCGCACAGGGAAGGAGCTGGATCTGTCCTCTAGGCATTCGACATCTGCTCATTCAGTGGACAAATAATCTATGCATCTACAGCTTCCTACCAGCTGTCCAACAATTCCAGCCAGGTGTTCCCCAGCTGTTCTGGATGGGATGCAGGTACTCAGTGGCTTGGGGATGTCAAGAGCCTCCCCTTCCTTCTGAACAAGCCTAACAGTGTTTTATCAATACAATTCTGTAGTTTGCCATATTCATAGGATCATAGAAGAGTTTGGGTTGGAAGGGATCTTAAAGATCACCCTACTTCTAACCCTTCCCTCCATGAACAGGGACACTTTTCACCAGACCGTGTTGCTCAAAGCCTCATCCAACCCGGCCTTGGAAACTTTCAGGGATGGGCCATTCACGGCTTCTCTGGGCAACCTGTTCTAGTGTCTCACCACCCTTATAGTAAAGTGTTGCGGAGCAGAAAGGCCTTGCAAAGTGAGGGCCTTGTTGCCCTTGTAAAATCCTTGCTCTCTTCCGCTACTTCGGCTAACCAGAGAGCATTCTGGGAATGACTCAGCTAAACTAGAGGTGAAAAACAAGTTACATAACTGGAAAACAATTGTTAGAACCAATAAGTGCTCACACTGTGGGGTTGGTGATTGGTTACACCTGAAGCATGTTCCTATCGTGGTTTATGATGGTTGGTCAAACACGTTTGTTGTGCCTCACAAGGATGTAAACTCATAACAATGTAACAGTTTAAGAACCCTGGATTTTTACAATAATGTGTCTTCGCTTATCACCGTCTTGTGGAGTCCGTGCCATTAACCACCGCAGTAAAGAACTTCTCCCTAATGACTTCTTCCTTAATGCCTACTCAGGCTTGCATAGGAGCTGTTTATACTCTGTGAATAAAATAACGAGGCACTGCCTGTCCTCACACAGCTGACACTGCTGCTCCCCAGCTCCCCAGCTGGGCAGGCCTTACCAAGTGCATCTCAGGGACTTGGAAAACAAATATGCACTGTGGGCATCCCATTTGTGCCCACCCTCAGATTTCTGAAATATCAATATTGCCTGATTTGTCTGGGGGGAGGAAATCAGTTTTCTCAAGCCAAACTCATGCCATGGAGAGTGCTAAATATTCAACAGCACACATGGTCACACAATGTGCTTGAGACCAAGGCCAGACTCTCTTCAGCTTACTTATAAAGTCATAGCAAAGTTGCTATAAATCTGTTCAAATATGTTAGGAAAGGAAGGAGCTTTAGTCATGGACGAAAGTTAATCTAGAAAAATCATATTAGCTAGGAAAGATTTTTTTTTCAAAGTGTTAAATTCATTTAACACTAGGACTCCAAGAACACATTATAAATTAGAACAAAAAGGAGCAGATTTATAATATCTTCTTTAGATAAAGCAAGCCAGATACCAAAAATTTATTATTGGAGCAGATTTATGCACATAAACTTGGTGTCTGAGAATTGCATACTCAGTGCACTCATGGCTGAAAGAAGCCATTAACCAAATTTAGAGAAAGACTGAGCTATGCCTTCTAAGAGGGAGTATAATAAAATATTGGGACAATGCATCAGCCACTGTGGGATGGTTTTTGTTACTGGAACACTTGAAAGCAATACAGGCCAGCTTTCTAAAACCAAGGCCTCAACCAAGGGACTGCGAGATGAATAAGAGTTACTGGATAAAATTCTGAGTCATGTAAAAGATCAGAGTTTTGATGGACACAAGGCCACCCAACCAGGAGGGGCACATCCATCTGGGTGCATACTCCAGGATCAATTCTTTCTTGCTAGAATGTCCCAGTGAACAGGCGACCAGTGATGAAATTGCTGCCCATGGGTAAGTGTTTTATTTCAGGTTCTTCATGGACAGCATCCATTATTCTATGATTTATGAACATTTGGAGCTTAAGAAATGGTCTTCCAGCTGAAGTATCTGATGTGTGAAAGCTTCGAAAATATATTGCAAATTTTTCAAAATGCACAGGAGACAGCAGCAGGTCTGAGGATTAAAGGCACCATCGTTTTCCCTGCCTCCAAGCACTAAGCAGTGCCTTAGTTTGGTAGCAGCTGGATTGAAACAGTCACTGATCTAGGGATTGCTGTTCAACCAGATGTTTGCAATGTCCTTTGGGACCTTCAGGGAGAAAAATGGAGTATAATCAACAGCTATTATAAATAGCAATGGACTCAAAGAGGCTCACAGACTGCACGGTATGTTCAGCATTCACAGAAATCTGTCTGTGCATTTGTTACGCAAACAGCAGAAGAAGTTCGAGAGTGGTCCACCTGCCTTACAGCTCTTTTAAGAGTCCAGGTGCCCTGAAAAATGATGGGAATCTTTCCAGTCACTTCACAGAAGTCTGGATAGGTCCATATAGGGCAGAAGAGGAATCTATCACTTTTGCCTACTTAGTGTCATCCTGTGAAAGGTATTTGCCAGGAAGGGATAAATCATCTGAGCAATTTTCCATATCAATTTCAAGTAAACAGGGCTAACATGGTTAGAGAGAAACTACGCAATTACAATGTGCAGCATTCCAAGAAAGAATGGTAAGTTAATGGAAAACCAAGTTAATAGAAATATTCCTGTGACATATATGAAGACCAATTTCGTTTTAAAAGGGCTGTGCATTTTGGATGGAAGAGCAAAAGCTTAAACTCCATCCTCAGCATCAGCCAGTCACAGTACAAAGTCTTTAATGTTGACTGGTACTCTTTTGGGAGCTGTTATGACTTCAATAGTCCCCTGATAAATTAATTTCTCCAAGATGTTCCCAGGGCTTTTGTACATTCTGCTTGTGGCTGCACTGATAGCAAAGTCACATTCCTCAGCTCTAAAAATCCAAGAAACACATCGTGTTGTTTTGTGAGATTTGTCTGCATTGGAGAGCCAAGAAAGGGGACATGACATGACCTTTAGCATATAGCCTTCTGCTTCTGAAAACATCTTTTCGTCTGTATGCTGGGGAAGTCAACAGCTCCTTTCAGGAAGCATGTCTCTCACAACCCACATGGCAAGCACACCACTTACTTTGACCACGCATGGGAAAGAAGAATCTGAAGAACAGCATACTGTGACCAGTGGTACTGGCTATTTAAATGGATATTACGGGCATGAAACTCACCTTAGTGAAATACAGATACCTTATTCTAACAGGACAGTCTACAAACACAGCCCCTAGCCTGCTGAGGTGCCTAAGACATCACTTTTGCCTCTTTTCTGTAAAAGTCTTCTATGCAAAATCTTGCTCCTCTGCCTGATCAGAGATGTGGTTGGATTGGGTTGACCTATGATTGCATATGTGGATGGTAGGTGAATATTTCTGTCCTCCACTAAGGGAAATCTCCAACCATTCTCATCTGTTCCCTCTTCCTGGTGCAAATGCTTGCTTCAAGTTTGATCAAATCTGAAGCCCCTCGTGACAGAGTTTGTTCCGCCTGACACTTCTTGGGGTACTGAACCTGTCCTTGCCAGGCTGCAGATGGAGTAGGAGCCTTCCTCTGTTTCCAAGTCTCATGTCTCCAACCTCCTCCATCTCTGTCATCCACCCCTGAACAACTAAGGCTTCTGGCCATCCCTCCTTTGGTGTGATGCAGGTTCAGTCTCTTGCCTCTGAAGGGTCTCTGTACCAATCCTGTTCATCCTCCTGGATGCAGCTACACCTGCTCACCTCCTCTGGCAGCTGCTTCAGGTGGCAAGTCAGCTCCTCAACCAGAGCGAGTTTCTAGAAGGCAGGACACCATTACTCCCAGTCTCAAGTACCATGCTCTCCCTGTAGTCCAAGTCTTCGATGGCCATATCCTCCCTCTGAACCTCCCTGCTTCTCCAGAAAGAGTTTATCCAGTTCATGGCCTTGGCACATTCACTGTTGTTCAGCAGCCACTTGCTCTCCTAAGAAGACTTTGGGATAATTCTACACAGTGTACAAGGTGCTGGATCTGTTAATTTGACAGCCATGTTCCTGAGGAGGCGAGTCCTCAAGAATTTCAACAAAGGGAAATGCCAAAAGCTGCACCTGAGGAGGAGTAATGTCAGGCATCAGGGTGGGCTGAATCACTTCCGTGTCTGAAGCTTACATCAGTTGAGAGGATGTTTTTTATTTAAAAGAAAAGAACAAACAAACTGAAAAAACCCTCCAAACAACAACAACAAAAAAATCCGAATAAATTAAAGGCAGTTGTGAGACTATTAATCATAGTAGATTGCATGGTCTGAAAAAAACCCCCAAATGTCACATCAACATTCCTGACGATACTAAGCCCCAAAAAGATGTTCTCATGATAGTTACTGTGCCACAGATAACAAAGTGAGTCAGAAACTTGAAATACATCCAGAAATGAACGAGGGGAGGTACGAGAGTGTCCAAATAAAAAATTAAGATAAGGGTTATTTTTCTCCCATGAGCTCATTAAATTGGATCTTCTGGCTGCAGTTTTATGACAGCAACTTGACAACAGGGAAAGGGACAGCTTCAGTACATTTATCCTCAATATTGGCCTTAGTTTGTTAGACTCCTGGAGAAAGTAAGACCAGGTCCCAGCTTTATAATGTATTTCATCCCCTAATTTAACCTCTCTGAAAATATTTTCCATTTCAGTGTCATGATCAATGAACTTTTCCGGGGTTTTTGTGTTTTGGGGGGTTTTTTTTGGAGGCTTGTTCCAAAGGATAGCCAGTGTTGCTGAATGTGAAGTTTTCTCTTGGAGAACCCTCTGTAAATCATCTCTGAAACTGAGTCTATCAAGCCCAATTCAATGGCTCTGTTTCTAACCCGCAGTGCAGGGCTGAATAGGCAAACAAATGGCTTTTACTCTCTCTCAGCTTTAGATGGACACCTAGCAGTCTGCAAAGCAGTGATGCTGAAAGGTCACAATTAAATCTAAATGTCCCCCTGTATTATTCTTACCAACACTGTATTTCATCCTAATGGGGTCTAGAGTAATGAAAGGAATTTATGCCAAATTTACTCATATTGCAGGAACAAAAAGGGCAATGACAAATATAGTTACAGAACACTGTGGAATCTGGCCCTGGGTTCCTATTACTGACCTTTCACATGTAATGGAAATTGTCATTATTTTCCCATCACCAAGTAGAGTTTTTATCTGAACAAAAATTTTAACAGTTTTGCATGGTTTTGTTTAATGGCTAATGCTAAGTATTCAGGCTCTTTTCTCTTTCTATCTGTCTATTAGCTGCTTCATTAATTGGCCTACAGATTCTTGCATTTCCTCTCTTTTCACTTTTGGAAGAACCTGGTTAGTATCTTTGACCTTAAATCTTCTAGCAATCCATCAGTACCCCTCTTGTTGTCTGCCAAGTGATCATCTTCCATTACAGCCCTGACTGCAGATTTTCAAAGGTCACGGTAAGAAGCAGCATTCAGGGGTAGCAAGACTGGCTGGCCAGCTCACCAAATAGGGGAATAATACCTTCCCAAACAACATACAAATGTCATGATGCAACCTATTAAATTAATCATATTCAAAATTCTATGATGCTGTCTTACATTTCAACAGAATTACACCTAAAGTATATTAAAGCGACAGGCAGTGTAGTCTTTGTGAATCATTTCTGTGTAGGTACTTGAACAGAGCCAAACACAGACAGTACTTGATCCCCCATTAGATCCTGTCTGCCTACCACAATAAAAGAACCATAGATTTAATGATGATCTTCTAATCTCATAGTAGAGGTTAAAAAGTATATTTCTTGCCCAGAAGTACATGGAATCTGGTTCATCCCTTGTTCAAACTTTGCTTTTATTTTAGATTAAGATAGTACTGCTAAGCAATTTCAGAAGCCTGATTTCTCCACTCCTTTTATTCTAGTCATATATACCTGGTGACTTCCATAAAATGTTTATGAGATTCCATCTTCAGGAAGACAGTGATGAATTATAAACACCATCTAATTTGATTTCACAGGCAGGAACATCTCAGGTGCTAGAACTAATGTCAAATCTAGACAGCTCCAGATTTCGTGGGCATGTCCAAGTAGAGGAAAAAAACCAATTTAGTTGGAGGCACCTTGTATGCCCAAATTTCCCAGAAGTAAAATTAAATTTGAATATCTGCAGAATGTAGTAAATATTCTGACATTGGCATAAGAAGAAAATTTCAAGATGAAATGCTTGGGCCTCTGTTCACAGCTAGAGATTGTGGAACTACAAATCAGCCATGCTGGAGTTCAGCTAATTTAGATTTCAGTGCCTGCAGTGGACATGTTGGCATGTGTGACAACACTTGAAGCTTTTCACACACTTTCTAGAAAGGAAGTTACTCTTCTAGGACGGAGGCTATTCCCTGTCCTCTTTCAGATATCTATTTAAAGAGGTGATAAATTGAGCTCACTTGGCCCCTGACCAGGATCACTGGCAATCTGGCAAGTGACATTGGCCACTGGGTAACTCATACTGGCAGCCCTGGGAGAAGGTCTCTCTAAAAGAGGAGACCTCCTCTAAAAGAGACATCTCCAATGAGATCTTGGGTCCAGCTGCTCCTAAAACGATTTTTGGAAAACAGCAGAGATGTGGCAGGTGAGGCACTAAAGCATAGATAGGAGCTCAGGAAACTAAGAGTAATTTCTTCTACTTAAAAGGCAAAACATGAAAAATGCAACCTTTATTTTCAGAGTATCTTGAAAGGACAGAACTCCAATGGTTTTCCATCGACCATTAAAAGCTATCAACAAATCTGCAAAAAAGAATCTGCAGACTGTTCAGTGTAAATATCTGCAGATAGGTGAAGTTTCTAATGCTTCTTCTAAAAATTATTTTATTATATTTTCATCTATTATTTATAAGTACTTAAGGCCTTTAGAGAAAAGAAAACCTTGTAGCTGTCCTTACACATTCAATAAAGTCATCCGTTGCCTTATTGTCATATTTAATGCTTTCTCTCCCTATCCATTTCCATTTCCTACCAGTCACTGCTCCCTCTTCTTTCCATAAAAAAGAATTTCAGGTACTGCAGCAGTAATTAAGCCCTATGGATGACAGCAGGTCCGTGCTCACGCCCACATTCTACCCCTGTTCACTTTACAGGTGCAGTTCCAACACCACCGCCACAGCTCCTGGAGAGAAACAAGCGATACAAGGGAACAGTTCATCATATGCCTCTTAACTTGCTTGGCCATCCTCCTGTAGTACCTGTGTTTCTCCTAGAGCAGCCTTTTCTGACTAAGATGGCCAATTTACAGATGCTTGAATTTGAAGCAGATGAAAAGCAGTCTCACTTTCTGCTGTACAACTTGAAGGCAGCTGTTGGTACTGGGCAAGCAACCATAGTGGGAATGTTACTAGGTATAGGTATTTAATTGCAAACAGTCCTAAATTGGGGACCCAACATATAAAAGGAATTCTTGAAAATAATTTTCATTGAACTTCGATTCTAGAATTTTTGTTAATCCAGATTGCAAGGAAAGTTTTAGATAAGCATGCTTTCACTGTGTGCTGGCAGATATAGAGCGCCAGTAAGTGCATAGTAGATAACATAAAAAAACAGAATATCAATCAATACACAAATGCAAAAACCAGAGAATGTAATGGGGATTTTTTTACAATAGACTGAAAGCAGGAACAATATGAAAAATCCAGGAACAAATACCACTTTCATTGACTGTGACATGTAGAGGAGCCTGGGCAAATGTGATTCTCATGTCTGCCTGATAGAAGTGCCAATTATTAACATTGTGTTGAAAGAAGGTACTTTCCCTACAAAACTTTCCAATGTATAGATGGATCCATCAACATTCATTAAATAAATTGCCTAATTATGATAAGAAGTGTTTGCTAACCCTTAAAAAACTGCGTATTTCATTAGTTTGCCTTTCAGGCAAGGAGCTCAGAGGGCAGTAGAGATCATGTAGTTGCACATAATGGAAAGAGACTGGAGTAACTAGGCAGAGACATGGCTAAATAGCTTTTAAATGAGATTGGAAGAGTGGGCGGGAGGGGATGTAATAGAGGTCATCTCAGAGAGAATGCATAGCAGAACGAGGTGCAGGAATGAGCAGCTCTTGCAAGCCTAGATGAAGAGTTGGAAAGACATTTTTCCCTCACTGGCTGGCTAGAGATTAACTCTGAGAGTGTTGGAGTTGCGTACTTGAAAAACACCGTCAATAACTATTCTTTCGTTTTCCTCTCTCTCCCTGCTCTTCTACCCTTCATGAAGCTATGTACTTTTCACCTTCAGAAATAAAAAAAAATCCATCATTATTGTTCAGTAGCCCAACTCAAGCCCTTCGCAGGCACAAGAACCAGTAGGCCCTTTCACCAGCCAACCAAGTTGGCCAACATGGGTGAAATTAGTTGTGCTTTGCCCTGCTACATAACAAGTCCAGTGATAAACTTTGAGAAGTTAAAAATCTGGGTCAGAAGGAGAAGAGTCCAGATTTTGGCTCCTTGGCTTTTTGAGATTATCTTGTCTAGATGCAGAACCTCCTCTTCCTAGTCTTCCACTGGGATTCCTCTCCCACTTCGGGGAACCTCCCTGTCACCTACTACAAATTATGGAGAGAGTCAGAGACTTACTCCTTGCAAATGTTTGAAACCTGGCAGAGCCTAGGCTTGAGCAACCTGTGACAGGCAGGTGACCACACTTGAGGAGAGGATTGGGCTAGATCATCTCCAGACGTTCCTTCCCACCTCAGCCCCTGTGATTTTGAAAGTCTCAAAAGACTTGTGGGTCATATGGTTTTATTTTAGGTGACTGAAGCTGGAGGAGAGGAGTCCAAGCCTTTGAAGTTTTGCTAGTCCTGAAAAGCATTCATTTTAAAGAAAAGTCCTTAAATAACTATTAATAGTTATTAAGTCCTTAATAACTATTATTAACTCACCACTCACCACCAGTACCTGAGCTGTGCTTCAGCTGGTTGAGGTCTCAGAAAAAACAGGCAAGGAAAACAGCTGCAAATAGTGGTTTTCTTTCTAATGTTTTGGGGGTTTTGGGGGTATGTTGGCATTTTCTTCCCCCATTTCCTTAGACTTCCAAAAGGGAGAACTGGGATGCCATTTCCTGTCTGGAAAGGAGATCAATCTGACATGCATAATGATCATCAGAAACACCTGGGCACATCTAGCCTGAAGGCAATGTAGCCATAGTCAGTGACACCAAGTGCAGTTATGTCCCCAAATTGTCAGAGCTGTGTTTAAAAATAGGTGACATAGTGCCTGTTTCAGAAAGAAGGCCATGAAATATGCATTATTTTTGGCTATAATTATTTGATGCTAAAAAATAGAAGTAATTTATGTGGTTCAACACATATTTTCAGCTGCTTAAAAGCGGCAAGATTCTGACTGGAGTATTGATGACATCGTGCAGTGGGGCATGGAGGGCTACAGTGCAGAGCCTGGACTCAGGTGGTCACACAGAACAAGTCTGCAACACAGCACCATGAAAATACAGGATATTGAGGGCTGCCAGGCAGTGGGCAGGGGCTGCTGAGGGGCAGCACTGGCTGCATCACAGAATTCTAATAGGGAACCATAAAACCACTGAGGTCCTTCTTGCCAGGAAATGCTGAATAAAAATCTGTAGGGTTGAGCAATAAATCATACTCCAACCTTCTACAAAAAAGAAAGACAGTATGACAGGAAAGAGAAAGATAAAAGTATAAGAACTGGTGCAATGATTAGATATCTTACTGATATTACTATTTTGTGAAGAGATGAGGGAGCTTTGGGAAAATCACTGGTGAAGTTTGGGTTTGTCAACAAAAACACGATTTAGTGAGTAATTCTTAGAACATCAAACTGAGAGAGCAGCTACTGTTGCAGTGGAACCCTTATTAAGTCTCATGAAATTTTTAGCTGTAATTTGACTTGAAAGCAGAATTGGAGGTGGAAACTGTCTTAACCGTCTTTTTTTGTTCAATTTTAGATGTCATTTGGATTTTCCACCAAATCTTAGCAGATTCTCTTGTGCAATGCTTGCTGCATTCTGGTTTTTAAACGTTCACAGTGTCTGGCAGTACTTCTCAGAACTCTAGGGCTTGATATGAGTAAGAAACTGATGTGGAACATACTTTAATTGTTTATTTTAAGCTTAATCTCAGTTTTTTAACCTTGCACTGCAGACCCCAGGAATGACTGCTATGGCTTCCTTTTTTCAGATCACAAAAAGTGTAAGACCTGATGTTTGGCCCAGAAGATGCATTTATTCATGCTTCTCTTGGAACATTTAGACAATAACTATGGGAGAATATTCCCCTATTTAGTCCATGATTAGGACCTCAAAAGAGAAGATAACATCTGAATGTGTCAGCATGGCAGATGCCACGCTTGCTGTCGGACTGCTTGATGAGATGTAAATCTAACCTCATAGTGTACATATTACATGGTAATGGAGGATTGTAAATGCTAGAAGAAAAATGTCAGTGTGTCACTTTCAGGGTAATTACTAGGGAGCAAGGCTGATTTCCTTGAAATGTGGAGTTAGAGCTCTTTGATGGATGGACAGGAGAGTTCATTTTTATCTACAGTACAGAGAATCTGGATGTTTACTCTTCATTTTCTGTGTGCCCTTCTTTTCCCTCGGAAGGAATAACAACAACAAAATCCCTCTTCTGCAGGCAGAGTTTGAAAGGCTATGAAGACTTTACTAGCTTAAATAGCCTTAGAAGGTTCTTATTTCTCAAAGCACTATCCTCTGGGGTAAAAGAAAACTGTTTCCAGAAAAGTAACTAAGTATTTCTCCTTTCTGTTTCAGAGCCAGCATTTTTACAAAGCCATGGAATGAACCCCGTGCAAGGATGAAATAATCCCATAAAATTATTTCCAAAAGTGGTGTGATTTTTGATACAGCATTCATAGTTTCAGCACGAAGAGGGTAGAACAGAAATGTTCAGAGATTGAATAAAAATGCTGGGGATTAACTGAAACTCTCTGATGTAATCTTCCAGTTTGAAAAGCCCAAAGAGTATATAAATAATCAAACATTGTATTCACCTTCTGGCTATGTTCGTTTTAAACTTGCATCTGTTACCTTGAAAGGCTAAGGCTTATTTTTTACCAGTGAAAAGAAAGCTGAAACTGTCACATAGCATGAATATAGCAGCAGCTGCTACTTGTGTGAAAACACAATCAGTTTTGAAACCAAAATAAACCCAAAAAACTTCACAGATCACTTTATAGCTGGCTTTCAGATAAGAGCTCAGGACTGAAGGTGTTGTCATCTTCTTGGACAGCGTTTATAAGGCCTGACATAAATACAGGCCATGTGCTAAGGTGGCTGCCAGCTTTGAAAAATCATACCATTTTTGGTGTCGTGTCAGACCTTATCTGCAAAGCCTCCACAAGGTCCAAAATTCACTAAATTTACTAAATTAGCAGTTCTTCTGTCCCCTCAAGAAACTTTGATTACTTCTTCCATGCCAATGCATGCTCGGGATGCTGAATCAAGGCTACTCAGAGAGCAGGCACAGCTCTGCTTCCATCTCTCCTGATGTGAAGAGAGCAAGGCCAGAATTATCCAAGTGCTTTAGGACAACTGTGCTGTGCATTTTCTCCTCTTACCTGAAGGTTGTCATGTTAGTCTGCTCAGAACTGCAGAGAAACAGAGAAGACAAAATATGCTGCAGCAGTTGACCTCTACTGGGTTTTCCATTGATGAAGTGTTCCGTGAGCTGAAAATTACACATTATAACCTATCTGAAAGCCAGCATTTTGTTGACACACATGGTGTGGATGGGCAAAGGTTGAAAAGATAGAAAACATATAGAAATGACGACCAGATCATATAAACAGATGTATATGAAATGTATGGGGACCAGACTGATGAGCAAGAAGGTCACAGAGCTGAGCTATTTCCATGCTTTGTTGGAGAAAAAGACAGCTTCAGTTCCCCTTCACACCAGCCCAAAGAGCTGGGGTCTCACAGAGAGGGGACTGTGTGCCATGTTTAGGAAAGAGGAGAAGAGCAAGCACATGCTCCTCTCTTTCTCAAAACATCTGTGAAGAAAATCTGTTGCCTGGAGAACTCCTTTGGGGGCTGATTATCCCAGTTCAGGAATTTATTATGAAAATAAGACTGACAGCTCAGGGAAGACTTTGGGTTCTGCACATTGAAAGAAGACCTTACAAGTCAGGGATGGCTTCAAACAAGGCAATGCTTACTGACCAGCCAGGATGAGCTGTATGTGAATCCCTGTGTACATTTATTCATGTCCATGTCCCCAAGCCTCTACAGGGCTCTCCTTTAGCCTTGGGGATACATGACTGTCTAGGGAAGAGATGCTCGGAATGAGTGGTTTAGGTCACTTTAAGAAATTGAGTGGTTTAGGTCACTTTAAGCAAAAGCAGGTTTAATATAAATTTTCAAAAGTTCAACGGCAAGGTTCATTCTGTTGCTTACTATGGAGATAAAGCACACAAAGAAAAATCAGATTAAAAACAGTCTACATTAGTTTATGGGGAGACCAGGCACAAAAAGAATAAGGAAGGAAAAGAATAAGGGAGGCCCTCCCATTGAGTCACAAGGTTTAGAAGAGATCCCCTTGCCAAACTTGGTCTCAGACTGGATCATTGGTTTAGATCTAAAGGATTTAGCAACACTAACTCATAACAATATCCAATCAACCCACAACAGCAGATCTTAATCAATTGACTAACCTAACACTTGCAAAATGATTCAATAGAGTTTTCTGTAAGCGTAACAGTAACTTAACCATAAATTTAACAACCATAAGTTGAACTCAGTCCTTAATATTTAATTATAAATTTAATTATGAGTCTAAGAATGTAACATTCTTAATGTGCAAGCACAAAAACATAAAGAAGTATGTGCAAAGGTATATATACCTACGAAAAACTCCCCTTGAGTTCGGTAAAATTCTGATGTCAGAAGTTTTTGCATCTTCTTGATGGGCAGAGCTGATCCTCAAGGAGTGGGGATTTGGGCTTAGGGTTCATTCTCAGCCTTCAGGAGTAGTCCTCTGCATATGGCAAACTGGAGATTTGGTGAGCCCTGGGAGGAGTCCATTCAGAGTATAATGCCCACAGTGGTCCAAGAAAGCTTTAAGGGCCTCACTTAGCATCAGGGTTTGTAGGGTCTCAAGATGCTGGGCTTTAGTCATCAGTCAATTTCCATCATGGCCACGATCTGGGTCAGTAATTACTGGGATTGTCCTCAAAAAGTTCATAAACAAAATCATTATCTCACTTACTCTGTTGTTCAGACAGAAAAGTAAGGTCTCAAGGCTACTTGAGAACAAGCTCCTTAGACAGCAGAAATTCTGGGAGTAGTGTTTCTGATAATCTCGAAGGGAGGTAACAGCCCAGGTTCCATTAATTAATGAAAGCTGATGTTAACAAGCATTCCTGAGAACATAGTGTGGTTGAGAGGGGGAGGTGTGAGGAGTGGTGGTGAGGGATGCAACACCACATGAGGGCTGTAGAAGTTACTTTATTATCAAGATGTTTCAGCTGCTGATTTAGACAAAGGTAGATTTTTAACAGGAAAGAATCTTGTCTAAGTTCCTTATTAAAAACTTACCAAATTTATATGATGGGAAGAAAATTGATATTATCTGAACTCTTTTCTCAAAAATGTAAAAAGCATAGTTGTGCTCTGTGGTGTTTGCATCAGAGCACAAACGTATGTGAAAGGGGCATTTTTAACAACAGAAAATCCCACTCAGTCCCTCAAGTGAGTGTTGTTTCTTCACAGAGTGGGCCATGGATATACAGTGCCATCCCCATTCACACCACTGAAACTCAACCCCTCTTAAAGGCAAGTTATACAAGTGCTGAAGCCTAATGGAGTTGGAGGTTCTCAGCACCTTTCCCATGAAGGATGCACATCATGGGCTTGGAAGCAATTTCACCCAAGCCTTCCATGGCATAGAGTAGATGTGGCTTTGCTGCACAAAGCAAGTGTACAGGGCTCTGTGAAGGTCTTCCTCTTCTGCTGCTGGTGTGGCAGTTTGTGGGAGGTATGAGAAACCCATTCATATTTAGGGGTCATTTATGTGCCTTAGGAAAAAGACTCCTGGCTTTTGGTGTCCCTCACTTGAGACACTGGCTGGTAGTGGCAATGAGCTGGGATTCAGTCGTTACAGACTGAACCATTTCAAGTGAACTTGAATTAGCCAAATCACGAGACTGAACTTTTTCCCCTGGAAAAGGGTAACAAAACTGACCATAGGGAAGAAGGAGATAACTGTCCTGCATTTTCTAATCCTGGGTACTGTGGTTCTTCCTTAGACATAGTACACCCACCAAAGCACAAACAGGCAGCTGCAGAGAATATGTTCATCTGGGTAGTGCAATAGTAGAGTCATTCTGTGGCTGGGCACTAGAAAGGCATCAGAAGACATCAGCTCAGTTTTATACTTACAGAATATTTTCAGAGAATAAAATAAAAGAAAGACAATTTATAAAACATCTTTAGGTTTAAGTTGTTTGGGGTTTTTGGAGGATATAGTATTTTGTTTAGGTTTTCTTCCTTCCCCTTATATTTTATTTGCAAAATGCAACTAGATCCTGAAATTTCTAAGCTTCCTGCAACAACTGTCCTGAATAGAAACTCATTAAGTAGGGAAAGGAAAAACAATGGATTTTGGAGCAGAAGTTTAAAAGTCCTTAATATGCAGATACACATGTGCATGTGTGTTCATACACTGATAAACTTTGATGTTTCAATATACAGAGTAAGGACAGGCTGACATTCCTGTTCTGTTGTTTTCACAGAGTTTCCTTTGAGTTTATAATGAGAAAAATTTCCAGAAAGAAAAAGGGTCTTTCAATGGGTTGCACAAGGCAAGATGCCTTAATGGGGCCATGGTTGCACCTCTAGAGAGCAACATTTCTGCTGTGAATTATTAGACACGATGTTTACAGACTCTGTCTGCCAATATTATTACTTACCACTGCAGATTCATTGGACACAAAAACTGAAAATAGGATCTATAGCTTACTTGTAGCAGAGGATCAGCAGTATGACTACATCTGTTTCCGGGCCTTTCATTGCCTGGGGAGGAAATATCTTCCACCTGAAGATGGTAAGACACTGTGACAACCATACCCATGAGTCTGTGACAGGTTTCTTTCTGAGAGTGTTCCCTGGGACTTGTCCTCTGTTCATTCCCAGCACTGTACACTACTTTTAGCATGTAGCAGATGCCTGCTCTCTTGAGCATCTAAAGAGAATCCATTAAACAACCACTCTGCTACAGCCATGAAAAGAGTTTGTTCTGGTGCCTCAGAAAGTGTGTTTGGAAGCCATTGCAAGCAATGCATGTCAAGCAAAAGCATGACTGAGTACCTAGTGTGGAAAAACATCCCTCGGGAGAGAGCAAACTCAGTTTTAGAAAAGCAGGGTTTAGTGTGAGGCGAGCTCTAGGGACAATTCTTTTCTTCAAAACCTCCTTGCTCTAATCCTTCTGCAGAAGCTTGATTCCATGAACAAAACCCACACATCTCCCTTTTCTCACTGTCCTCTGCATTACCTGGCACTCAGTTTTCTGAAGTTCAGTAGGGATGCAGAATACAAGTTGCAATATCTTCTGGCTGGTGTGGAAAGACAACACAGCACACATCTAGAAAAGAGTTAGAAAGAGCTGGATTCACTCAGAACTGCCTTATGGACTCTGCATTAAGCACGAGGTTGACAAAAAGGGCAAAGGATGACCCAGGTAAACAGGACACTCATTAAGGCATTCAGGAGAGGAGTGCCAAGACAACCCTGTGCCTGAGCCTGTGAACCAAGCCAGGCTGGGAACAGCAGCTGACCAGGGCTTCAGTCTTGTTAGAACCCCACTGAGAGGTAATATTCTCATGAGGGATGTCTGTCTTGGATTTGCTCTTTGGGACTCATGGTTATTGTGGAGTTAGCCAGTGGCTTCTGGCAGGATTGTCTTAGGAGGATCAGAGTAACCACATAAAAATATTTCTGTCTAATTGGCAGATTAATGATATTTTGTCATGAGTTTGGAGCAATGTGGCTCATTGTGTGGGAGTCCAGACAGATATAATTCATGTTTTGTTCTGCCTGTGAGAGAAACCTTAAATTTTTGAGGAATTAATTCCCCTTTGAGCTGAAGGATAATTGGATAACAGAGCCTGTCATTAAGATAATCACTGCAGATCTGCTGCCCGTGGCATTTCTGGACAATACCTTACAAACTCTTCCTTCTTGGCAGCTCCTGAGAGCACTGGTCTTTGGTTCCCAATCCTTCCCATTCTCTGCACAGGGAGACAAAGAACTCAGGGCCCAACAGTGCTCAGCCTCCACAGTGGGTGATTGTTGTGGGGTCCTTCAAAGCCAAAGAAATGCTTTAATTTAGCTCATAGTTTGGAAGGTTAACTGATGGGCTGAAAGATCTGAGCTACAGTTTTCAAAAATAACAGCCATTAAGTAATGGCATTAGAAATACATTTAGAATGTAAGTTTTGGTTTAATATCCAAGGAAAATGGTCTTTGATTAGTGTAGCTGCCGGGAGCTGGCAAGTTCACATGTGACTGGGGAAGCAGAAAAGGAATGAGATCAGGCAAAATCATTCATCTGGAGCCAGAAGATGGGGCTCTTACTGAGCCAAAGTGGCTGAGAAGAGAACTTTGAAAAAATGTTTGGAGCCAAAAGAACTCCACCACTGCCCTCTCCAGCTGCATCCACTGGCAATATGCCGATCCCTTGCCCTGTTTCCTGCCTGAGGATGGGAAGGATGGGAAATGCTGACCTTTAAACCACTTCAGTTTTCAAATTCTCTCTTTACTTCTTTCTCCTCAACCATTCCATCTGCCTTAGAGTGATAAACTTATTCCTAAATAAAACTTACCAGCCCAGAAATAATTGATTACCTGGGATTAATCAAAATTACCTTCAACCTGAAATTGCATTTGATGTTTTTAAGTAATGTGTATGTATGACAGGTTAAATACAGCAAAAATATCAGACAAACACAGTGCAAAACAAAATATATTTGCCAACATACAATATCAGTAAACCAGCAGATCAACAAACATTTTTTAGATTACGGAGTAGCATCAACCTTCCTCATGTGTTACAAAGTTCTGTTTATCATCAAACGTTTTCTAGTTTTTTTCTTTTTAACATAGTAAAAGCCAGAATTCTATCAACTAGCATGAGGCCTGACAGTCTCACAGCCCAGATTTTAGGAAAAAGCACACTAAACAAATTTGCCAGACTGGTTGGAGTGGACATGACTTGCATGATGCTTTCTGTGATACCACATGACTTAGTGTAAAAACTTACAAATATCAGGAGAGGTGTTCATATTTTCCTGTCCTATGAGATTAAGCAGCCTGGAATAGCAGTTCCTCTTCAGGGATACTACTTCAAGGTTTGCAACTCTTCACATCATTTCCTTGCTATATCTTCTAGTGCATTGAATTTGCAACCCATCAGTCACTGGAACTGAAATTTTGGTGGAAGATTCCACCTGGCATTGAAGTTTACCTGAAATCATGAGAAATAAGGGGTATTTTTTAGATTAGTTTGGGGGATTGGGCTAATATGGTGCCAGCTTCTGTTAAAACAACACAAGCTTTGAAATTGTCTCTCAATTCTATGCTTTGAAGTAGGTGTGCCTTGTTCAGCTAAATACTTCACTTTGTACCTCCAGTATCAACTCACATTTGGCCGTACTCTGCAGTTCTCAAAGCTTGCAATACGCATCTACTCAGCTGAAGCTACCTAGAGCTGGCATCTAAACTCTTCAGAAGTTTGGTATAAATGGGGTATATGCAGCAGGGAGCTTATCAATAACTATAGGAGAAGTGTTGTAAGGTAAGAAAACCAGTTCTGGTTTTGTGGTGTTTTGGAGACTGAAATGGAAGATTGTGCAATTAAAGAAATGGGCACCTGGGAAACAGAGGAAGAAGTGGGATATCAAAACAATAAGAGAAAAATCAATAACATTTTGATTATAAGTTTGTCTCTTGGATTGTTTGTATTGTTTGAATTTTTGTTTAGAAACTTAAGAGCTGACAAGAGGATATTTAAGGTGGATGGATAAAGGCATTGGAAAACTGCTGCCATAAGGAGGAACTGGTCTTACAGAAGATCTGTGATAATTAGAATGATGGGAATGAAAGCCAGAAATAACTGGGCAAGTAGAGATGAGGTCCTTTAGAGACTCAAAGAGACTCCAAAGACTGAGAGAGGAGACTAATGAAGTGTCTTGGTTTGGAAGACAGGCATCTGCTAAGGAAGGTGGAAACCTGCCTTAGAATAGAGGCTATTACCTCCCTCCCCACCTCCAAATTCTTGTAAGGTCGAAATCAAAGGCTCTCAGGCAGAGATATGGGAAAAGGAATAACAGTTCTTTACTCATATCTGTAACGAGGAAACAAGCAACAACAACAGTAGCAATAACAAATAAACAGACCAGATACCCGGTGGCAGCTTTCTCTGGGCTGCCAGACACCGCCCCTCCCCTTTGGTGCAGTTACGGTCACGGCCGGCAGGGGGCGCTGTGACGCTAGCTCAGCTCCTCGGTGATGGCGGACGGAGCTGAGGGCGAGGCGGCTGCACGGCGAGCGGAGCTGCAGCAGGGAATCTCAGGGCAGCAAACTGGGCGGCAGAGCTTGTCCACTCGAGCCAGCGAACAAAAGGGTAGCAGAGACTCCAGCAAGGAAGAAAAACCAGGCAGTGCTGAGCTCCCACGGCAGCAGTGAAGGGAAAGAAGAAACGGAAGCTGTCTCCTCCAACAAGTCCCGGGAGCAAGCGTGTCTCTGCCCGCGGCCAGCCACCTTTTTCTTCTCTTGCCACACCTGGCTATGTTTTTAGTCTCTTAAGTGTGTCTTTGTCCCTTAAGTACCCAGTCGTTATCTCTTAAGTACCCAGTCGTTAAGGCTCGTTAAGGTATCTCTAGGCACAGGATGGAAAAATTCCCAACCTCCAACATCAAGACTGATAAGGATACAGTCAGGAGACAAGGCAAGTACTTGGGGCTGAGTAAAATTTTGTTCTTAATTGCTGAATGATGCCTTTTGGGCCAGCTCTAAGAAAAGTTTATGACTGCTAGGTGTCCATAGACTGACCTGACCAGTGTCCAGTTTAGCCTCTGCCTGTGTGTGACAATGTTCCTGTGTCCTCCAGCACCTCAGCAAACACGTGAGAGGAAGTAGATGCAGGATGGTTCCTATCTTCTAGCCTTTCCTTTGATTGTAAGATTACCCAGAGAGAACCTGGTTAATATGGGGTTTCTACAGAGGCAGGAGTAGGCTATTTAATGTCGTTATCCTTTCAGCAAGAGAAGAGGGGAAACTGCTGGAAAGGTGACTTGCTAGCAGCCCTCAATAGCACAGCAAAGAAATTACATTCATGGCTTCTGGCAGTCTCTAACCTTGCAACAGAACGAGTATTTCCCAGTTTTTTCCCAATTATTTCATCCATGTGCTACTACACATTTCAGGACAACAGCCATGTTACAGAAGAGACATGGTAGGCTTGGAGGTTTATATTTCAATGCCTACACAATATGTTTTCCCTTTCTGCATTACTCAGGTATGTCCAAGAACTGCTTCTTTCTCTCACAGATGCTTTTCTCCCTTTGTAATGCATGAAGCATTGCTGCTGTCCCCGCACTATGCCTTTAGAGGACACATTTCCTCTCTTCTATAGTAAAATGCTAAATCCAGTAGAGGGGGCATCTATCCTACCCGATCTTGGCCAAACCTCGAGTTTCCTTTGGCTTTTAAGACTCCTTCTTTCCTCCCCCACCACAAACCAACCTATTCCACAGCTGGGTAAGGTCCTGGTGAGGCCCTTGCACTGAAATCTTATCCTAACTAAATGTTTCTGTGTGAACGAGTATGTACAAAACCTAACACCTATATGGTGTTTATCATAATTATTTTTAAGCTCTGTGGGAAAGGCCATCTTTCATCCAGATGCTTCTCTACCCCTTTAACAACACTAATATTGTAAAGGAAAGATATGAGCTTCCTGCAAGGTTCTTGATATCATGTATTGACTCTACTGGTCTTTTAAAAAAACAGCAAACCTGACCAAATTATTTATGAGCTGACAAAGTAGAGAACTGAGTTACAGAACAGAGAAATGGATTAGCATATACCACAATAGTGGATGTATCTTAAGGACTGAAGACAATTCATACATAACTGTCCTTTTAAACTGTAAGGGGGTGGCACCTGGCCACAAGACTGCGACAATAGCTTTGAACTGTCCTTTTGTCACAGGCTGCAGCAACTTTCTATCTCCTACTGCTGTGCAGAATATTAGAGGAGAAGCTCTATGTGGGGCTTCCCACATCAGTGCTCGAGGCTGCTGCATCTCAGTGAGATGGAATTGTGGTGCACGACTATTCAAAGATTGCCACATGCTTCAGTTTAGAAAGCACCGTGTCAATGTAAAATAACATTAGTTTCCCACCTTAACATAAAGTGTTCACAAAAGGAAAGAGGTTGAAAGAAATACCAAACACCAACAGTATTCATCTCTCCCCATGTCCATCACATTAAGTTAGAAACTCAGGAAGGCAATAAAAGACAATTGAAAACAGAACTTGCTTATAGAGCCCTAGCAGTACCCATGTTCTGAGGTTTACCACATCCCGCAAGGGCAGAGAAGGATTGATCTACATAGTATTGTTCTAATGATTATTTGTCAAATCTGATTTCCATAATGGAGGTACCAGGACTAATGTTTTCCTGACAGATTATTCCACACTTTCATAGATCATAATTGCCTGTTGTTCAGACTCATTTTTCCTCTTTTCAGTTCTGCTTCTCCATTGTGTCTCAGGAGAAATTTCACCATAATTCAACAAAATTTTTGTTCCAGCTTTTTTTTTGCCTGAAAATATTATGGAAATTTATCTTTAGTACAACTTTTTTTTCCTATAAACCTAACTTTGGAAAAAAATGAATTCTGTTCAGCACATATCCTAACCTGTGTCCTACCATCAAGAATAACAGATGTCCAAAGTTTCTAGGAAAAGCACTTTAGCAAGTGCTTTCACATCAGCAAGTTGAACCTATTTGGTGTTTTTCAGTGCTAGATTTGCTTGAATAACAGTGGAAGCTGCCCACACAGAGTGCCTTCCAAAGCATGCCTCCCATGGCAGCAAGGACAGGCCTCTTTCGGGTCTGTGGTGAAGCAGAGGGAGAACTGAATGACTTCAGGTGATGGCTCCAGCTGCCTGAGCAACTGCAACTCTGTTATAGTTTTCTGTGATAAGAAAGACCAAAATTACTCCGGATTAATCAAAGTTGAACCCCAACCCTCACTGCAGAAGAAGCAATGAGAAGAACAGCTTAGCTCATGTGTTAAAGTGCTGCCAGCAAACTACAGATTGGACCAGAAAACTTTGTTTTTTCTTTCCTGTGCTGCTCACAGGTGAGACAACACTGAACCTCAATGCTGTGAACAGAAACCAACAAGAGCAGTAAACTATTCCCCTACTACCGCTCATCAGGTTTCATTATGTTCCCAGTAGTATTTTCCACCCCCAACACAGTCAGACACACTGGATCCTACTCTCCTACTCTGTTCCTTACTAATTCACAATAGGAAACTATCTGGTGTTAGAATATGAGACATTTGTTTAGCCTTGTAACTCATTTTGCATATTCAGTTTCAATAGGCATCTGCACAGAGATTGGGCTGGGACAGACACAGCTGAAGGAAGTTGAGAGGCTGGCATTTAAAACACATTGCTTTATATCGAATTTCCTGAAGAAATATGTAAGTACTACATGCAAGACATTGTATAGCATACAATGTTTTGAAGCAAAATATATTCAAAACTAGCTGTCGAAGAGCAGACAAAGAACTCAGAATGTATTAGACTGGAGGACAAAATGTGATTAAAAGCAAATGGCATGTGATAAATTGAATATACAAAATTAAATGAGATGTCATGGTCAAATGGGAGCAGTCATATTGTATGGAAAGAGGGGATACCAAACTGGAGATGATAAATACTGATCTGAGTATACAGCACTGAGACACTGACATCACTCAGCAGATGAAAAGAGTGGTATGAGCTAAGGTAAAGGACAGAAGGGGAGAAAACAGACTGATGGATACAAAGGCACAAGTTTAACATGAAGGTCTATCAGGTATGCCATATCTATAAACTATGAAGATACTGATAGAAAAAAAGTCTGGTCTGAAAGCTGTGTACCCACCTCAGACTTCCAAAAGAGGTTTGCCTTTAAGTCTTTAGAGAGGCAAAGTTTTGGAGAATACATGAAAATGAAGCCTACATATGTTAAACAAAGACTATGATTAAATTTTTACTACAAAAATTTAATCCAGTCACAATGCACCAAAGAGCATTGAGAAATGTGGCGGCAAGATATTACCTCATTCACTTGATTCTGATCAAAAGGCTTTTTGAAAATATTTTCTGACATTACAAAGCATATATGAGTTTACCTGAGAAAAAGGAACTGTATTAGCAACTACATAAAATGCAGAAGCAAAAGAAAAAACCCTCGTGATTGCTTTGAGCAAATAAAATCCTGTAGTCATGAAATCAGCGTTTTTATTTCTTTAAAAAAATTAAAAGATGAAGAAAGTTTGACACGCTGCTAGCACAGCAATCAATGCAGCCTGTGTCATACCCATGTGCATTCTTTCTGCACTCACAGAAGATATTTTCCTGTTCACAAATTTTACCACATCTCCTCCTCTGAGCTGCATTACAGGCTGTAGTGCAGACACACACATAAGGCCTTTGCAGAAAGACCTGAGGTCCCTTTCCCTGCAGCCTGAGAAAATCAGCTCCTCACTGAATACGCCCAGGCTGCAGCTGGGAAATCCCCAAATCTCTTGGTTAGAAGATTTGCAGATCATCAGTGGAGAGTAAAAAAGACACAGGATTTGAAGATAAAACTTGTCAAAACTGACCCTTCAGAAAGCTATTCCAAGCATTAAACACATTCACTGAAGGTTTTTTTGGTTTTTTGCTTTCATTGCTTTGGAACTGATAGAATAAGGGGACTCATGATTTGGCTGTGGGGCAGGTTCTCCTCGCAGTAAAAGTGTGTTTTATCCCGAGGGTCGCAGGTGCTATGACCATCAGTGGAGACTCTGCCCCGCTGGTTTTTTAATTCTCAGGCAGAAATGTTTTGAATCCCCTGCTGTTAGGATGGTAATCTGAGACTTACTAAACTTTGCTTGTGCTTAGATGTCCGTCTTCTGAGTGACGTCTCCTCGTTATTACAATCATCGCTCCAGCTTTTGGTAACAACGCAGATCAGTCCACAAACGGAAGGGAAAGTTGCAGAGCCCTGCTCCCCTCGCTGGCGGAGCTGCAGCCACTGCGGGAGGCCAGCACAATGAGTCCATTAAAATGCACAAGGCCAAGCCAGTCTGCAGTGCATGGGAGAGGCATAATCAGCTTTACCTTCTCATTGTAATGCTTAATAAAAATGCATAATAAAGCATTTGGAGTACTGTTGAAGCAGAATGCTTTTTAAAATGAACCTGATAATAAAAGGCTCAGTGGGCTTTCTTGAATCAAGTGGCAGCCTCAAGCAATCAAAAAGAATTTCCCAAGAGCTTGCTTAATAAAAGAATAAATGGACACATTTACTTCACACAACTCATTCTCCGCATCTTCTGTGGTTAACTGTGTTTGTGCTTGGGACCAATAGTGATGCCTTCCAGCCCCCCGATGGAGTAATAATGTCCAGCACCCCTTTGTCAGGGCAGGCTGCTCACAGACACACAGGCTGCTTGGGTTCCAAGTGCAGAAACATATGCACTAACCCTAACCCTAACCCTAAAAAAAAGAAAAAAAAAAATAAATAAAATGGCATCGGACATCTGTTTGTCAGATGTCCAGGAGAGGCTTAAGAAACCTTCTAGATAAGCATGAAGAGACAGATAAGGATCAAGCCTTGTTTCTGACAGTTCTAAGTGTCAGGAATGTCACCTGTGGAGGGTGGTGGGCAATTATTGCAAGTGCAGGACAGTTTGCAGGTGAACATCCAATGTGAATGATGTGCACCTGAAGGACATATGGCTATGAGAAACTTTGGGTATGAAAAAAGTATCTAAAAAGCATAAGCACTGTCTTTATTTTCCGGATCTTTTTAGCTGTCTCACAGGCCACAAAATTTGGAGGGCTTCTGCTTAATGTAAACAAGATATTTTTCTTGTTATTGTATTATACTCAACAATTCTTTGTTTAAAATTGCATCCTATAAGTGCTGCCCTTTTCCCAGTACCACCTGGCCAGGGGTTGGTAGTGGGTTCTGCCTGTAAACTGGGAGGTGGAACAAATCATCAATCCAGACTCACCAGTGTAAGAGTTACATTTCAATCAACTACTATGCTTTGTCAGACATTGAATGCCTTCCAGCAGACAGACTTTGGCATTAATCACACTAGATATGTATGGTTAGTTTGTCTTTCAATGAGGGGAATACTCTCTCAGTTAAAAAAAATCCTGTATACCATTAAAATAAATGGAAATGCTTCTCTTAACTTAAAAATGAAAATTGACTGGGCTTTTAATTAATTACCTCATTTCATATGTAAAGTAAGTCTGGCAAAACTTTTGTTTACCTGCAGGACTGAAACTTGTCAGGAGATGTTATGTACTGCAGGGAAAGGTGGCACAGTGCAAGGTAGTATATTGAAAAGCCCACAAAGAAGAACCTTCTGCATGATAATTCAGAGAAACCCCCCCTAGATGCAATATTTATACAAACACAAGCTTTTACTTTAAAAGAATTTGTTTTCTCTTATTATCTTACACCTCTGCCAACTGTCAGTAATAAATTGATGAAATCCATCTTTTCCTTGAGGATTTTCAGAACATGTTTTGAAGAGACAGTCAGGAAGGAAGGAAGATGCATCTGTTTATACATTCCAGTCTTGTGACAAAGTAAAATATTTAGCAGTTTGCTAATGAAGGTGGAAAATGGAATGCGTTCCACAGAACAAAGCGATCCTTTGAGAACCTGCTTAATGAGATGAAGGTTACTTGATGACACAGTCTGTGGTTTAAAGTCCCAAACTATCTGTGTGGAGGAAAAGATAGAAATAAGAAAGAAAATAAACTCCTTCTTTCTTTTTCTTTCTCTCTTCTTTTTTTTTTTT
>VZRN01000227.1:48940-65021 GCA_013397935.1 Dasyornis broadbenti
TTTTCTTTTTTTTTTTTTTTTTTTTTTTTTTTTTTTTTTTTTTTTTTTTTTTTTTTTTGTTTTGTTTTGTTTTTTTTTTGTTTAATTTAAACAAGGGATGGGAGAATATAAGCATCAGGTCCAAAAATAGCAGAAACATGAGATTCACACTTACGTACAGAAAGAAGCTGCTCTCATTTAATACAATGTAGAAAAAAATAGTACACAATTTACAATGGTAAACTTCAAATCATTTTGCTGCAGTTGTTTAGTAATCTAATACATTATATTTAATAGCCTTACAGTATGAACCCATATAACCACATAATATCCACTATTATTCAGTTTGATCAAATTTAAAATAGAAGGGCTAAATGCAGACAACATTTTCTGCAATGGAATTAACTGAATAAATGTAAGTATGACAAATATGGATACAACTCACTGCCCTGAACTGCCTTCTAGATTGAATCAAGGACAGAAACAGCCTATGTGTGTCTGTGCTACTGAGCTGAATACTTATAACCAGAGCAAAATTTAGAAGCATTACATTTACTTAGACTAAAAGGATATAGGAGCCTAGACTATACATTCTTCACAGACTTACTGTCTTTTCTTAGTGAGTGATAGATTTTGAAGCCAGGAAGTATTCAAGATTGAAAAAGTCAGCAAATCCACTATTTCTATAAAGTTCATAAAAGATAATCCTGCACATATTCCTCTGAAAGTGTAATTTTGTATAAACAACCTCCTTGCAGAAAAATGTTACCTTCCAGTTCTAGAGTTCATAGATCCTATAGGCCAACAAGACCCTTTTACACCATCTCATGGTGTCTGTCTGTTCAGGTTTGCAGAAAACACCAATATTTACCTCATAATGGAGCATCATTAAATGGCCCTTGAAAGATGAGTGAAATTATCGTGACACAATGCATGCAGAAGGTTATTCTATACTTTTAAACTCCTCATGCCTGCAACTTTCATTTTTGGGAGATGGCAACTGGACAGTTCTGGACTTCCCAGTTAATTATTGTGTTGTGCCCTTGGAGGCTTGAATGGAGCTAACAGTCCTCTGTGTATCTGGCATCGAATAATCCTAATGCCTTGTGCAGTAAATACTTAATCACAAAGTGAATGCTGATTTTCAGTGTATGATGCAGCTCATGGTAAACTGATTACTTAATAAATACTGCTAGTTTATGACCCCAACACGTCCGTGTTTCCCTCTGTCCTGGTTATCTTCAGTCCATGAGTTCCTAGAACATTTAATTTCTTTGTTCAGAGAGAGCAGGCATCTTATCTTAATATGTTTAACGCTGCCTAACAAAGCTCACAGAACAGGAAAGCTGAAACATGCAAATACTTTCTCTGCTTTTTGTTTGTTTAGGGTATGTCAGAAGGAGTGGATGCAGCACACAGAGCAAGAGATTCTGTTTTAAGGGCGGTTTTTAATACATTCTACGTGTTTTGTTTATTAGAAATAATTCATATGAATTATCCACATTCAGAGCCAGTGACTGCTACTTAATTATGATGCTATCAGTGCTGAATGAAGAATGACTTGATGGAAAACAAAATCCTTCATACAATTTATCAGCTTGAATAACAATCCCAAATAATTAGAACCATAGACTGCCACAGCATGCAGATGGTGTTGAAAAGCCAGCTATCTAGAATCAGTCTAATCAATATGGGTTTATCTTGGCAAGGGTGTTATTCAAAGCCATACAGAAAGGCTGCCATGCTTCCATTTTTTATGAGCTTCTATTTCCTTAAATGATTGTTGAGAGGTCTTTTTACTTTAACCTTATCATTTTCCCTGTACACGGCATAAATGATGTTCAGAAAAGTATGCTCACATTCTATTTTATCATATGACAAATGAGCAGAGACAAAGGAAAAAGAAGACAAAACCCACAGACTAATTGATAGGACTCAAAATTCCCATTGATTTTGACACAATGAAGAGGCTAAGTTCAAAATTAAAAAAAAAAAAAAAAAAAACATAGGAAAAGAGAAGTTAAGGTTTCCTTGGCAACCTTACTTTGACTCTTTCCATGACTTAAAAGATGGTCTCACATTCTTTTGTTCATGCAATTCTTATCTGACATTTGATTTTTTCCTCCCACTTTAGTGTACAGTTACCATCCTCTGCTTGCTGTTTAGTCACTTTATTGAGTCAAATAAAGCTGGCTTTCACAAAATCAGACTGAAGGAAAGGTCAATGTTTTAATTTTCACAGAGCAGTAAAAGCAACCTTTATATTTTGACTGCAACATTATTATTTTTAATCTTATTTATTATCACTATTAATAGTAGTAATAACGAAATCTATACCTTTTCTTCTACTCTGTGAAGAGTCAGAAAGGTCTGCAAGACTGCTACACAGCCCCTAGAAACCTAAACCAAGATTTAAACTACTGCTTGATCCAGTTTTACACAAAAGCCTTCCTCACAGCTCGACCTGCAGGGAGTTGAATGGTGATAGTATTTCATTTCCAGAGAGCTCTAAGAGCACTGCTGGTCAATAACATCTCATCTAATCAGCACAAAGAGGTAGGGAAGGTCAGCCAGTCTCCATGTTTACAGTAGGGAGTTGTGGACAGGTCTGGGGACAGAAGCAGCTCCTTGGTGGTGGTGGGACGGGAGACATGAATGAAATGGTGAAAGGGGGCTTCTCCTCTCCTTGTGACAGCCCCTGGATCTCTGCACAGCCATAAATGCTGAGTTCAGACCTTTTCTTTCTGTACCTCCTCCTGACCAAGGGCACTGCAGCAAGGAGACTTGGTCAAGTCTGGCTGCAAGGGACAAACTGAGCAAATTTGACTGCTCAGTGTAAAAGAAAAGTTATGTTCCCCATGAGTGAAATCCAGACCTGCTGTAATACAGCTGACATCAGCCAAGCTTCCTTCTAGGACTACAGTTAGTCAAACAAGGAAGGCTGAATTTAAAAATAAATAAATAAATAAATAAATAAATAAAAAGAATTTTTTTTTTCCTCCTTTATTACAACTTTGGGGGAAAATCCTCTGAGGTTTGTACAAACACCCTGTTGTGTGTATGACACAGACAGTGCTCTCTAGTCCTGTTCTTGATTCATTTTTTCTCTTTTTTATTTGTTAAGAAAGAATTAGCTCAAACATGCCTATATATTGACATAATTTGGGGTTGTCATGGCAATGCTGCTATACCAGAAATAAGTGCAGTGTGAAAGTATAGTGTAATTATACTCAGGACTGAGATTCAAAAGGAAATATTTCTGAGACAGCTTTAAGTCAATACAATGCAAGTACCTTATTTGTATGCATTTGTGGAGATCTTATATTTTAACAAATCCTTAAGGAGAAAGGGCATTACTGAGGGCTCAGCAAAACCAGCCAGATTCTTGCTGTTGATTTTAGTGATTGTTCTTTCAGAAGTGTACATTCATTTTGCTTTGAGCCTATGCCTGGCAGAACACAATAAGCAAATTTATTCCTTTCAGCATTTTCATTTTCAATGCTGTCTTAGTTTCAGGCTTTGGTCAATGAATATCAGGGTAGATGCAGGTGAAGGGCGGCATTCTTACAGCCAGGCTGTAAATTCCTGTCTTACCTTCCCCTGCACACCTGGGTATATAAAGGAAGACGTACGGAGAGGAGGAGGAGAGGGATGAAGATTAAATGATTTACAGTTTCCTCCATGCTGCCCTTGAAAGAATAATAAGAAACACAGATGAAGGGATGCGGGAAAATTGTGCAGGCCATGCACAAAACATCACAGAATGGGGAGGAGGACACATCACTAATGTGTCCTAAGGCAGCAGGTGTCAAGTCACAGAACTTCTTTTAAAGAGTGTCATAATTTGGAAGGTAGGAGTGACAGAGTCAAGGTGCTTGAATTGTTTGAACAGTAATAAAAGGAGGAGAGGAGAGGAGAGGAGAGGAGAGGAGAGCCGAGAGCAGGATACATTATTATNAGAACTTCTTTTAAAGAGTGTCATAATTGCGAAGGTAGGAGTGACAGAGTCAAGGTGCTTGAATTGTTTGAACAGTAAAAAAAGGAGGAGAGGAGAGCCTTAAGCAGGTCACATTATTATATACATATATCTGAGAGTGTGTGTGTGACTTTTACCACCATACATTTTTAATTTATTTACAATGCATAATAAATAAAATATCAAATATTAGCAGCAATCTTAAAGGCCCAGATGAAACTAAGCAAGAAACACTTTGTGTTGACAGAAAGGAGACAAGAAAATAACATATTCAGCGAGTGCATTATCATTTACAGGTGATTTTGATACATCAAATAGCAGAATTAGAGCAGCAGGTTGGTGTATCCAGAATAATAACTCAATGAGATAGGTTTCTTGACAATAAAAGCATGGGTTTTTTTGGTTCAGGAATTGGTTTTAATGGATATGATACAGCTGAAAGGCTGCATGGTATTTTGAAAATTGAGGGCTTGCTGTAAATGTTGTACTTTGCAGACAGATGCTTCTGCCAAAGAGTGGATGTCTGGTTTTCAAGCAGTAGAAGAATCTTTGAGTGGCATGAAACTTTAACTTGTAAACCAGGTACAGCCTATTACCACAGTACACTTTTGAGCAAAGAGGGGAAAAAGAAAGGAATTTAAAAGCTTTCAGACAGCTTTACATGAAATTTAGGGAACTGAGACACAAAATTGCTTTCTCTTATACAGAACATTGCTACTTAGGAGTTACTGAGAAGCAAGAAAGACTGGAGACTTCCATGTCTCTGACACTAGCTGAGGAGGAAAATGGATTTGTAAGAGAGAAAATGCACTTCAGTGGCACTTGGGCAAACAAACCGACTACTAATTAGGCCCTGGGATTAGACTCATGAAACAGGGCAACAGTTCTGTTTTCTTCATAAATAGAAATTAAAATTTGACTGCAGCACTTTCGTAGATCAATTCTGAATACAGAGACCTGCACTACTACAGTTTATTCTATATACAATTTATTTGAAAGAAAAAATACTAGATCTGCTACAGAAACTTTGTCAGCCTACTCTTACTGTGTGCCTGCCATAAGATGTAGTGGAGAAAAAGAAACCAATCCAGAAACAAAATAAACTTTTAAAATTGAGAGTATGAACCAATGAGAGTAATGTCAGGTAAAAGACAGGCATCAAGAATACAGTAATTTTCCTAAACCAGTCATTATTTTATACTGTAAAATATAACATTATAAAGTGTATGAATTTGTAACCAAGCAATTGAAGGAATTGAAGTATATTATCTAAAGTTATAAAAAGGAAAACAAATTGTAAATAATAATTACACTATTTGTCTTTAAAAAGTAGTCCAGTCTATTATGGTATCACAAACACTGAAATCAAAACAAATTTTTGTTGTACAGGTATTTCCCACAGCACTGAAATTTGAATTAAGAATAAATTAAAGATAGCTTAATAGGTCCAAGCACTGCTTCCTCCACACTGCTGACCATCTGTTGGATGTTGTTTAAAGTACCACACCCTTTGTCGTGCTCCTGCCTTCCTCTTAAAAAATCGTAAATGTAATGGAATGATTTATTTGTACTAATTCTAAGATCAGAAGCTGTTGTTGTTCTGAATACCTTGTCTCATTTCCTCTATATGTAATCAGAGTATGTCTTTTTATCCCAGAAGCCAAATTGAAGAATTCTGTGTTCTTTTCAAGACACCTAATCTCATTTTAAAGACTCCAATGCAATGGAAAATGTATCTTTTCTGTATGTAATCTCTACAATTGGAAATTTATTGCTAGAAAATTACAGCTGATTTCAAGATTGAATGTGATGACTTCAGTTTTAAGGAGCTGGTTCTTGTTAATCCTTTGCACATCAGGGAAAAGGAAAAATTAATACCACTGTCAGCTAACTTTTTCCTTCATACTGATACTACTATACCACAATAAAATAATTTCTTACCCTTCTTATCATTTGCTGTCATAATATGTGAACACTTAATAGCACTGCTGTACCGTTAGAATCCTGAGTATTTAACATTTTGTGATCCATCCCATCCTCTTCAGAACTGAGGGCAGCACTGCAGAAATGATCTTGCCTGTGAAATGAATAGATCTGCACAGCCATTAGGCAACATGCAATGGACCTGTTCCCTTCCTTGGGCTGAGGGGAAAAGGACTCCCTGCAGCTTGGAGCCCTTTCTGCTGCCCCACTTTTTGACATCAAGCTGCATTAGATTGCAAATGGAGAACCTTGGTTATCAGGCAGGGAAAAGAAACAGAGGCTAAGCCCCATCGCAAAATACCTTGAGGGGCAAAAGGGGACAGAGGGTTGTGAGGGTTCCAGTCTTGCCCGTATAAACATAATGATATTAAATAGCTAGGTGCTGATGCAAATATATTTAGAGTAGAAATGAGATATACATCTTTAACAGAGAGGATTACTAATGACTGGAGCCACTACCTAGAAGTGCAGTGGATTGTCCAATGGATGTTAATTACTTGAAGTCATTCAAAAAAGGAGTGACTCTATCTTTCTCAAGAATTACCTATCCTAATTAATATGTAAAATATTTGGAACGACTTTATAGAAAGGCTCCAAAATCAAACTGCTCCTTTCTGACATTCAAGCCCGTAAATAGGAGGAAAAGATGATGGATAAACCCTGCCCACTACTGGATTGGCATTAATTTACTGATGAGTTAGCAAGTAATCAGGTGGAGCTTATCTATGCTTAACTTGCGGGAAACACTAAAGTAAAAATGAAATAACGAGATACTTTCAAATAGTACTCATAAAGTGTCTTTACATGCATTAAAAATTCCCGTCTGAAACAGGCAGTCAACATGAATTCAGGTTTAAAAACCCTGTGCTGGAAAGATGTGAGACTGAGACATTCCCATCATCATCAAGGGATCATAGCTCACAATTGCTGCTGCCATTCTTCAGGAGACATAAAAAGAAAACAGACTCTGCAAATCACATGAGAATGGTTTGTGGGACCGAGCAGAAATATCAGATAGCTTTATCCACGTTAATGTGGCTCCCTGTTGAATCTGTTACCTGCAGTGACTGACAGCTTCAGAAGCATGAGGGGCTGAAGCATGGAGGCTTGGACAGCTTTCAGGTGTGAAGAGAAGCTCAGCTAAAGCATCCTGCTTAATGGGACAGAGCAGCTGCCAAAGGCCTCTCTGGGTATAACTGGTGAATTTTAGCTTTGAATTTCACCCCAGCTCGGAGACCACTAAGCTGCATAATGTCCTGGGTGTGAACCTGAAGGAATGAGGTAAAGCAAGATGGGTTTTATTCAGGTTCTTTCTTCTTGCTGAGTAATGTAAGTGTACACCTGCTTCCTGGAAATTCATACTAATTCAGTTAAGTAGCAATATTAACAACAATCAAAAGAAGACATGAATTTAGAGTGAGGAGGAATGTTTGGAATTTGTCTCAAAAATTTCTTATGGAATCTAAAACCAGAATCTTAAAAAAAATGTGGATCTTTAAAACTCCTTCATGTTTTGAGACTTTTTCTTGTTTCTTGGGACTCAGATTTTCAGCTCATCAGGGTTAGGATTTTTTGCCTCAAAATCGATGCAAACAAATGTATGTTTCATTCCCTTTCTGAAAAATCACCAGGTGCTTGATGAATCCTCTAGCCATGAAATATGGTAGCTCAGTAGGTGGCTAGAACTGATGCATTTCTCCCTTTTAAAAGATATAAATTTGATTTCAGTATGAATAAAATCCAGCTAAAGTAGTGATTCAAATTTGTAAAGAGCAAGTCAGAGTGAGACGATTCTTATCCTGCTAATGAGGACATTTGGAAGATAAACCAGAAATAGAAATACACTTTTTACACGGAGTTAAGCCTACCGTGGACGTGGGGAGGAAGTAGCAGAGGTTTGAAAGCTGCGTGTGGAGAGTGCAGATGGCAACTCCCGGCTGAGCTTCCTCTGTGGCTGTGGGAGTGGGATCCTTGAGTGCCGAAGGTGAGGGTATTTCTGAATTGCTTTCCCCACCTCTTCCAGCTTTCCTGAGTCCAGGAAGGTAAGAGAGGAGTCCTGCTTGCCCATGCACTGTGCACACAGGTCACTGTCTCCAACGAGACAGTTCAAGTAGTTCTCTACTGCTCACTTTCTGTGCTACCCTCCAGCATGGAGCCTTTGCTAGCAAGAGGGAAAACAGGCTTTATTTACAGGTGGTGGGTCACTGCAGCTGCCCAGCTGAGGTTGCTGAGTGAGGGAATAGTCTCATCTCCATGTGACACGCTGAAGGCTCACTGGAGGGGAGACGTAAATCTCCTCACAAGCCACTCCGGAAAAGAAAGTGGGCAAGGATACGAGCAATTCCTTATTCCAGTGAAGGCTTTGCCACATCAACTCTTCTTTCTCGCTCTTTGGTTTTGACTGTTACATCGCCTGCTTCCTCTTCTGTTGCACTGGATTTTCTAGTTTTCAACTCTTTCAAGGATGTTTTAATAGTGCATTAAGTCACACTCTTTATTAGAGACACAGCTTTGTCCCTGGTTCCCAGGCTGGCAGCTGTCACACCAAATTGTTTTGGAGCTCACATGCCACAGAATATGCACCAAAGCATGAAAAGCTTTGAAAGGCTCCACCTTCAGGCCCCTAGATACATACAGTTGTGGTATAGAGGAAAAGGCATTTACTTTGAGTTTGTAAAATTTTGAACAACAGAACACTGGTAATGGAAAGTAATTGGAACTCTGGTTAGGAATTTAAAATATGAAAATATAAAGTGAAATCCCTAACTCCTAATTTAGAGCAAATGAGCTCTAAATTCTAAGATCCTCACACTCTGGAGGACCTTTTCGTAAACATCAGTAAAAATGCATCATTATCCTTTTCCAAGTCTCTTCTTAAAACATTTCTTGCCCTAATGCCAGGAACAAACTTATAATGGTAAAACTGCTGCAGCAATGATCTTAATGACACTCATGTTGACTGATGTTGTGCCACTGATTCCCTTTGGTTTCCATCTGCCTCTTTCCATCTGTCCCTTGTCTTGGATGGTGAGGTCTTGAAAAACAGAATTTTACTTTCTTTCTTTGAGCAGCACTCTGCATCTCCTATCATACCCATTCTAGTAAGAAGAAAAAGAAGAAAATTTAAGTACATTAGGGCATTTTTATTAGCTCAAACGAAAGATATATCTCAGTAAGTCTCCTGCTCCAAAAACAGCCATCAGGACAGGAACAGCAAAAGTAGAACTAATGCTGGCATCCAGATTTGAGAATCTGAAGCTTTGGAGCTTCCTAAACTAGTGGTCTTTTGTTTTTTATAATCTTGGATAAACTGCAGGATTTGCAACTAGCAAAAAAGTGAAAAATACCCAACCATCCCTGACACCCTCACTTTTATGTTAAAGTGGAAAAAATTATAAAAAACTTCATTATTATATGAATCAAAGTATAACAAGTTTAAGTCCAAATCTGATAAATACAAAAGAAATTCTGTTTCCTCATTAAAACCTTCCCATTATTTTTATGAAAAGTTTACATTTTCCCATCAAGTTTAGATGATATATGAATGACATACAACTTCCTTGAAAAGAATAATACATTTAAAATATTTTTTAAAGTAAGTCTTTAAAAATACAAGTTCTAGAGTGCAAATTATGTAACATTCCTCCTTGTGCACAAAAATGAGATTCTGTATTTATACTTTCTGTTTACCCTGTTGCTGAAAACTATTTCAACCCTTAATTTCAGCCAGATTGTCTTAAGACACCTAGGCAAAGCCCTAGAATTGCTCTACCAGAGGCAATTTTCAGAGACAGGAAAATCGATAGATGGCCCTTCCCGCTCTTTTTTACCTCGTTTTGTGAGCTGAATAGCGAGAGAGAATAGTGACTTTTAGAGGCTACAAACACAACATTCCAGCCCTGTCTCTGGCAGAACATACCTGACCCGACCCGTACCTGCTGTTGCACCCCTTTTTCTGGTGTCTGTGTCTTACCCTTGTCCTGGAGCCCTCTCAGCATTTTGCCCTGGCATCTGCCCAGAAGTGCTGTGTGGTGATTTCTGTCCTCAACAAGCACAGCCACTCCAGACAGAAGGGTTTTACCTCTTTTCTTGTCTTTCCTCAAGTAGGAAATAGTGACCTCAAATAGATCACTTACATTGACGATTTCTATGACCAAAATGTCAAACTTGAATATCTCCCTTCGCAGACCTGAGTCCCTGTTTTGGAGATGCCACCTTTGTTCACTGTCACACTCTCCTGAGCTGGTTAATCTCTACCAAGAGTGGTTTTGCTTCTCATTCCCTACTTGGGTCTCAGTGCTGCTCACAGTCCCCTGGAAATGATTCCTGGTAGAGATACCATACTGCTCATTTCATCTTCTGGAGTACACTGCACTTGGTACCTTTGTTTATTTCAGATATCTTCATTTACTGCTGTTGCTGTGCTATGAAGTTACTTTCACTGGAATAATTATTAGCAAAGAGATGTTTAATCACACAAGATCTCTGGGAGCTGACTGGCTTATTAAGCCAGTTTTACGGAGATGCGAGACACTTTTGTTTGTTTTTTTCCAGCAGAGAAGGAACAACACAAAGCTGTACAAGCCCATGATGATATGGGAATTACCTGGCAGAGCAGCAGATGCAGAGCACACCCTGGTGCTCAGGGCAGCCAGAGCTGCTGGCCAGACTTCAACACAACCTTCTTGAAGAACTGAGGGCAGAGACACATCTCGGTGGCTGATGAGTCCTCGCTGCCAGGGGGATAGAGGTGAGGATGAGAAATAGGCACTTCCATATGATCCTACCATTGCACAGAGAGGGCTTTATTATCATCACTGAACTCCAGACTGCTGGGGAAAAAATACTTTTTTACTGCTTACAGAAGAGCTGTTTTTTTCCGAAACAGCTTGATAAAGCCCAGGGTCATGCAGGCAAGTAAGGAGCCTAAAACAGCCTTTATCCTCATGTAAAAGCAGTCCAAGGGCTGTCTCAAACACACAGAAAACTGTTCAGCTATAATTCTGGATTTCAAACAAACTAGCCAAAATATGACAGACACAGATATCCAATATGCCAGTCATAATCTTCAGAGCACTTAGGAATGAAAGGATTCTGTTCTCTCTCTTGCTGGGTTTGGGTAGGTTTGCCCTCATAGCTGTTTATATAAATATGAAATAGTAACCTAGCTAGTAATATAAACTATGATGTTTATTTTTGGGATGCCCCTTGGTTTGAGGGTCCTCCTATGTCCTGGGACATGTACAGGAAGATTACTGCTCAGGGATTGACTGTGGGATGGAGTGAAAATCACTACAAGGCACATCGATGATGAATAAGTAGCTCCATAAAGGTTATTTGTGAGTTTTGATGGGTCTGTGATGCCAAGTGAAAGGCTACAAATTTTTACTGTCAAAGAAATAAGAAGGCTCATTCTCTGCTTGAAGGTACCTGGTAAAAACACATAAAAATCTGCTTTCCAAGAAAAATCCTCTGGCAAAATTATGGATTCTTAACAGAAGCTCCATTTATTTGTTCAAGGACTTGAAGTTTTTTAGGCAGAGTTATAAATTTAGAAGAGTTTTCCTGAGTGCTGAGATTTTGCATTTGGGAATATGAGTGAAATGCAAGATGTTCACAGTCACAATTACCATTGTATATTTATAAGAAGGCTAAGAGTTGTGACAGCATTTGCATATAAAAATCCAAAATATTTGTATATTCCTTAAGAACATAACTGATTGTGTGTCTCTATTCTGCATTCAAATGCACTTTAATCTTGGCTGACAATTTCTACCACAAATTATGCCCTATGGAATTTGCTATTTCTGATCAGATTTTGAAAACAAAACTACTGACTCTGTGCTATTATATTAACAGATATAATACAATTTAGATGCAATCAAACATTTCAGCTAATCTTAAAAGAAAACAAGCAAGCACCTGGATGCAAAATCTGGATAGTATGTCGCAAAAGTGCAATACGTTTAAGATCATGGGTAGTGTAAAGGGCTAGAACAGTGGATTAAAGACATTATTCAGCTTTCCAGGGAAGGAATTGTTCTTTTTAACTGGTATTCCATGGTATTCTACAACAGTCTCAGTTCTTTTCTTTCAGTCAGGGATGGGAGAGGCAATGTACCAACTCCCTAGAAGAGATTTCTCAGCGGTAACTGCCTGGCACTGCTCTTGTATGCTCTGAAGCCAGAGGACCATGGGCATTGGAAAAAGTCATACAACACTGAAAGAGGAAGAATGACTCAGGCCATTTCCTCTCAGTGAGTCGAGTCCCACAGTCTGCTACTTGCCTGGACCTCCCATTACCCCAACCCAGGATGAGTAAGTTCTTGGTGTGAGCGCCATGGCATGAGAGTGCCATGTAAATGGCTGTTACCAATCCCTTCTTGTCTCCAAAAGCCATCCAACACCCTTAGTCCTCCAGCTTCCCACAGCACAAGACTGCTCAGACATAAGCAGTGTGCTCATCCTAACACAGTGTGTCCAGAAACACAGAGAATCATTCCCCATTGTAGAAGACAGTAAAATGCAAAAGAATTTCTTTCTATCCGTAGGGCACAATTAATATCTGGTACAGTGTGACCTGTCCAGGCTGCTACATTCTTCATCTCCAGCCCTCACAGCAGGCAAGGCTTGCAACCAGGACAGTCCCTTTCTCCTGTAAATAGGACAGAGAATTGGATTTATTTCTTTACTTGCTTTTCCAAGGCTACATTCACTTGATTCTGGAAATATACTACAGTTTGAGGTTAGGGTTAGCAATCCAGGTGGCTAGCGAATTCTGGAATATTTGATTTCCTCCATTAATACTAAATACCAAAATACCATTTTTGAAAATTTTTTCTTTATTCTTTAGCAAACTATGTGACATTCCTCAGAGACTGATAAAGGGTTAAAGCCAAACAAATGGATAATAATGCAACTGAAAATCCAGAAATTTTCCAGATAAGACTGTTGAAGTATAAAGCAACAAGATTATTGAAATCAATTTATTAATAATTTGCTTGGTTTATTCATATCAAAGAATTTATGCAGTTAAAAATACAGGATTTTGATCTAATTATGATCTAATCCACCCTTCCTGTGTCAGAAATATACATACTTTATATTTCATGTCTCAGAGCTGTAAAGATAATTTAAACATTTCAGGCTGCAGGTCAATGTTTTGTTACATTCGTAAACATTTTGCTTATATTCAGTAAAATGCACTATTTTCTAAATCTGTAAATCTATCAAGTGTGAGAGTCAGTGAGCAGTATCTAATGCATACATACCCTACTGAATAATCTTTTGGCACCTTCTTGCTAAAAATGTAATAAAGTAGTTTATAACAAAGTTCCATTTGTTTCAGTGAACAGAAATACTTTTATATGTCTGTCACTAAAAGTGCAGAAATAGTCTATTGGAATGAACACAGTTTCGAAAACAAAGATGAAACAGAATTAAAGGTAATTACAATCCAGCTAATCTGAATAGACAGCACATCTACACAACAAGTTCAGAGTAAATAACTTCTGTTCATCTTGTGACTGGTGTTTCCTCTCTTCACTGTCAGTCTGGTATGCTAAAGCGAACTTTTGAAAAATTAGCATTAGAACAGATTGTTTGAATAATCCAAATTCACCCTGCAAAAAAAGTCAAAGTCAGGTTGACAAAATGTGTTTTGTCATGGTCTGGGATGATCTTAAGGCTGTATTTACACATAAACCCCAACCATCCTGTCTCCAGACCTGGACATCTGGGGGTCTCCAGGGCAGACACGCAGGTACCAGACCTGAGTAAGCTCACAGCAAGACATAAAGTTCCTTGGTTTGCACATGGGCAGGACCACACTAAACATAACGCAAGTCTGCTGCAAGACTACACTTTCCCATGTAAATTGAGGAACATAGAGCACTTTTAATTTATTGCTCTCCAAACAACACTCAGTTTCACACCTGAGGCATACTCAAATGCACAAATGCACCATTTCCTAGGAAACAGCCCTACTCTTTTATAACCATTTCCAAAAGGAAAATTGTCATGGTATGTATTTGTTTCTAATCATAAGCTTGTTACTTACAAATAGCTATTTTTAACACAAAAAACCCCTCCTTTCACACTCATTTCCAGAAGTAGGAAGCTATACAGGGATTAAAGAATTTTATTCTGCCTTCTACAAGCCCAGTGGGTGACTAAGGAAGGACATTTTATCTTCATATGCCTCTTTTTATTTCTCCACAAATGGAAATAAAGGCACTCTTCCTTGTAGAATCTTTTAAAATCTTATAATGAAGTGTTCTAGAACAGAGCCTGTTACTCCCAAACCGGTTGTTCTGCAGTGTTTTCTGCCAGTAATGTATGCGAGACAGACAACTGGAAGGAAGTTCTTATATCCGTGAGTCCAGTCCCCTGCTTGAATTGTGTAATCACCGTATCATTTTTTTCAGAAGACCATTGAGCTCTATCTTGAAACTACTTAGATGCCTTCTACTGAAAGGCTCACTAATTGCACATAACAATGACAAGGAAATTTTTTACTGCTATTATTTTGAACCTAAATGCATTCCTGCTCAGTATATATCCATTCTGGAGTTTATCTACTCATGAAATGAGTTTATCCCTTAGCATATGCCACATCTTCCTTTGGCACTGCCAAGGGATGCACACAGGGGCGAACACAGGGGTTCACAGAACAGCAAAGAAAGTCTCACAAAATCCACAAAAAGCATTAATATTTCTCACAAAAGCCATTAATATTTTTTTTATCTGCACTGAACTTCAGTCTGCCATGCAGGTAAAACAGACTAATAGCCTCTGCTGGAAATACCTCTCCCAACGTACCTTAGGAACACTTTCCCCTTTTCATGCCCACTCCCCCGTGGTATCTCAGAAGATACCTGTGATCACATAACACCATTTCTCTGCCTCATTCAGCTCCAGCTGATGAATTCCTTATTACTGCAGAAAGTCCTCTTATGAGGCCTTAAACACGTGGTCTTCCATTTTATACACCATTAAATTTAATTCCATTTCCATTCCTGCAATCCCCAGCATCATGCTGTTCTTCCTGACCTGCCTGTCTACTGGTAAAGTCATGATAGCAGAGAGTTCTATCATCACATACTTGTTTTTGATCTAAGACAATTAATGAAAATACTTGTAAAGTAAGCTTATGAGAATTTTTTGAGGATCCTCACTGTTACCTTTCCCTGGTGAGTTACCCTCTGGAGAACACCATTTTCATTTTGTCTTTGAGCAGCTCTCCACCTACTTTAAAGTAGTTACACTAAAACATTACCCACATTACAATTAGCACTCTTGCTCTTTAGTCTCACTATGATTTTCTTAATGTAAAATGCCTACTATATATTAAATTTTAAAAATAATTTAAATTTTTTAAGAAAATTCATAATTTCTTGACAGAACTTAACTTTGACAAAAACATAATGCATTTTTTGATTTATCCCTGTGTCTTTTGTAATTTTTTTCTATCAAAATTTGTTTCAAAGCTGTGCAACTGAATCCATTCTTCAAACTTTAACACCTGACTTGGGCTTCCAAATTTTAAAGAATTAGTTCTTCTAAAAATGCCTAGATTCCCCACATGCATGATAAAAACCAGACACTTCATAAATTCCTCAGAGGACAAGCTTTCTACATTACTAGGGTATTAAAACACAGGCTAAAGGTCTTCAAATACCATTTAAAAGCTGGAAAAAAATTGTGATTTTATATCTTTGACTTGTTTTTCTTCTTTTCATCATTTTAAAATCTGTATTGGCTTTCTTTTTTTCTACAATTTTCCCCCCATGTGAGAGCGAAATTCATCTCAACTGGTCTTAATTTTCCAATTGTGTCTACTATGAGGCAGTGGTTCCAAATTCCCTCACAGTGAAAAGAAAGAACGGATCTTCTCAAAGTTGCCACCTTAAAGCATTGTTCAAGATAGGTGAGATGAATTAAATTTGGCTGTAGCATATTTCTTTCCACAGACTACACGAAAAACTAGACAATTATAGTGAAATGAGATGCTTAAAGTTTAAACAGTTAACATTTCAAATGGTTTAAATTAGGCAAGATTAATCTCACCCTAAAAGACTGGGTTTTCCCTTTTTATATATAACTAGTTTTTCATCAGATTAACTTTTTAAATTTTTTTTTTTT
>VZRN01000227.1:65064-130591 GCA_013397935.1 Dasyornis broadbenti
TTTTTTTAGTGCCTTGGCTGTCTGTTAAATTCCTTTGTCTCAGGTATCTCTCCTACTTATTATATGGTTTTTCTATTTATTGCTACTCAAGTCGTTGTTATTCATCCATGCTTTTGCATTGCTTTTCATAAAAATAAAGTAGGAGAATCCCTAATATTAACACATATATCAATGTATCTGTGTTCATACTGGCTCTTCACTTGTTCTCTGCTTTGACTAATTTTAATTTTAGTTTGTTAATAAGTTTTTATTGTTTGTGGGCAAATGGACTTAAGTAGTTTAGTACATTTCTGCTCTATTCCAGCACTCTATAGTTTCCATCAGAATTACAAAAAAAAAGGTCAGATACATAAAAAAGCATTGTAAGTATTCAAAAATCATGATCCTGGCTCAAAAAAATCAACCAGCTTCTATTTAAATTGAAGAGATTAATTTAAAAAGTGTTTTAAGATCTATTTGCCTCCTGGTTTTTAAGTCTTTGAGAATTACAATCAAATGATTTTTCTCCCCAGCCATATGGAAAATGTGAAATATTCATAAATGCCAAAAAGAAAAAGAGGGAGAGATAAAGCAGTGGAGGTGCTACAGAATAGGAGGATTACCAAAGCTAAAGCTTTGAATTTCTTGTTTCATGTTAAAACACTGAGTGGTGGTAACAGTGTTTGAGAGTATTGTTACTTAGTTTTCCCTATCTCCGTTTGTGGATGATAATTTTGTCAAATAATCCTCTATATATTTCTGTGAGTTCTTATAATCTCCACTAATCCCATTTTGATTGGTTTAGGGTATACTACATTTTGAAGCACCTTACTCCAGCTGCTGGATATTTCCCCACACATAAACCTGTTTTCAGTTTTATTCTGAAGTAAATCTGTTCTGTTGAGCTCCAGGTCCGCTTGTCTGTTGGAGAGTCTGACACATTGACATCCCCTCTGAAAAATCCCATTGAAGTTCAGGGCTTCATGCAATTTTCATACATGCCTCAATATCTTAAACCTTTTCAGAATGCTGGAAGCATGACTGTACCCAGGCTGGGTAATGAAGCAAGCCCTACTAAATTCGCTTTAAGTGTCTGTCTTAATCCAGGTGATTGCTAAGAAAAGAACAGCAAATAATTTTTTGAAAAATGAGATACAATCATGGATTCTCTAAGAACATATTAAAAAAAGACACCCTGACAGGTGGGTTAAGAGGCAGGCATCTGTTCAGACAGGCACACAGGGGTGGGTGAGCCTGGCATCCTCCCTGTGCCTCCAAAGAAATCTCTCATTAGACATGTTAGTTGTTATTATTATCTAATTGTGCCACATAGCACCAGGAGCCTTCTGCTGGGACTTCAGTAAGAGAATACTTGTGACCTCCACACATTTCCTGCCTCAGTGGTCAGACCAGTGCAAACAATTACATTATTTGTGGGCAGGCACTCTAAAATGGAACAACTTGCTCTGCAATTTGTCTGTGTGCTTCCAGGGAGGAGTCACGCTAAGGCAGCTTTGTGGCTTCTGCTAGCCAGGCCAGTTTGGGTATTCTTTCACAATGTTGCAGTTGTGCTGTGCTCTTGTTGCATTGTGGTTGTGTTGTGGGACTCAAAGACTCTCCAACAAGAGAGAGAATTTCCATGACTTTTCTTTAAATTCTGAGCTGAATATCAGAGACACGTGGTGTACACAGCAACTGTGCCTAGAATAGATATCTCAAATTCTCAGCTAATGAGAAAACCTAACTGCCTTTCTTACTGGCATTTTCACTTATATTTGTCTCTCCTTTTAGCCTGCTGTTAGGTACTTGCGGAGAAAAGGAATGCTTCCCAAAGAAAGACAAATGAGATAAGCTATCAAATTAGTTCATTTCAGCTGCTTTTGTTCAAGTGACAGCTCAAAAGGACAGCAGTCTAAATGACTCAGAAGCGTGAGAAGAATTTGAGTACAATTTATTATCTTGACACCCATTATATAATCTTTGTTTTGTGCTGTACTTCAGAAACTGTCTCATTAAATAAATTTCCAAACATTTTATTATTTTCTTTACTTAAATCTATTTTTAAGCAATTCCTTTTTCAACATGTGAAGATTCATTTTTTGCTAGACATCTGAGGACAGTTCAGAGGATTTTTATATACCTCTACATCACATGCTGCATACACAGCAGAGGCACCTGTTTTAGAATTGCTGTCTTAATCGTTTGTGTCGATTTTTGGCCCCTACCCTTTTTTTAGATTCGAGCTCTGCTGGCAAGTCCATATGCATTGTATTCTCTCACATATTTTTCATTTGATTCAATTTATCTCAGTAATGGTGACAGGGATATTTTGATATAATTTTTAGTTTTCCTTTTCTCTCCCCGTCAAGGTCAGATTTTAGGAGCCAGAGTGGCAGAGCTGAGCAGCAGCATGCTACTTCCCTTTGCCTCTGAAGGTTGCAGGGGGTACAGGCAGAAAAAAACCACATGAGAGCTCCTTATGAATGACAGACCCCGATCTGATACCCTTCACAACTTTTATCTGTGCTATTTGAGTTGAATCAGATTGGGCATCAACTTTATCCACAATTAAAGAAGAAGCTGAGTTTAATAAGAGCACAAACGGAGACTGCAGTGACGGCCTGGCATTAGAAGGTGTAGAACAAGCCCTTGCAAATCTTGATAATAGGCACAGAGATCACAAACTTATACATCCTGATGGTCTACACCATGTATTCTGTAAATGTTGTATAAATGTTTCCTTTCCATCATTTATTCCACCCTTGTTAAAAAGTTAACAGGAAAGAAAAGCGTACATAAGCACACTTTTCACCATCCATCAGGTACGCATGTTTTTGCATATCTTGAATAGAAATGTCTGCAATGGGTTAAAAGATCTCTTTTCCAATAGCAGTCAAAAAGGTTGGAGCACTGTGTGGGCTCAGGACAAATACATATGGCATTTTTCTGATGATTCTCCCAGCCCATTATTATCTGCCCTTCAGGGACCTCCTGGGATGGGAGGTATTTCTAAGAAATTAGCAGCTCCTGGTGTATTTCTCTTCTGTGAACTTCTCCAGTCTCTCCATGAAAGCCATGGAAGCTTTTGCCATCCGTGACCTGTTGTGAGGAGTTCTGCCTCTCAGCTGCAACACTGCCTGCAAGAAGAATCTGCAGAAGTAGCGGTGGATGTTTCTGCTGTGCTTAGATCTAAACTAACACAGTGTTTTTCCTCCCATGCAAAAGATTCTCCTGCGGAGTTGAGCCTCTCCTCTGACTTTCAGAACCCACAAGACAACATCCAAGTCAGCCATTTTAGCTGCAGCTTAGAGAATCACAACAGAATTGACAAATAATACATAGACTTATTCTGTATTACATCTTTTTGTTTTAGTCCAACAAGCTGAAATATTATTTATAATGAATTCTTTCCCTTCTAATTCTTCTGTATGCACCATTCAAAAATGCAAAATAAAAAGAAGACCTAAAAGACCTCAAAGAAGACCTCCTGAAGACCTAAAATAGGAAAAGCTTTGTCATACACTTGTTTTTCATTGCAGCTCTGGGGTTTTTACAGAACTGTAAGTAACTCCTTTTGCAAAGGAGTTTAGCCCCTGTCAAGCTGGGCAGCAGGGCAGTTTCTTCTGGGTTATATCCCATCCTCTGCATTGCAGAACTGCAGAACGTGAACAGGCCATGGTGAGGTTCAGCATGTGCAGTCTGCAAAAGGCTCCAGTTCTGGCACCTTAAACTGTACATAAGATGCAACTCTTGTTCCAACAAGAAGAATCAAAAATTTAGTACTTAAATTTAGCTTTGATAATGAAAAAGAAAAAAAAATCCGGAGCACTAGATATCAGGTTTTGACAAAATTTTTATAACAGCAAAATACAGCCACAAATCTCAAACTCAGTTCCTCAAACACCTTCTTAAAAGAGTATCTGCCCAAAATGTTGGATCTCTTCTCTATTAATTTTAGGCGGTGTCTTCTGACAAACTCAGTTTTTAGTGGTTGTTTCAATGCACTGTAATTCATGAGGCACCAATGTTCATGAGTCATGCTTACTTACTGTGTGATAAAGGAACTAGTTTTTCTTTCTCCCTCTCTTTCTATGCTTCACATTTTCTATATCAGGGAGATTACCAGCATGAAAGAAAACCTAATGGTGGCCCAATGGGTAGAAGGAATTCAGTTCTTAATGTACCGCATCAGAGACTGATGGCAAGGATACAGATGCCTTTGGGGATCATTGGTAGGCAAGTCATTAGTCTGGTCCTGCAGGCTTACACGATTTGCTATGCATAATTGAAGATAGATTGATTTTTCTAAAAGTTTAGAACAATACTATTGTGTTAACAACACATTGAAACAGCTCGTTCCTTATTGGCCACTATTAAATTGCAGTAGTGTTTCACTTTCCTTATTACTGCAGTAACGTGTTTTCTGGAAAAGTTCTTTAAAGGCAGTGATTAAAGAGAAGGAAAAGAAAGTCAAAAGATAAACTGAAAGTTCCTCTAATAGTTTGGTTTTATACCAGATAGCGATATTGGCTGAGGAAGTGCTTCTTAGTACTGAATACTTACGAACTGCATGGCATTTAAAAATAAATGCTGAGAAATTTGAAGGTGACTAAGGATTTGAGACAGTAATTTTATTTTAAAACGCCAAAATATTACTGGTAATTATATGGAGGAAGATTTAGAAACCTCTGAGGGATGTTCAGAAACCTCTGACACAGAGTTTATTGTCCAGGTGACTCCTCAGACTGTTTGTGATTGGCAACAGAAGGAAATTGCAAAGAGAAGATCTGAGGGAGGCATTACTAATAATCTCTCATCAAAATGCTGGAAAACAGAAATTGAAGTTCTAGCTAATAAAAGGATATATTTTTTAGTGTGACAGCCTGTAGAAGAGAGACCTTGGAACTGGCTTCATGGCTTCCTAACAGGCCTTTGTGTTGGTGATAGAGACTGCATCAGCTGTACTGGGAAGCTGCCTGGCTGATGGCTACCCTCCCTCTGGAAAACATAACTTTATTTATAGCCTGAATTTGTATAATTTCAGTTTCCTGTCACCAGAGTTTGTTGTGCTTCATTCACTAGATTCAAGAGCTCTTGTCACAGGTTAAAATGGAAACAGCAATCTCTTCCTTCTAAAGTTTCTGAAGTCACTCAGTACAAGGGCTGCTCCTCCAGATCTGACCCCTCTGGGATCGATCCTGTGCCCTTCTTGTCATCCCAAGCACTTTTTTCCTCCTGTCCATTACTGTGTTCCCCCAGCAGGCATGGTGTAAATGCTGGTCCTCTGCTCTCACAGACCTAGTGAATCAGACACTAAGGTAAAGAACAGATACTTAGGGCAAAAGCTCTCAACACGAAGAGTAAACATTTCTGTTCTGTTAACCCTCAGTTTCAGGGTTGTTTGCCCTCCCTTAATGCAGGCTGGTCCCTCACTGCCATCATCAGGGCTTTGACAGGAAATTTTCATCCTCCCATCCAAATTAGCCAAGGCAAACATGGAACTGCGGTTCCTTCCAGGGTGTTTGTTTTTTGTTTTCTGACTAACTCTTTGCATTTCATCTAAGTTAGTTTATTTCATGCAGAAAACTTCTTTAACTCTGAAGACAGAGGCACTCAGTTCCATTCTGCAATCAGTACCAGGATACTAAGGGACAAGACAATACGTTTATGAAAGTTTCATAATGGAAATGCAGTATCTCTTGTTCTGTTACTGTTGGCTTTACCAGTCCAGGAGAATTTCTGCATGCCATTCTCTTTTTCTAGGATAGTCCTAACTCAGGACAGCATTCAGCATTGTACCAACATTCTGTTCAACAGTTTGAATGCAAAAGCATGACTGAACTGAGTCCTGTATTGGGACCTTTTGGGCATCAAGTTAAATTGAAAATCAGCATTATGGAAATGTAATTTGCATCAAAAATAAGAAAGTATATTTTCCCTTTCCACTTTTCTTCTTCAAAGCACTTTTAAAATATTAATTAATTAGTCCCACAGTGATTCTGGCATTCAAAATTTGATTAAAACTTTCTGTTAAGGCTAACTTGCCACTGAATTTGAAAATGTAGATTGTACTGAAAATGTGTTGAAACATTGTAGACTGCACTGCAAATGTATTCTGTCAAATATTCTCTGTCTGAAGCATAAAGAGTAAAGAATGACAGATTATGCTTATTATCACGTGAGGGTGCTCTGACATCCTCTGGTATAAATCAGGAGGAATCCCAGTCAGTTCTTGATTTCAACCTGTAATATTCCCAGTGGAATTATAAACAGAGTGATACTATAAGTGGTGCAAAACTAGAGTGAAACCCTGAAACAAGACCTTGTCCCTGTAGAATGCATGCCAAGGTAGTTCCTTGTTCCTTGAGATTTCCTTCCCTTTTACATAAACAAATTGAGCGTAGGCAAAAAACGACCAAAAAAAGATCTCCAAGTTTTATGGCTCTTCACACAGAATTTTAAAATGAGGATCCTGTTTAAGGAATACTTTCCAGCTGCTATCTTTCCTCGCTGACAAGCATGTTCAGCTGGATAGGTAAGAGTTCTCTGTCAAGCTCAGACATACCTGAAAGACTTCAATTTTGATACTCGCTTTTTGTTTAGCATACTTAATGACCATTGCAATTATTTACAAATTACATACTAAATCTTATATGACCTTGTGCTGTCTTGAGATTATTAGCTCTAAAGAAGGCAGAAACGGGCAGTAAATTTAAAAGAGTCAGACATGCAAAGAGATTTGGAGACTAAATTTGTTTTCTCATCCAGTATAGGGGCATCTGTTCCACATTCAGGCATATTTGCACAAATTCAAAGATGAATTGATGCTTCTGGGGCTATTCAGTTTTGAAGAGTAGGAGCAGCAATTGCTTAGGATTATTCTGTCCTGGTGGGTCCACGGTCCTGAAGTGTCTCGGGAGGAGCCAGAGCATAACTGAGAGATGTTAACTCTTAAAACTGACTCAAGTTGTTCCAGAAACAAAACTGCCCCCACATGTCCAGACAAAGGAAGAAGAAATCTTTTACCCTGACTAACACTAGTCTCAGTCTGAACAAACCAGATCCTCAGCTAACAAGTTTGCCCTACAGAAGGCTGAGTATTTCTCAGCTGACTTGAGAAGTGAACCAATAGCTGGTGTATGGTCTCCATCTCTTAGGAGTGGCTTTCCCAAAAGAAAACCTAGGCAACTTTCAGTACTAATGTACTCTAAGAGAAAAAAAGTTCCTTCCCTGATGCAAGTTAAAAAGTATAACCAGGGCACCAGGGTGCATTTCTTATGCAGGTGAGAAGTAATCTCCTTCTGCTGTTGACATAACTCAGTGAGGAAAATTTTGCAGCTGGTGAACAACAGAAGATATTTTCTTAGGGATAAAAAAGGATCTTCTCTAAATAATCTGACTGAAATCCTGTTATGGCAAATTCCTGGAGACATTGGGACAAGGCAGCACAGTCCACTCTAGATGACAGTCTGACAGACCAACCCATAAGTTAGATCAGAGAGCAGAGCAAATGATGCAGAGCTTTCCCTTGCAGACCTGTATGAATTATTTGTTGTGATTATTTTTGTTGAATTTGTACATTTTATCTCTTTGCTGAATGGTTCAGAGAAGATAGGTCTTCTACATTTTTTCAGGTTTCTTTATTTCTATTTATTCACTGCATGTACTGGATGCATGGGAGCCGTGAAATACTGCTACAAGCTGGAAATATGTGCCATGTGATCAGCCAATTGGATCATGTGGACTTGTTACTTTACCTGAGAAAACCAGTAACTCAGGCAATGAAAACTCATGCTACAAGGGAAAAAAAAAAAAAAGTAGAAGAAAAAAAATACTCCCAGAAACTCCCAAACAAACCAATAAAAATTGATGGTTTTAGCATCTTTGGAGAACTGGCAGGTTCTCACAACAAATGGTGCAGACTAGATGTGAGTCCTAGGGGAGAAGTGTCATTATACAGATAGCTTTTTTTGCAGTAATTTTTGTTGTGAGAAAGAGGCAAGGTCAAAACTATCCCAGCCAGAAGTGGAGAAAAGGGCTTAGCTAAGGTGTACAGGCCAGGAGAAGGTCTGCTGAGGTTCATGCATCCCTTGGACTAAAACTCCTAATGCTCCTCCAAATGGGCACCAATAATAAGGCCAGGAAGAGCTGGAGAGTGCTTGGAGTGACTACACGGCTCTGGGGGAAATAGTCAAGGCCATGGGGTCGCAGGTGGTCTCTCCTTGGTCCTGCCAGTGAGAGGGAAGGGCTTGAGGAGAAGGTGATAGATCCTGCAGGTCCACAGCCAGTTCCATAGCTTGCATCATCCATAGGGCCTGTTTTGTTTACAGGGCTTTTAAAGCCGCAAGACCCTGTTTGAGGATATAGGATAAGTGTGGAGAGATGGGACACGCTGGGCCTGCTGGCCTTCTCTAATGAAATGATTGTGTTTCTGGGTGAAGGGCGAGCAGTGTCTCCCACATCATCTTTGGATGCATGTGAGGATATGATGATCCGGCATGTGGGCAAGCAGATGGTTCTGATATTTGGAGAGCAGTGTTTAATGGGCTGTACTCCTTCTGGAGGCCAAGAACTAGAGGAATACCACATCTCTATCAATTATCTAAAGGAGACAGAATTTCCCCCCTCAGCAAGACTGCAGATAGCACCAAACCTGGAGTACAACCAGGATCCATCTGACATGGAAGGGTCTCCCTACACACACTCTGCTCTGCTCGCCCGTCCTGCTGTGTTGCATGTTTATACCTGTATAGTTACAGACAGACGATGTTGCTAGAAGACTCCTCTCGCTTCTTTTGCCTGGAGTTTTCAGGAACAAAGGGACATCATGATGATCTAAGTTTTACAACCTTTATTTGTGTTAGCTAGCTTTCCCCCTTCTCCTCCTCCTTCTTGTAGCTTTGAGTATTGCTCATGGGGAAGATGAAAATGAGAGCTCTGCCCACATTTGAAAACTGAAGAGACAAATGATGAATTTGTCATTCACTAAAAGCTTTTACTTCTGTTCTTGATGCCCTGATTAAGGAAGTGCCTCCTCTCGAAACCAGCGAAAGTGCTTTTCCTAGAAGGTTTCCCATATAGCCCTTCAACTCCCTAAGACTCATTTGGGCTTCTTTTGCGCTGAGGTCTTTTTTGTTCTCTGAGTTTGGGGGTTGAAGGAGAGGAAGTTGGAAGTTTTGAGGTTTGTCTCTTGCCTGCTCCTTTCTTCTCTTGTGTTGCTTGATTTCTTCTCATTGTGTGTTTTGATGACTTATGCATTCTGAGGAGCAAGGTGCTTCTGGGAATACCTGTTGCTGTTCAGATGCCTAGAGAAAAAATTTTCACAGGAAGCTGCTGAAGTTGCTACTAAAATAATTTTAATTTTATGTTCTTCTGCTTTCCAATTTTAATCATCTCTAATTCACTTAAGGGCATTGTCCTGATCAAGAAAGCTTGTCTATTGCTTGGCCTACATTTCAGTTGAATACACACTGACTTTTTTTCTTTTTAGAGGTTCAGGGGATCAAGAGATGTGGGAAGAGCAATGTTCAGTGAAAACTGAGGCCAAAAAGTTGTTGACAATATCAGTCTCTTCCATGACAGTTGTTACCAGATCCCCTGCCTTACTCATCGCAAGGTGGGGTCCAAAGTCAGCAGAGCCATGCAGAAGTCCTTGGAGGTCTGCCACATGATGCTACCAGAAGATACAGCACAGAGCAGTCTTATTTTCTGGCACACACATATGTCCTGATGCAGAGAGGAATGCAATTCAGAGCTGGAGGTAGTCCCATGATTGCTTTTGAAATTAGGATCTATAGGAACTTATTCTCAAATTTCTCTTAGTTATGATCAAAATGCTTACATTGTTCAATACATGGAGGAAGGAGATTTCCTTGTGCTATTGCTTAAGATACCATTAAATCTCATTATATTTAGCCTCTGCAGTGCAGAATCCCATATTATGATGTGGCTCTTGGAGAGGACACTCCTAGGAAATACGAAACATTGAATAACAAATCCAAATGGCAGCAACTGTGGACAGGATGGTCATATCTTCCCCAGTCAGCCCTGCTCAGCCTTGCAGGGGTCTGCAAGCCTCTTCACAAGGTTTTAAGCTGTACATCTGGCATTGTGCAGTTGGCAGAATAGCCTGCTCCCTGCTGCTCCCGGGGGAAGCCAAGGGGAATATGTAAGTACAAGCCAGTGACCACCCCACGGCCATGTTGGACAAGCATATGCATTGCAGCTGATTCTGGCAGGTCAGAAAAGCCTCTCAAGTTGTGCCAGCAGATTAGAGCAGACATTATCCAAATTCCCCTCAGGAGGCCATGTTTGCAACCCAGCACTCTGTGCTGAGCTCTTTGCTGATGATGAATCTGGCTTTGATTACTGCTTTGATATAACTACTTGTTGAAACTGGGGATTTCAGACTTTCAAAAAAAGTAATTCAGGGCTGTAGTTCCTCATGTTCTTCATTAATCTTCCAATATTTGTTGTTCTTAAGACTGCACAGACGTAGGAACATGATTATTCCATGTGCCTTTGGCTTGATCTGTAACCACAGTTGGGTGGGTGCAAGTGCCATTGCGGTCCCTTTGCCCATCAGTGCCAAGAGACTGTGTGTGTGTTTGTGCTTCAGTCTCTCACCATCTGGCTTGGAGCAGACTGAGTCAGAGACCTTTGATGTTTTCTCTGATTGTGTCAGCTATCCTTGCCATGGTCACCAGAAATTAGGGAAGAATTCCTGCCCATGCAATAAAAGGCAGTGCACTTTAACACACTCAGAAGGAGGGAATATGGCACAAATAATAATTCACTCAATTACCTGACTGAACTGAAACTACCCAGAGACTGGTTTGATAGTGCTGGATTTTTACCCCATCATTTGATTTTTGTGTGCATGCATTACCTCACTGGCATGTTCAGTGGAGTCAAAAAATAACAGGTCCAGTCATGAGCTCTGACAATGTTATGTGGCATGCTGCTATTAAGGTTCTGCAGAAGTGAGGAGCGATTTTTTAATATAAGGATTGCTTCTTGGTGCTACAAGCCTTCACAGGCTCCCCCAAAGTATTATTTGTAAGCAACAATCTTTTCTTAAGATAAAGTTCTTACAGCCTAGAGGGTTTTTTGTTCTCTGCAAGGAACCAACTGATGATTCTTGAAAAATATAGTCATGGCACTTCTGATCTTGAGTTTATTCTAAATAAGAAATCCTTTCCTATAATGGAAAACCCTGATCAAATTTAATTCTGAGGGCTGAAAATCAAGAGTGATTAAAACCAAGAGTGATTAAAATCTTAAACACTGGACCAAAGCAATATATTTTAATGATAAACAAATTCAAATGGTTGAATTAAGCAGCGGTATCTGTTTAATCCTCTTTGATCTTCAAATTGGTTCTCTAGCTGCTTTTCAAGTACAGTACACAAATACATTAGTGGACTCTAATCTGGCAGTTAAGAGCATAACAATGTAAAATGACTTGAATTTGAAGTAAATCAAATTCAGTCTGGAATACAGTGAACAGTTTTAATACTGAATGTTGTACCTTTTGATCAGATTATTATTTATAAACTATATAAAATTATTGAATTATAAAGACAAAATGATCTAATTTAATTTCTAAAATGTGAATTCCCTGTTAGTTTTTCCTCTCCAGAATATATCACATTACTAAAAAATATTTCAAATGCATTTAGTCAGTGGTCACAGGAGAAAATAGTAGATCCATCGCTACTATGCAGCAATGAGCTTGTTGTTCCTGCACTACGCAAAACCTCCGGGCAAACATCTCCCTGTTACTGAGTTGCCCCTAAAATGAAGTTGCCATTGCCAGAAGAGTTCCAGTCCAACTGCATTAAGGGCATTGTCCAAATGCCTCTTAAACACTGACAAGCTTGGGGCATGGACCACATTTCCAAGATGCCTGTTGCAGTGTTACATGACCATCTTGGTAAAGAAGTATTTCCTAATGTCCAGTCTGAACCTTCCCTGCTGCAGAGCTGAACCACTCCCACACATCCTGTCACTGGATAACAGGGAGAAGAGCTCAACACCTCCTTCTCTACTTCCCCTCCTCAGGAAGTTGTGGAGCGAGATGAGGTTGCCCCTCAACCTCCCTTTCTCCAAACTGGAAAATCACCAAAGTCAGTTCAGGTGCATCAACTTCAAAAAATGTTCAGGCTTCAGAAGTTTGGAACTTTTTAAAGCAGAAGTGTTTGCCAACAAGTAGTCCTTGGGGGTGGACATACAATTAAGTCCTGATCTCATCGGGATCCATCCAAGGCAGAAGGCATGTCAGTAACCCAGAGCTGATGGTCACACAGGCAATGACGGAGGGACAATTGCCCATCATTGTGGCTACTTCAGAAATTCTGCAAGAATGAACAGTTACAGACAAAGAATTGCAAAATTCTATCTTCTAGGGAACCCAGCCATGCAACAAACACATTCCTCTTTTCAAGTCCATCAGCAGCACCCTGTGTACTTAGTCATGCTGAGGAATGCCACCCCTCCTAGGAGCAGTCTGCCTGTCTTTTTACTCACAGCTCTTCATTTATTTCTGCAAGACACAGTGGCCAACCCTGTGAAGACGGGTTCTAAGCTGATTGCAAACTGGTCAGTCTGTAATCTGTTCAGCTGGTCCTATTCAAGTGTCTTCATTCTGGATTGTAGGACTGCTGAATCTGTCCCTTGTTCCTGACGAGGAACACGTTTCCTCACCAAACTGACTCCACACTATCTGTGCTGAGTCTCCTACACCACAGGGATTATTTCAAAGACTGCAAATGGCAGACAAATGATAGCCTGGAACTTCCTTAGTAGTTAATGTGTTGCATCCCTGTGATGAACACATATGCTTAACACCAGCAAACGTTAAGATAGAAATATTTTCACATGTTAAACAGAATGAAACATAACCACACACCAATCAGCCCTCTATGACAAACAAGAGATGAACAGAGTTCTGAAGCTGAGTTGCAGATTGGAGAAATACACGAGCATGTGCAGCCAGGCTGAGCCAGCTAGTTAATACAAAAGTGCATTACAAGGTTTGCTTTTGACATACATTCCTAAAAGTCTAACACTTGAGCTAGCTTCCCACCAAAGAAGACCAGATGCAACTCACACTGTGCAAAGGTATTTAAATGTTTGTACTCACCACAAGCAGAAAGTTATTGACAGTCATTTTATTGGACTCAGTAGAACAGAACCTGTTTTCTGCAGCATTCAACCATCCTTCTCCTGTCAGAATTGAAAGCAGACTATGCTGGCAGACTAAGGCATCTGTTGATTGTACTGGTGATCTATGAGTAAAAAGGCAGTGGCTAATCAAGGTGCAGAATATTAATGTGAATGGAAGCACAGAGTGCCCTAAGATGTCATTGATTTTTCTTTTTTTTTTTTTTTTTTTTTTTTTAGTTTTTTTTTGGGGTTTGCAAAAAATGCTTTTTTTGAAAAAACAGCCTTCAAGCACCTTTTTTTTTTTTTTTTTTCAGCTATTTGTTGGGTATTGCCAAAAATGCTTGTTTTGAATAAACAGCTCTGCAGCACCTTTTTTTTTTTTTTTTTGGTAAAATTCTAGTTTTGTTTCTCCAAAACACCAGTGAGAAAAATCAGGTCTGTGGATTCTGTACAGCTGAGAATGCTTTTAGATTTGCTAAATAGCACATCATAATTTGTTTATAGTTGTTATTTCTTCACTGAAACCTAGATGGACTGGTTATCCTAATGTTCTCCACTTCTGTCATATCTGCTGGAGGATGACTTGCTTCAGTAGAATATTCTGATGTTCAAAACCTACCAACAGTGGGATATCAGAAAATAATTTGACTCCATGGATTTACTTGACAGTGCAGTGACCACAGGCTGGCAAGGATCTTTGAAGGTTTCCAGGTGTCTGAAAGTTTGTAAGTGCTGTTAGTCCAGGTCTTCAACTGTTTTACCCTGAGGTGAGCGGTGTCAGGGCTCCGACTGCACCGAGAGGCTCTGCAAGTCCTTCCCCTCTCCCATGGATTTGGCTGCCTCTGCTCCAAGCCTGCCCCAATACAGTGTGGCTGGGTAACCTTGGCTCAGACATGCAGCCCAGGAGCTGTAAGACCTTGGGGCCTCACTTCTGCACTGAGAACACGTGTTAATGAACTCAGCCCTTGCCTGAGCTTCGCTGCAAGGGCGCCTGCACCCAGCACTGTACCACACTTGTCACCCCAGCCCGGTGGCCTGAATCCCTGGCTTGGCCATGGCCCTGCCTCGTCACTGCAGACCTGTCTGGCACTCACTGGGCTGTGGTGATGGACACAGCACCTGCTCTGCCCTTGCTTTCTGAGTGTCATAGGGCACTGCACCTCGGCGGTGCGGGGACAGCCGTGCTACCGTAGCTGTCACCCTTGGCTCCCAAATCTTCCATGAAGCAGCCCACTGCTGCTGCTCTCTGACAAGCAGATGGTCCAAACAATTTCAAAGTCTGCAGAGGATTGCTGGTTTCAAGTACATAAAGCATTCAGAAATTAGTATTTCTATTGTTCCTGCATTTTCTATTCTAGAACTGAAAAATGATCATTACTCCATGTGCTGCCACTAGCATATTTGCCTTTCAAAACTGTTTATCAGTTTGATGCAAAGATTTGCATCGAATCCATTCTTATCTGAATTAGGTCTAATAGGCAGACACACATTTTCATCATGACTGTTCTATATGCCAAAACTGCTCAATTTTAAAATCAATACTGCATTATTGTGCACCTGTGGCAATATGGCTAGTAGCTTGCTTCCCAGCTTTTTAACCTGTTGGCTGCACATGAAGTCCTTTTCAATCCAACACCTTTCCTGTTGGAATTCAAGCTTGTTATTTTGGGACCTGTCAATTTAAAACGTACCCATATCATACAGTCCAAAGGTTGCCTGGCACCCAGATGACACCACGACGCCCAAGGCTGCTCGTGTGTGGGAGTATGTTCCTCAGTGGAAAGGCAATTCTGAGCAGTTTTGACAAACCGGAACCAAGCATTGAAATTCAGCTGTTGAAGAGCAAAATTCAACATCAGGAGATCCTATTTTTTAGCATTTTCAGAACTTACTGTTAGTAATATTAGACGTTTTGTGGCACTCTTCTGAACTGGAGTTGGTGTAAATGTCTACTGACACTTTGTGGATGTGTTTAATCCATATTTGGGAAGTCTTGGATAGAACAGGTTAATAGACCTCCTGTTTTAAAAATTATAAACAAGCCCATTCTTCTTTCCTGTTATTACTAGTTTTACATGTCTATTATAGGAGGGTAACTCTAATATAAACATGAATTACAAAATATTTTGGATCAATGTTGGGAAATAACTATTGCCCCAGATGTAACACTTCTGAGTAGCGTGATTTCAGAACTTCAGATCAAAAATGAATAATAAACGTATATGTCAAACACTATGTCTTTATATAAAGGTTAAAAAGAATGCACATTGTTTTTCCAAAACTGCAGCACAATGAAATTTGAAAATAGAAAAAAAATAACTGTTTGACTGAAAGAATATGACGGAAAACAAGCTCACCTAAACTGCTTGTGGTGTATAAGCATGCCTATTAGATGCTCACAGGGCTCAGAACAAAGCCCATCAATATTGAATGTTTTTAAACCATAATCTCAAAGTAGATATCAGATGTCCAGCACAGAAAACACAAAGATGAGGAATAGTGAAGCTTGGTCTGAGCTATGATGTGAGCAATAATGAAATCATTCATACCATGAAAAGACGAGATATGAACAATGGTGATTAAGAAGGCCTGAGAAGGTGGTAGCTTTTCCATCATTTGGTGTCCTCAGCTGAAGATTTCTATTACCTTCAGGCAAAGATATTGATGTCTTTTGGGGAAATATGCTATAGCCAAACAAATAATTTTAATCAAATATATGGTTATATGATGAAAACAAGCACATTTTTTCTGGGATTTTAATACAAACTGGAGAAAACCAGACACTCAGTTAGATTTTAATTGGGAAATGGATGACTATCTGTCAAACTCCTTTAAAAAAGCCCTTTCTAAATCTGTCTTACTGGTGTTGTCATACTCAATTTTTTTCCTGTAAGGAAAACAGATTGCTTTCTTCTTTATGGTAAATTACTGTCCCAATGTACTCAGAACATCCCTTAATGGGGGTATAATCTAGTTAGCTGCAATGTATTATCAAAATTTTCATTTTTGCATAAATTTATTGAGTGACTGGACTGTTGTAGTTTTACAGCACCAGCCCGCCTTATGTCTATTTATTGTATTACAGATGCTGCTCCTTTAATTTTTGTATGTGTTTCTCTGGAGTTCATAGAGTTCTGATTAATTTGTAGTTAATGTTCTAAGAGTGAAATGTGTATTAGTTGAGCAGAATGGTCATGTATTGCTCCCATTTTTCATTTTTTAATGAAAAATATACTTCTGCACATCCAGGCACTGCTTCTCAGCACTGACTGTACAGATGTGTAATTGTGTTAAGAAAAGCTGAATAATAACATGCTGGAATTGGGCTCTAGATGATGACAATGGTTTCTTCTTAAAATTGAGGGCAAATTTGTGAAAATTCCTGTTAAATATTATTTTTTAATATCACTGATTGTGTTTCATGTCTGATTTAGTTAAACATACAACCCTGAGACAACAATTGGAAGACAGAAAGCACTATAAAAATAATTCAAAAGTGGTAAAATCACTGATGAAATGTTTTATTTGCCACTTTCAAAACCAACAGGGTTTTTTTTTTTCAAAGGAAAAGCAAGTTTGTTTCAAAGCTAAATTATGTTCACAATTGGCTACACATTTCAGTCTCATGGAGGCGGCACTTTCCATCAGGGAAACATTTAACCAGAAAACCCTTGGGAGTCTCAGCCTTGGGGCAGAGCGGAATGACCTGCCCAGAGATGCTGACCTGCCTGGGCAGGACATCAGGATTCGTGTGGCTGGGGTGTGTCAGGACCCTCACTCCTTGCTGTGGATGTTTGCAGGAGCTCTGCTCAGCTTTTCTGTCAGCTGTGCCTTTAATGCAATGCTCTCCTTTATTTTTGTGGTCTGCTTCTTCTAACTCGCCATTCCCACAGTCCCTTAACGCATAACAGTGTTCAGGGAACTGAGGCAGCCTGCTCTTGCTGAGGCTATTTTCCATGACAAACAAAATAACAACATGTAAAAGCTGCTAATAAATGGCACATCCCTCAGGAGAGAAGGTATTACCTCGGTATTATCCCATTTCCTGCTTATTCAAAGACTCCCAAGGTCAAAGAGACCGAGGCCTCCCCTGAGGCGATGCTAATGCCAGACTGGCTGTGCATGCCAAGCTGCCGGCCCAAAGGTTATGGATTACAGACTTTGACTGTCAATATTATTATACTGCTGCTTTTCCTTCCTATTTACCATTCCCCTGCACTGCACCAGTTTTATGTCAGGCTTTAAAAATGTCTCTTCTTCTCCTATCACCTGAAGTTTTCAAAACAGTAGCTGCTATTTGTAGGTGAAGAGGCAGGCTATATATAAATGCTCACATCTGCTGTGCACAAAAAAAAATTGGGTTGAAGGAACTCTCTCAGGACGACAAAGCACTTGAATTCAAGAATTAAAAAGGGTAGGACTATCTGTGTAGTTTTAATTTATTCTCCTGCTCTCCTTATATAAAATCGAAGTGCTGAAGTGAGTTAAGTTATTGTATCTCAAGAGACTTGTAATTTATTCTTTTTCTTTTTATAAGCTCTTACTGAACCACATTTCAGATAACCTAATGCAGACACTCTATGCTGCAGTGTTCCTTCCAAGAACAGGTGTGATAATACACTGCTACAGAAACTGATAAGCAAGAAAAAAAATTACAAAGAAATCAAGCGTGCATGCTTTGTATGAGGAATTGAAAAACAAAGCCTCAGCTAAAACACGGTCTGAAAAGAAACCTGTCATCCAGGCTGCTATGCAACACACTGACAAAAGAAAATTCAGGTTGGCAGTTCCATTCCAAACTTCTTTTTTAATTTTTAATCTATTACACTTAAAAGGACCTGTGAATGTATTCGCATTAGGAAAGGCACATACAGAGGTTTAAAGGCTGTCTGTGTTCATAAGGGGGGAGAGAGCACTTGGGAGTGGGATTTTCTTCCTCATCTGTCCACCTTTCATGTAAGAGCAGCATCAGGTTGCTAAGGGCAGAGAAAGAAGGGGTGCTGCATTCTCTGTCTGCCTACTGGGCCCTAATAGAAGAGGAACAGGGAGAGAAATGGAAGGAGAATTCCTGTAAGCACCTCATGACTGGCAAATGAAACCTCATGACTGTTACTGAAATCAGAAAGTGCAACATTTTTGCGGTGCTGCCATATGGGATCCCTTATGGGCTGTGCCAGAGGAGACAGACCCGAGGGTGAACACCTCTTCTCCAGTGGAATGTGACATTTCAGACCAAACGTGGTTTTTTTTTAACACCTACGCTAGACAGTAATGGCCTCCACCCCAGTTCAAAAGAAAAATTTGCGCTTCAGAGAAAATGTTGGTAGGACAAGGAACTGGATCATTCTTCCTTTGTGAGATAAAACTAAAATGCTTTGCATGAGGCTGTTGAAGTGAAACACCACCATCAGACCTATTCCAGGTGCTGGAGAGGTTTTGCTCCTGAGGCTGGTACAAACACTCTTTTCATTGCTATATCCCAGATGAAAGTGTAAATTAGAAAATCTTTCACTGATCCAGCATCTTTGAATGCATCTTCAAAGAGTTCAACTCAGTTGCAATTATATTTTTTATTCTCCCTCTATTCACATGTTGTATATTCTAGTCACAGGGTCAGATCACTTTAAAAAGTATGATTTTCAGTCAGTGCCCAGTTCACTCAAAGAATTTCAGATCCAGAGTTTGAACAGCTGCTTCTGCTCTAACTCTCTGAGCAAATGTTGTAGACTGCAAATGTCTGTGTTTGTGTCAGAGGCGTTTACAATTCTGTACATGGAGAGAACCTGTGCCAACAGGGAAGTGACGACTGCTTTCAAGGCACAGAAAGATCTATTTCCTGTCTTTCTTGAAAAGCCACAGTAAAATTGGCCCAAGTTCTTCTGCTCTCAAAGCTGAAAACTAAGCATTGTGGAAGACTTAAGGAAAATGTTAAGATATGCACAGAATATTAACTACAGCTCATTATGATTTCATACAGCAAATTTTGAAATATTTAAATTAGATTTGCTAAAGTGGATTTCTTCAAATTCAGGGTTTTATCCCTTGCATTAATTTTGCATGAAAATCAGCTATTTCCGTAATTATGTTTTGTAGTGACATTTCAAATATTGTTTAATTAATGCTCACAGCAGCCTTGAGAGTAAATGGAAGTTAGAATAAAACAATAGATTTAAAAATCTTTAATACATAAAGTCACTATTTGTTCAGATTGTAATCTTCAAAAAAATATTGAGGATAAGGTGTTGACACACCACATCACATCCAACAAAGGGGAATGAAAAGCCAGTTCTGCAGATATCTGCAGAGATCTCCTCAGGACTCAAGCAGATAAATATTGCCTTTCACGAAGGATACATGTGTGGAAGGCTGACCACACAGCTGAGTGACTCACTAGTGTGACCTTACTACAAAGCAGAAACATTCCAAAAAGAAAAACTCCAGGCATGGTCCCCACATCTGCAACTGCTTTTAAAACTTTTATCTGCAAACTGTTGCTAGAAGGAATAGTTTGAGTGTATCTAGTTTCTGGAAGGTTTAATTCCTACTTTAACCAAAAGGATTTCCTTGGAAATATTAGTTGTGAGAAGAACTCATAAGGGTATTTATAGACAGTTGAATTAAAGGTAATTCACAAAATATCCACACTAATGCACAGAGGTCACACCATCTATGTTGTTACTCTTATTCTAAAGTATTCAATCATTTCCTCAGTGTTTTAGGAGAAAAACAAGGTTTAGTTATTTCTTAACAGCACCAGTTCCAGAAACAACCTCTACCTGAGTGTCTTAGCCACAGCTTATTTGATAAAGAGCCATACTTTTCAGTAGCATATAGGGAAAAAACCAAAAAATGCTAATCCTTGGTTCAGGCTTAAAGTCTTTGCGATTTGCTGCTGATGCCACCAATTAGAAATCACATATTCTACTGTTAAAAAGGAGAATAAAAATAAAAAGCATACAAAGGTTTTAGTTTGCTCCTGGGTAAATTATAAGTTTATTCTTTAATTTTTCAGCAATCAATAATTTTTCTTTCTCATTGCAGGATATCAAGAGGGATACTCTGAAGCAGTAGAGGCCTCTGGAAAGTAGGAGCTGAGAAGCCTCACCTCTGATGACGATGCTGCCTGTGTGTTAGCACCATCCTGACATCCCAGTCATCATCCACTGGCAGCTGATGGGAGAAATGGGACTCACTTGGAGCTGATGGCCCCACGGTGCCACCTGTGCAGTGTTCACAGGGCAGGGTCACCCTCCCCACCCCAGTGGCAGCCCGTGTCAAGGCAGTCAGGTGTCACGGGAGCACAGCTCGCCTGAAGTGCTGAGATTCCTCACACGTGTCCCCAGTGGAGCTTTATCCCCTGAATCCCACTGTTAGTGGAGACAAGCAGCACCTTTAGCCGGAAGTTCATCTCAGTATGTTCAAATATCTCAGTTAAGCTGATAAGAATTGTGCCCTAGAAGAGCCTGTGTTGCTCCACATAAAGGAGATGCACAAAGCTCAGTCTGCTGCAGACATCAGCACTGGCAGATATGCATCCCTTGTCACCTGTCCCTTCAGTCGAGAGTAAAAACCAGTCAATAAAAAGGATACGCCCACCTTCAAAAGGGGTGAAAAGGACAATGTGGGGAATTGCAGATCACTCAGCCCCACTTGAGGACTTCCTACCCAAGTGAGGCCTCTTCTACAGCATTTCTGAGGACAAGGAGCAGCTGGCTGGGAACAGTTGGTACAGATTTACTGAGGATAAACTCTGCCTGGCCAGCTTGATTGCCTTTGGTAATAAACTGACCAGATTTTTCAAGAGGAGAGTGGTACAGAGTGGTTCAAGGGGAGCACCACACAGGGGTCTCCACTGGGACCTGTCTGCTTAATATCTTTATCAGAACCTGGAGGAGATGACTGAGTGCACTCTGGTTGTGCTTGCACACATCAGCATGGATTTATGATGGCGAAATCCTGCCTGACCAACTTGATAACCATCTGCAGTGAAAAGACAGGCTCGGTGGCTGGGGGGAGAGCACTGGAGTGTTTCTTCAAACTCCGAAAAAAAGAGTACTTAACTATTATATCATCCTATAGGTGATGACCTGCTAGCAAATTAAAATCATATGGCACCTATTTCCCTCATACAAATGTAAATTTTGTTCTTAATACCAAATATTACCTCATTCTGTGCCATGGTGCTACTTGGAATCAAATACAGTTAGGAGAATGATGCTGGCAAAGGAGCAGTCAAAAAAATGAAAAGGAGAGATAGGTCACTGTTAAAGATGGTGAATGTTACAAAGAAACCCTCTTCCCATTCTCACCTCTCCATAACTGCAGCGGGCTACTCTGGAGAGGGGAAGAGGTGAAGTGAGATTTCTCTCAGGTTTAATTGACAGTGAAAGTGAAAAGGAGCTTAACAAAGTGAAAAGGAATTTATAGTCTGGGTCTCTAAGCACAGTGCTGCCATCAAAATAATCTGCTTGTGGTGCTCGTTTGAACAAAGAGCAGGATGTCAGTGGCTGCAACACTATCCTGGTTAAGTGGGCAGACACATAGGGAAAATCCAAGCCTTTGTCCCTGCTCTTGCACCCAATGATTCACAACCTATTCAACCTCTTCCACTTATTTCACTTCTGCAGCGCTTTCCCCAGGCAGTGACTGGGGCTACTCTCAGCAGCCAAGGGATGAGCTGGTCAGTGCTGGAGCAGGACCCTGGGCACTAGCCCTGGGTGGAGAGCCATCAACACAAAGGGTTTGTCTTTCCTTGTTTTTCCCCTTGGAGACTTCATAGTGAGACCATGAACTTGCTGTGCTGGTGTTCCTATCAGAAACTGATGAATGAATTAGAAAAAAATCTTCATGTCCATCCCTTTGCCCTTCTGCACTTTTTGTGTTTGGCTTAATGCTCGGATCATAAGTGTTTCTGCAGAGAGGTGGTTTTCTTCTATATGTATATGGCATTTATTTTAATATTTAAATTAATTAGTATAAGCAGCCTTTTTCACAAAAAGTTGCAAAACCTGGATGCTGCCCTTGGGTCACTTGTCCACTTTGAGATGGCCCCTGCACCCAAAGCAGCAGCCAGATTGCACCCTCTGGCTGGTCTCTTCGACATCAGCTTGCTGTTGACAGTCATTCTTCTCCAGACGGGAAAATTCACATCCGAGTGCACAACTGTTTCATATTGGGGATTTATTTTGGATAGGTAATTTCATTTCTTTTCTACAATTTTGAAATGCTACAGAGATAACTAGCAGCCTGCCCTTTTTCAGATCTGGCATGAAGAGCCGCAGAATTTCTGTGCTGATTCAAGTGGCACAGCTATTCATTTGTCTTACAGCCAGTTGGAGAGGTTGTTTGTAACTCAGCAAATTCAGCTGGTTTCCATCTTACACTATTTTCCAAAAGATTTCACACCTGATTTTAATTTCTTTTAGAAGTTTTCTTATTGCAATATCTCATACTTTTTGAAGTCACCTTTGCTTGCAAAGAAGAGAGCAATTATTTCTGAGAAACATGTAAATCTCTGGACTGTCTTCATCCTTCTTTTTGACTTCTATTGCTGACACTCTGAAATTTTATTTTTTACTTTCTAGCACTTGTTAGAAGTTGTCAATAATGTTCAAGAAATGGAAAATTCATGCTGCAGGTAGTTACTGCTACATTTTTTGATGGTCCGGGTTGTAGCTAATAGCTTCCAAATAACTCAAGAAAAAACTTTTTCAGAAGCTCTATCTGAACAGCACATATTAACCTCTGCAATTTCACCTAAAATGATAAATTGAATGGTTTACTAAAAAATTCCTCCACTTCAATCAGAAAGAAAAAAAATCAGCCCTTATCTTCTTTGTACATTTTTAGGTGGTTTTTATTCCAACAGATTTAGCTGTATAAGGTTTAAATAGTGAAAAGCAATGAGTTTCAGAGCTCTCTCTGTACATTGCATCTTGAAAATTGAAGTAATTACAGATGATTGCTTAAAAATGAATAGAAAACAGTTAAGTAAGATTTTTAGGAAATGCTATTTCTTCAGCAACACTTGGTCATTGGGTTTAATAGTGACAACAGCTTTAGCTATTTAGACAAGCAGTTTTCCAGGAAGTGTTAGTAATTATTAGTCTCCTATTTCTCTTCTTCTCCTAGAGAGTGCTACTCTAAGACAAGTCAAGTTACTATTCCACTTTCCTGCCATTTTTAGATAGACTTCTTAGGTTACAGAAATAAAGAAAAAAATATGGTATATTTTCTGAGGAAGACTCCTCAGCTGCAGACACCTCAGACCAGCAGTGCTGGAAGCATTCCTGCTTCCTGCAAGGTATCTGCTCTGGGGATGGACTGCAAAATAAACACCTGCTCCCTCCAACAGCACCAGTGCTGACTCCATGTTAGGCTGGATGTAAGTTGTCATTCTCCCTGAAGTCAGTACACGCTCTCCAAAGGAATTGTCATTGACACAAATGAAATTGCATTCTTGAAGTAATTCTCTGAGCTGTCGCCAATGCAGCATTGTGCAAAACACAAAGCATAATATTGTTTCTTAAAATAACAACGATGATACAGTAACCTTACATCTGTTGCTCTGTTTCTTAGGGGGGGGTTTTGATCATTTATAATATGACATGATAGATTTTAATGTACTGCAAGTCACCTAAATATTTTCATTTAGAATTCTTAAATTATTGTTTTCCCATTTTGTTGCTGATATTAAGGCTTTAACATGTCCCAAATGTTGTGCAAGCTCTTAATCATTAATTGCTCAGAAGAGAAGGCACCACCCTCTTTAGGTAAGTCACTACTGAATTTTTTAACCAGGGGTGTGGATGAAGACTCCTAAAGCCACGAACATCAGCATTCACCTTTCACCCAGAATAAAACCAAAATGCAGCCAAGAGCCTCCAAGAAATGAGAGGAGCCCTTGCACATAACACACATTTTATGTTAATGTGATTAGAAACTGCGCTGCATGAAAGGCAGAGTAACCTGGGAGGTGGTGCTGCTCCAAGGCTGATCAACATCTGAGTGCCAAGGGGAAGTGTGGGATTTTGGGTGGGAGTGGTAGATGGGGAACGGGAGATTCAGAAGAAACTCCCACAAATTTCTTGACCCCTTAGGAAACATAACCTGGAGCATCTCTTTGGAAAACCAATCAAGTTGTATGATAAAAGTAATTTGGACCCAAACACTCATAAATCTGGCCAAATAATTTACCTTCTTTCACTGTATCTATAAGGAAAGCAGGCAGCACATTACAGCCACGCTTCTCATTTTGGACACCACAAATCACAGCATTTAAAGCCCAACACAGCCCTTAGGCCCCCCAGTGCTGGGCACCATTAGACTCCGTTTAATGATCCTTCCCCAAAGACACCCATGTGCTCAGCATTGCTGAATGTAATGGCATATCACTGACATTTCAAACACATAGTTAAAACTTTCCTCCTCTCTGGGGTTTGTGCCCAAGCACAAAGAAATGCCAAATCCACTGCCAGAAAAGTACCTTATAAAAGATTCAGTAGTAGATGGTCCTTTCCCACAAGCCACAGAGAAGGCTGAGGGCACAGCAGTCACCACCCACTCCTGGGCTGAGCAGGTACCCGGACTCTCCTCCCAGTAAAGAGCATCCACCACTCTGAAATTCAGGTGATGTTTCTGTCATCCACATGGAGAGCAAGACACCAAATCCAGCCCATCATTAACTCTGTGGCTTCAACATGAACCCTGGTCTCCACCAGTATTCCTTCTGCAACATGAAAAGATGTAAGTGGTGAGTAAGAGGCATGGATATCTCACCATTGCTTTGTGCTGAAATAATGCTGGGCTTTAAAAATGGGCCTTTTTGGTCATATGGAAGCCTGCACAAGGTAGATAAAGATGCAGTTAGAGGCTGTGATTGAGACTGTTCCACATGCCCTGTCCTCTGCCACTCAAGCCTCCCACCCTGGGTACCAGCACTGGAGCCATGGTGGGCAGGTCAGTGAAGGAAACTGAGTCCTCAAAAGTCCACAGACTTCTCTAGAGGACACCTGCACAACATATGCCTTGTGTTTGACTTCATCTTGTGTGGTCAAGCAGTACCTCTCAGAGGTAGCAACTCACTGCATTTTTGTTCTGCAGCATTGCAACAAATACAACCTTTTGCTTGACGAGTTGCAGCAGTGAAAAGAGGACAGTAGCACAAGCACATGAGGCATGAATATGATGAAGGAGGACTTTCTTTTACAGCAAAGAGGCAAACTGAATGAACATCTATTGATTTAGCTTTATTTATTATTTTGCAATATACCAAGGTACAGGGCCTGTTCTAAACACCTGATACAGAAAACATTTACTGAAAACTTCAGCAGGTTTTTAAAACAAAGAGTTTTAATTTAAAAATCCTCCACATCTAGTTCTCGCACTGATCAAAGTTTTATTTTAGAAAGTTTAAGTATTCTTTTCAGAAAGTTTATCAAAGCTCTTCCCCTGACAAACTAAGTGAAACATAATGACAAACATAGATATGAACAGCAATGTTCTCATTTGCATTTAGATAAACATTATAAACACAGGTTAAGTAGTAGCAATTCTGAGAATACTTAAATGGCTTTTAGTTGTAACTGCTATGCTCCACTTAGCTTAAATAGTTACTTTCTATGCATCATTAGATTTGCATTAGACACCCTGTACTTTTACACTCAAATCAAGGACAGCCTTGAAAACATCGGGCAGGGTGTGGATTTTGAATGGGATCATAATTTCAAGAATGTTGGGCCAAACTATAATCTGGTGGAAATAAGCTGGAGGATTTTAAAACAACTGTACTTGTACTTGAAAATAAATTTGAAACAAAACATTAAATACAGCACACAAAAGATGTATCCAGAGGTCCCAACAGTGAGTGGGTACAGGCCCTGCTCTTCCTCAGCATAGCTCCAGATCTCTTGGAAATCTGAACTCAGTGCTCCCAGTGGGAGCCTCTGAGCCTGACACACCTTAGTGGCAGAGAGGTCTGCCCGTGTATCTGCCTTTGCTGATCCAGGCTAACTCAGTCCTTGTTTACATCCATCAAAATCTGCACACTGCCTGGCAGTAGCACCACAAATGTGTTCTCCTGCAAGAATTTAAATAATAACTATGTTATAGAAATAAGTTAAGGGTAAATTTATATTGGCCTTTAGGATCATTTTAAAGGCTGTTCAGCCAAGGCTGATTTATATGAACAGTTCTTCTTACTCCTTCATCATATGCTGTAAGTTGTTTCAAATTCAAGAATAAAATATGTGATACTGAAGTAAGGAATGTTAGAGATGAGAATGGGTCTGTTCAAACTTAAAGTACACGATTTTTATAAACAAAAGTCATGCACAGAAAAATAAACTAAAAAGTAATCAGAAGCCTAGTATATGGAATAGAGAAGAGAAACTGGGAAAGTCTTTTCTTCAGAAAGCATTCTCAAACACTATTTGAACTTTCTACATTTTTATGATTGTATCCGACATGAGGGAAAGAATAAGCCTGTGAGTACAAACCAAAAACTAGAGCAGAAGCCTAAGTAAAATTTTAAAATTGTTTCCTCTTTTCGCAGCTGCTGCAACAAGTCATAGAGAGGGTAAAGAAAGAAGCTGATGAGTGAACTCTGCTTTCTGACTCTTTTTGGAGATCTCCTGTGCCTGGAATCAAAGAGGAGAAAGTCTCATTTTCTCCCATGAGGCACTGCAGCTCACACTCATGGGTCTGACCCTCTCCTCACCCATCTCTCAGACAGTGCCCAGAGGACAATTACCTGTTGGCACCAATTGCAAACACTCTTCTTGTTTCACATCGCTCTGCTGGCTCTAATTCTCTCCTTTGCTGCACCCAGGCAGGGCTAACCACAGGCTAACGTGGATGCTGAGCCTGTAAATGTGGGACAGGTAAGGCACTTGCAGAAATGGTCCAGCATCAATAGCCAACACAAGCCTTTGATCCCATGTGCATATCACGTTTTCCTGGCTGTAGCACTGCTCAGTGATCACACAAATCCCAGCTGCCTTCAGGCACAGGTAGGTAATCGAGCTGTCACTGCTAACAAAGAGGCAGGGGTAGGCACCACTTGTGTGACTCCACCTAATGACCTCCCCAGTCCCAGTGACAGCTGGGCCACCCTGTTGCATATCCAGCTCAGTCCTCCCACAGTTCCGCCCATGTCCCACCCCTGACACAGAGGGACAAGGTCTGAAGAGAGGAATGTTTTTACATTGGACATAAAGCAGAATAAAGGGAAGGAAGCACAGGGTATTCATACTCCCTTCATCTGGTGCATCCCTGCACCTTCTCTGCATGGCAATGACATATTTTCTAGCAGAGCCAGTACATTTTCATTATTTTGTTTTCATTCTCTTTGTGGAAAAATTCAATTTTGCCTCCATTGCTGTACAGGGCTGTACTTTGCAAGGGGTCTGAGATCTGTTTCTCATGAGCTACCACTGCATGACATGGTCTGTGCATAACACACTGCCCAGCTCTTATCGGAGTTCAGTAAGGCAGAGCTTATTACATCTTCCTTCCCTAGTCACTCATAATATTAAGATATAAAAAAAAAATTAACGTAATACTAAATTAACCTAATACAGGATTTCAAACCCATCATCCTGTAGACTATAATAGTTTATGAGATTCAGTGGGTGCCCAGTGGAGCATGAGAAGTTCTGTCTTGCATCTACTGCCGTTATTTTTCAAATGGTTGGGGGCACAAAAGGTCTGGGGTCTCTGCCTCTTGGGCTTTGCCATCTACAATGATGAATTCCAGCTCATACATTGCCTTGTTGTCCATCCTCCAGGAATGAGAAGATGCTGCTTCTTCTTTCACAGTTTATGTCCACCTGGGCCCAAAATATCTTCTATTGAGAAAGCTATTTAAAGGCTTCTGGGTAGTAGATTCCCTTCACAGGTTCATACATCCAGCTTTTGGACATGGCTGCTCCTGAGACCTTTTTGAAGCTGTCCCAAGATGTTAAAACCTATCAAAATGGCTGGTACTTTAACACCTCAAAAGTATTTTTTCTAGATTGCTTCGTGCTATTCCCTCAATGACAATCTTCTTCACTTCTTGTGACTTCTGTGCCAATCTTACATGTCCAGAGGAAGAGAAACAGCAAACTGGTTATAGGTCAAGTTGAAATGCTGCTTTGATTACAGCTTTATTCATTGTCCAATACAAGTCAGCAGCCAGAAGGGAAATGTCCAGACACACGATTCTCTATCACAGATGACACAATGAGTGATTTGGACCTCATAATTCTGTTGGACAAAGACTGAAGAGAAGCAAAGGCTCAATTTATATTTACTGGATAATATATTCAAACAAACTGAAATATTTATATTTCTCTCATGGGGAAATAATAGAAAACTTATTATGTACTGCAGAAAAAATAAAATCATAAGCATTTTACTTTTTATGCATAATTAAGCTAGTCACTGTTTGTATTCCTGTGGTGTGTAACATAAATCATTGATAAGCAATTAAAATATAAACCAAGCTTTTGAAAGCATTAAGCTAACATAAAATTATTCATTTGTCACATTAAACGAACATTTATCCAATTCCTACAGCTTAGCAATGTGGCCTGCAGCTATCTACAACAATTTGATACCTCTGAAAACTAATTTTATCCTTATAAACTTCTAAATACCTTCAGACTAAAAATGAAACTTTATATGCACTTCATGCAAATGATCTCCTCAAAAGTTCCAGTTGCACTCAGACTGTTCACACAAACCTCGAAACCAGCTCTCTTTTTAGACTTGCCACACTGTTCGGGTACTTGTTTTTTGAAGTCTTTTGGTGGAGTTATCTGCTTTTCGCAGTCTTTTGGCATTTTGGCATTTGAGTTTCAACCATCTCAGTGAGGAGGCTGAACCATCTTGTGTGTGATTTCACCATTTCCATCAAACCAATAATTTGAACATTTTTGTTTAAATGGACTCGATGCCAGACTGGAGCAGCCTGGAAGGTCCAAAGCAGCAGCAGAGCCTCAGTGCAGCCCAGAGGGCTCCCAGTGGCTGTGTATTTCGCCTTTTGGCTCTACCTGCACTACTAAAGGAAGCAGTGGCTGCCACCTAAATCCATTCTGGCAGAGCGTATGGCTAAACACCATTCTGCTGGTAGTGAGTGTGTGTGGATGCACTCAGGAACCTTCACAGTGGATTATGCTGATTTCTGCTTGAACACTAAGCTACTAAAGCCCCCAAAATCCATTGATGTCTTTCCAAAGCCCACAGACTCTACTGGAATAACAATTTTTCAGTACATTCTCATCTCTTTAAAAGCTTGAGTCCAAGGGCTCTGAGGCATTAAACAAATCAAACCACTGGATAATAGAAATGTATCAGCCCATTTTGCATGTGAGGAAGCAAATGCATTGATAAATTGATGCAGGTCCCATGTAACAAGGAAAACAATGCCAGTGAGATCCATGTGGCACAAAACCATTCACCTTCCTTGCCTCATTATAAATTCAGGTCCTGCCCCAAAAAGATAAAATAGAGATGTTTATTAAACCAATCTACCCTTAGTCTGACTGCTGTAGAGGTGACTGCTGTTCACCTCTGTAGCCAGCAGAGGTGAGATCTTTGGGCAGTGAAGAAGAAAATAGGAAGAGGGAACAACGTGGGAAGTAAAATGCGGATTTGTTTTATCAGAAAAAACAGAAGAGGCTTTAGATTGAAGAAGAGGAAAGCATATCAGGAGAAAAAAGAGGAACTGAGAAAGTTAAAAAGGAAATCATAAAAGTGGGAGGGAAAATATCCAGCCTCACACTGCAGGTATTCAATCACACTTGTACAAAATGAGAGTCCATTGCTCAGAGTGCCTTTGCAGACAAGGGAAGGACAATCTCCACTGCAAGAGGGACTCAGACTCAGCTCCCCATAGAGGGATATTAAACTGAAAGGGGTGAAAGAATGTGAACAGGAGGAAGAGAGTGCTGGAAGTGTGCTGTGACTACAGAATGTTTGTGAACTGGCTTGGGATGTAATCAGCATCACAAAAGAGACCTTGGCCTGCAGAAGATAAAAACATCCTGTCCAAGAAGCTGTAGGTTAAGCAGGAAAGCCTGACAAGCAGAGGCCATATACCCTAAGCACAACTGAATTACCTTTTCATTCGTACATACGCTCACATTTAATTAAGTTATGATATTGTCAAGCCTTTGGCATACTGCCTGCTGTATAAACATTACTGGCACAGATATTCTGTAATTCCATTACAGACTTACTAACTCAAATGAAGGAGCAGGCAGGCATGAAACCAGCTGGAAATTTCATCTGAAAACCACCACTTCTTGTTCAGACAGAGAAATGCAATGTGCCGAGGTGGCAGCAACGTCTTCACTCACAGGAGCCACCCAAGGTCTCTGCTCATCTCTTTAGTGTATTAGCAGACAAACATCCAAGTCATTGTTGTAGCAGCACTGCAAATCGGGATGATCCCCATGGACAACAACATCATCTGAGCTCAAAGGAGCTGCGGTTGGATTATTAGGTTTGCCGTTGGTGGGATTCAATTATTCCTGCAGTATTTATGTAAGCGTAATGCAAAGGGGCTCCAGCTGGGACCATGCCTTCATTTAACTGGGAGAGAGTTGCTCAAAAGGGACTTGCAGTTTCAGCTAATGATAAGCAGACAGAGGGGAAACAGAGGCATCAAGAAGTGATTTTCTTATGGTTGCACAGAAATACAGCCAGCAGGGAGACTCTAATTCTAAATGACACTTTTATGTTAGCAGACATCCAGTTAAAACATAGCCACATGCCCTTCCACAGTTAAAATAGAAGAAAGGCCATTTTAGATCTATAAAATAAACAAAAAGTCATGTATTATAATGACAAGAAAATGTGTGTTAGACACAGAAATGCTACACGTTGGAAGCTGGAGGAATGGAGAAAAAATATTTTACTCCGGAACTGGAATTCTTACCTCCCCACTCTGCCATTGTCCTGTACTATTTTTAATTGAAAGTACATTCTTTGATTTACATAACTGAAAACCAGACAGACTCGAGCTCTTGTCTTAGATTCTATAAATCTTAGAACAATAGTTTTCACCACAAATAGCACACTAGGGAATCTGGTTTTAGCTGCCCTTGTACTTACCTTAAGAATTAAGGCTTCTTCTTCCAAAGACTTATTTGATGTCAGCTCAGGTGCTAGACTGGTTTGTAGTGCATGGCCTGATTTGCTTTTCTTACCAAATTTCCCCAACTTATGCAAGTTCTCAGAGACCCTCCTGAAGCCCAGGGAAGCCCTGCGTGCTGTAATGGACAAACATCTGACTCAGTGTCCTGTGGTAGAAACTGGATACCTTAGAGCCGGGGAATCATCGCACATAAAAGGTAACAGCTGTCCATTCTCAGAAGGTCGAGATGGAAGAATCCACTACAGTTGAGATTCAGACTTTCATTAACACTTATGCTCTTGATTATTCTTTTACCAACAATATTATTTTACAGACACCAAGAGCAGGTCTGTCTAAGTCCCACAGGACCTGTACTGCACAAAGAAGGTGCAGGCAGCATTTCTGATATTCTGCTTTATACCAACACTCTGAAACCACCTCTTCAAGGCACGACACCGTAGCTATTTGACTGTGAAGTGCCCACCAGCTTTTCTAATGAACAGGTGTTTTTCCACCTGCCAACCCACCATGACAGGAGCTTCTCTTTCTCAGAAGCATTTGATTTCTGAAACATTGCATCTGGTCTCTTCTTTTCAAACATATTCCAAGCACGTACTGTAAAGATACCATGGATTTTCCCCTGTCTCACTGTTGAACTAGAAAAGCCCATAGGACCAATGGGTTAAAGCAAAATAAATTCAAAGCAGTCTTGTTTCTTCAGTTTCTGGTGACTTCCCTCAGACAAAGTGCCAATCACTAAATGACAAAGAAAATAGATATTGACTTACACTCACTTATTTTCACAGTATTTTAACTCATGTATTTTTTTAAAAAAGCTTCCAACAGATAAAAAATTTATATCGTAATCTGCTCCTTCTCCTATTTGTTCAAGGCAATGTTTTTATTTGTCAGGTGCCGTACCTAAATTCTCTCTTGCATCAGCCCAAGATATTTATATTATTTGTATTACCCACTCTTGAAACACTTCTCTGACACTTCCTGGTTCCAGAATTAATAAAGATGGGGTTGGTTTCTAGTTCTTTCAAGGTTGATTGTGTGTGTATATGTGTGTATGCTACATATCCGTAGCAAAGCAGCAAACAGGTATTTGCATCAACACATGTAAATTTTAATGCAACTGAATTTTCATTTGCCTTTAAAAAGCCTGTTTATACAAACTCAACAACTCAATTCAATGTCGCACTCAAAATGCTGTCACTCCAAAAAAAAAAACCCCAACAAAACCAAAACCATAATCATTCTATTACCTGACTTCTGAAGTCCCCAAACTGACTTCTGTAAATAAATCAGATGTGTTTTAGAATTCCTATCACATTCAAGGGGTCTTCATTCTTTCGGCAGTCCTTTAGAAGTTATTGCCTTCATCTGACATTACTTACTTCCTTCTTTTAACTGAAGACTCACCTCAGAGAATAAACTTATTTTCTGATTTCTTAAAGGCATTTACACAACCAGTGCTACATAGCCCTGTGGCCAGCCTATCTGACTTTACCCAATCCAACAGAAATCAATGTGCTCCCACTGCAACGGGCAATTTTCTATTTTCTGGTTTTATCCCAAACGGTGACCAAGAGATAACGATTTCTGCAAGCAGGACTTGCCTGACAGCTCCAGTTGAAATGCAAATAAATATCCTACTGCACTCTAGGGAAAACATTCTAAATTAACAAAGCAGATAATAAATAATAATCTAAAGATCCTAACAAGCAATTAGGCTGAAACAATGATATCAGAAGGATCAGTGTCTTTGTAATACATGGTTTTCACTCAGATGAGAATTGCAATTGTGGTATGTGGAAGTACAAAACTGAAGTACAACCTCTACCCACACACAGTTTTACTACACAAAATTAAACTAATACATTTTCCTAATGTTGTACAGGCAGCTAATTAACTGTAGACCACGTAGCCATTTTAAGATTAACAAAATGCCTTTATGCAGGCAGTAAACACTGCTTGCTGAGAATATTATTCTATTCAGTAAACAGTGTTTGAACTTAATAATTGCAGGAAAATTCCATTTCTCTTACAAAGAGACCGGTGACCTCATTGAATAAGCAGTCCACACTTTACCTTTCACATAAGCTCTCAATTAGAATGAGGAGCACATTGTACAATCAACAGATACAAGAACTGAGAATCCACTCACCTGATGGCAGCTGTGACAAATTACTGAAAACTTTGCTACTGAAGCTGAGAAAAAATAGGATATTCAATAATTTAAAGAGAAAATATTTTCAAGGCAGTGACTGTGTGCTGTTTTAAATGCAAACTCCAAATAATTTTAATAGCTGCTTTGAGATCTTAGAACAAAGCAAAACAACTTCTGTGAGTTAAAAGCTAGCATTAGTACACCTTTTCTTTTACATTTACCTCTCATTATTTGCAGTACCGCATTAAAGTCTTAACATGAAATTTCTTTACTTATCTTTTCCATTAATTTACTAGAGTTTGGTAATGGTACCAAAACATTTTCTTCTCAGCTTAAGGACAACCTGCCAGCAGGAATTGTCAGCATGCTGGGATCTAGCCCCACTGAAAGCTGTTGCAGCAAAAGTACCTCAGATGTATGTGTTAGAGGTCCTGTGGTAACAAGGGAACAGCACAAGGCACAGCAACACAGACAGAAACGGGATGGAAATGATCACACCAGCTTATTCAGGTGTTTTAACAAAAATAAAGTAGAACTGCAATGAAAATCTCAGTGCTCTTGTGGCGTATCTGACTAGACTTCAATGCCTAAGTAAGTTTATGAGACAATTACCAAAGTGAGACAGTTATGCAACTTCAAAAGTATGAACCTGAGGAAAACTCTTACACAACCTCTTTGGAGATTTGCCATTCATAAGTATAGTGTTACCATTTACCAAAACTCCCTAAGTCCTTCCAAGTTCTGGCATTGCCTACAGGCCTGGCAATGCATCTTGGTTATGCTGGGAGCCTTGGTGTTCCTACCCCAAGCCTGCTCCAGGTGTCAACAGGCACCACTAAATCCCTAGGATATCCCTGACAAGGAGCCTGGCAAACCTTTCAAGTACTGTAGGTATTGGAGAACAAAAGTGCATTTTAACTGAAATTCCTGTTTTCCTACCGTTGACATTACTTTAAAATCCAAAACCATTTTAAAAGTGTTTTAAAGAGAAGTCTTGTGAAAGTAAAAGTGCTTTTTCTGTGTGAAGAACCTCCTACTGCAACCTAAAGAACCTTTGTGTTCTACATCCTAATTAAAAAACAAATCTTCAGGAACTTCCTTACATGTGTAAGCAACACTGGGCAGCACTGTAGTCTTGTATTTGAAAAGGTGCATCTACCTAAGAGCATTAAATTTCACACTACCCCAACTTTGGCCAAATGATGAGACACTCCAGCACAGAAAACACCAACATTAAGCCATTTGTCAGAAACCGGGTTGCATGTTACAAAATTAAAACTGTGGAAGAAACTAAGCAGTGGAGAGCTGGACCGGACCTTTGTTTCACGATGCATCCAAAAAATGTCATTAAGAGTATGCAGCTTCATGGTCCCATAAGTTGTTTCCAAAATAGCAAAGGAGTGCTAGACAAGTGTTTCAGTAATCTCACCTACGTCTGGATCTAAGTAATGGCAAGATAAAATAACCACAAGTAGACAACAGAAACACAAAATAAACTTCTTTTTATTTCAGTAAAGAAATTATACTCAATCTTAGAAAAAATTAAACTCAGTCTTAGAAGAAACTTCATAAATAACGTCTGGCCATTAAAAACTGCATGTACAGCCCAAGGAAATAACATATTACAAAAAGTGACATTTTGAAAAAAACAAAACACTTTTCAAATGTTGTCTCCCTTAAAAATTCAGAATTTATTTTCATGCTTGTGTCTTCTACAGAGAGTGAAGTAGTCAAAACTATCTGTATTCTGGAGGATAATGAAGCACACATCAGGAAGTTCAGACATCTGCAGAATTAGGCAGCAGTTAAGGCTGACAGTCTCAATTGCTGTTTTAGACATGGTTCTACCAGTTCTGCCCAAGAACAACTTATCTTTGTAGAATGTAGCACTGGAGTCTTGTAAAGCTCCAACAAAGGATAGTCTATGCTGACTTGTATAACCATCCTTCACTTCCCATCTTCTTTGCAGACCATTGCTTTATTGCAGTGTCTTGGATAAGGGTGGTTGTTTAAAGTTGTGCCCTTGTCAGGATATTTCCAAGTGCATACATATAAAAACCATATACACACTGCTTCTGTTGCTACATCTGATTTCTTATGCAAGCACATTTGATTAACATCAGTGGACTTGATCCCGCAAGACAGGAACAATAAACATCTTGTGTAAGTTTACAGACCTTGTAAAAGGCTGAGTGAATTCACATGACTCAAAGTTACAGATTTTCACATCAAATGGCACCAGTCTCTTGTCATACAATTGCAAATTGTCTTGAACACACTTTTACCTCCCGGACCAGTATTTCTAAAACAAGAGAGGAACTCTGTGGCCATTCAGACTGCATTCTGAGGAAATGCAAGTAAGCCAGTGTTATGGCCATGTGTGGATACAGGGCTCCATCATCTTTATATTAAAGTGTGATGGTAAAGCAAACAAATATCTTAGAACTGCGAGATTGCATTAATTTATTTGCACATGCTAGCAACAGTTATTTCAATATGTGCCTCCCCAATACAGATGCCCAGAAAAACTTTCTTCTGACTTTAAGAAGGATCATTGGCATTCAAAAGGAGTCAGAACATCCTGCTGGCCTTTTAGCAGCATGCTTTTAGCTGAGAATTCTATAACCATCCAGCTGCTCTTTCCCACCGAGGTAAAAGCAAGCGTAACAATTCTGTCCATTTGCACTGACATGGAACAACTTGACTCAAGTGGCTCTTCACAAAGCATTACCATCATCTAACCTTACTGCTATCAACATTAAAAAGGACATTAATCTTAATTTTTAAACAATTCAGTGTAAATTAAAAGACATGGAAAAAATCACAATGTGAGAAACTACAGTCTTCTAGACAATTCTGTATGAACCACTCTAAACTATGATTTTATTTCATGGAAAACTAACCAAAGCAAACTCTTTTAGGTTTAATTAGATATAGTTTAAGATTAATTAGATATAGTTTTAGGTTTAATTTGATATAGTCTTGAAAACTATCATATATTCCTAGCAAGAAATCCAAGTGCAATCTTCTAATTTAACAAAATTGGCTGGTTGTCTAATTACATGCAAACACAGTACTATAATTTCATTAAAACTTTTAAAACTCTTTCCAATGAAAGAAAATTTCTGGTTTGAGACACTGTTTCCATGCAAAAATAACTAATCTCTAATAATTCTCTTATCCCCAGAAATCTAGATCTGAAATTTCTATATTCATCTCACCCTGTATTTGCAGTTCTATTCACTGTCCTAGCAAAGTTGGCAACTTCAAACTGTCTGGCAAAGCTGCAATTGATGGGTCCAGTGACTGATTGGCATGTTCTGGACCTCTGTGGATTGCAAATTATTTACTGCAAGTTGAATTTCATTCTTATAAAATACAAACAAACAATCTGGAATACATGACTCAGTTCGTATATAAAATATTATTTATTTCTTTTAACTTCAGATTTGAAGTTACTGAACATCTAATTCAGCCCCTGTGGAGTTTGGAGGGAAGAGTTATTGCTTCACTGATTTGTAGTTTTGGAGGGAAAAAAAAGCGAAACACCAAGAACTATGATAAGCATGTAAGATGAGAGAGTAATTGAAATTAAAACAAAAATATTAATCAGCGCTGAAGTAGGAGAGTTTAACAGCATATCTTAATTCAGAATTATTTACAGCAGAACTTCAAAAGCTTATACAATAATTGTACAACTCATCCTCTCTCTCAAACTTTTCTTCATCTTTGTAATAAGGCATGGATCTAATGGTTACACTACAAGTAGATTCTCCTTTACATGGTGTACACCAGAATACAGGGTGCATACACAACCCCAAATTCAGTGAAGATCTGTGTTAAACTGTAGGACAGAAATTAATTCTTTTGTGAAAAAGCATTTTGTTCAGTATGTTTTCTGAAATTTAGATGGACCACATTGTATCTATGACTTCTAGAAAGAAGAGTGAGGGGTAATGGTACAAAACAGGATTTGTTTTGGAAAAGAAGACCAAAAATTCTGTATGCGCACTCAAGATCTCCAGATCTCCAGAAACTTTCATTCGCTGTTAAAACAGTAAAATATTCTGTCCTCAGATGTTATGAGACTATTTGGAAAAAAATAAATAGCTTTCTTTTTTCATTTGGGTTTTCCCCCATGACTTCATGTCTAATACAGGACAGATGCAAATGCAAGCCTGGGAAAATTGAACTGCTGCTTGGCTTGTATCTATTGCTGAGGGAAAAATTACAAACAAGAACTGTTAAAAAAACAAATACTAAATTACATACAGGAAGCTTTAATTAACAAAGATTAGAAGTGAAAAGACAATGAAATATTTGTAAGTTAATTCCCTGTCTCAAACTAGTTTTGCACAGATGTACCTCCAAGACTAAGACTCAGACCTTTTCAGCCTGGCATTACACAGACACCAAGTGCTGAACAAACACCTGCACCACACAGTAACAGCATAAGAATTTGTAATAATTGCACACATTTTTATATACTAAATACTTGTTGACTAATAAACAACAGTACTGTACAACTGCTTTCTGTTCCTAGTATGGATAATTACTGAAGTTTAAGGACCACAGGCAAGGAGATGCAAAGAAGCACGTGGCTAGCTTAGGCTTTTCTTTCAGAATTCCTTCAGTAAGCAAACACATCTTCCTTACAATTCTGATGAAGCATCATGAAAATCAAGTTGTCAGCTTAAATAAGGAAAGATATGTTTCATTTACATATGTGCACTTATTCCCATACTTCAAATTAAATAGAGTAACAGTACAAGAACTTTGACAATTTTCTTTTTCTTATACACAGTCTTATCTTGAATGTGAACTCTGCTTCACTGGACTCTCCTGCTTTGAACAAAAATTGTCCCAATATGAAGAATCCTCAGGCGTGACTGGAATACCAGATGCAACTAAATCTTCAAAAGTCAGTAATGTAAATTGTGGTTGGTTAGGCTCCATGGAATGTACCTAAAGAAAACACAAATTAGCATAACATGAATAAATAAGTAATGATTTTCTTCCTGTAAAATTCTCTGTCCTTTTTAAACTACGCATCGCTTACTGAAGAAGAGGGAAAATATTCTACATTTCAGACTAATGTCACTGCCCCTAATTTAGGCTGTGCAGTAACTATTAGAAGCGTGCAACCGGCCACACAGAAAAATCTAGTTTTTCTTTGAAACGCAGTTCACAAAACTGATAGAACAAGGGCTACAGAACATTGAAATTATGACCGAATGAATGGTCAAGTCCAGCAAAAAAAGAAAAAGACCACCATCAAACAAACTGTACTTCATTCTCCAGTAGATATGATTATTTTAGACAATTGTGTGAGGATTTATTCCACTAGAGGTATGCCTATTTGCACTCTTTTTAATACTACTAGTCACAGAGGTTTTGCATGCTTCTCTCAAACTCAAATGCTACTTAAAAACTAAAGTGGTCACAATCAACCCACAATTCCCCATGTTAAATCCACATTCATGCAGACTGAGATAGTAGAGATGAGAATGTCACGGTCTCCATGCTAGTTTCATCGCTCCAAGGGGGAAAAAAAAAAAAAAAAAAAATCACATTTCAAAGGGAAAAAAAAAGGTTTGGGTTGAGTTTTTTTTTGAGCATACTACTGTGCAGCCTGCTGTATGCCATCTCCAAATGTAATTGTTTCCACACAGCAGGGCACATAGTACAGCTTGGATGAATCAAACACAAATATAGCTCATTCTTCTAAATGGGCATTTTCTTGAGCAACATATTCTTCATGTTTAATATTTCATAAAATTCAGAAGTGCTCCTCTGCAGTGTTTTACTCAGTACATCACACAAACTGACTCATTTTTGACGAGCCTGTCAAGGTCTCTCTGTGTGCCAGCACAACCCTCTGGTGTATCAGCCACTCCTCCCAGCTTGCTGTCACCAGCAAACCTGCTGAGGGCGCACTGCACCATCATCCAGTTCATTAATGAAGCTGTTACACAGGACTGGACCCAGTATTGACCCCTGGGGCACATCACTGGTAACTGGCCTCCAACCAGACTTTGTGCCACTATCACCACTTCCAGCCTGGCTGTTCAGCCATTTTCTGTCCACCTGTCTGCTTATCCAGTACATACATCAATGGTTTTTTCCAGGAGGATCTTATGAGAGACAGTGCCACATGTAGAAAGTACCGAAATACAGGTAGATAACTACCCACTGCTCTAACCTCATCTACTGGGCCAGTCATCTCATTGCAGTTTACCAAGTTAGTTGAGCACCACTTTCTCTTGGCGAAGGTATGCTGACTAGTTCTGATCATTCCTTTGTCCTTGCTGTGCCTGGAAATGGCTTTCAGAATTGGCTCTTCTGCCACCTTTCCAGAGATTAAGGTGAAGCTCTCTGGCCTTTAATTCCCTGAATCCTCTTTCTTGAAGATAAGGTGACATTTGTTTTTTTTCCAGTCTTTGGGCATTTCTCCCAGTACCTATGATCAACCAAAGATTATTGAGATGGACCTTGCAATGCCAGCTGCATCCCATAAATGCTCATGGATTTACACACATCCAGTTTGCTTAAGCATTCCCTGACCTAATCCTCTTCCTCCAAGGGTGCATCTCCCTTGCTCCTAACCTCCTTCATCACTGCAATCTGGGATTCCTGACAGCCAGTCTTCCTAATAAAGACTGACAAAAAGGTGGCATTCAGTACCTCTCAACCTCTGTCTTGCTGAACAAAAGTCTTCCCTTTGGCTGCTTTGCACTTACAGAAGGGCTTCTTCTTGCCTTGGACATCCCTGGTCAGATTAAATTCTATTTGGGCTTTAGCTGTTCTAACTTCATCCCTGGATGCTCAGACAGTATTTCTGTACTCGTCTCATGTTACCCATTCTCGCTCCCACCCTCTGTACGCTTCCCTTTTCATGTACAAGTTTGGCTAGTAGCTCCCTGTCTATCCATGCAGACCTTCTGGCCTTTTTGCCTGACTTCATATGCAGTGAGATAGAACTCTCTTGAGGGTGGAGGAGGTCATCCTTGAATGTTAAGCAGCTTTCTTGGGCTCAGTTTCCCTCTGAGGCCTTATTCCACAGGACCTGTCTTTGTTCTTTGAAGAGGACAAAGTTTGCTCTCCTCATGTTCAGGGTTGTGAGCCCTCCTCGCTGCCCTCAGGATCCTGAGCTCCAGCATTTCGGGCTCTCGGAGCCCTGCAGCTGCACACCGATCTCTGACGCATCATGTTGACTCCCCACATGGCATGCAGTGGTGTACAGGCACTTCGAAGGCACCCCAGCATGTTCAGTTCCTGGACAAAGTTTGGGGAATTTGTTCATAATTGTACCTTGTAGACCCTTCCTTGCTTACACCCAAGTGCTGGAGGTGACTTGATCCTCAGTTTTGAGGATTTTGTTATCCCTTCCCATCGCATTGATGAAGGTATATCAGTAAACAGGCAAAAAGCAAAAATATCTATTCTCCACCTCAGTATTTGAGCAGTAAGCTACTGTTAGGAATAAATGCAGCAATAACAAAAATGTTGTGCTTGTAACAACACAGAAAAACTCTTAGTTGTCAATGTAGACTGAAAGCAAAAGTGTTGAGACATTCCTGTTTATCTGACATTCTGGAGATGAGGTAAAGCTCCAGGAATGGTGCCAAGAGCCATGCAAGTGACATCACAGATGCATACCAAATATGAACTAAGCCTCTGAGCTAAGTAGTTGTTAACAGATGTAGTTTGAACTTCAGCACGTGCTTGTCTGAAGAACTGTGTCCTGACTGAATTCATCATAGCTCTTGCAAAATTCAGCAAGTGATAGACAGAAGATACTTTATATCCTACACAGGATTTATAAAGAATTTAAAACTCAGCCATCTATTATTGAGACTTGCCTCAGATAAATGTCTAGATCTAGGTTAGGAGCACAGACAAATGTTCTGTTTCTTCAAGGATGCAGCAGACACTAGCATTTTGTTAAGACTCTTGACACTAGAGATTTTTAATTATTCTGCATTGACATAACAGTTGGTCTTTCCTGGGAATTGTATGTACATGCTATCATTTTGTGAAGAAAGCTGAAATTAGAGGTTCTGCAAGCAGGCCATAACGAATTACTCCTGTGATAGCAGAGAGGGAACAAACACAAACACTGACATCCTGAAACAACTGGGTAACACTTATACACACAAATAAACAACTAGAATGAACAACTTTTTCTTTCAACACATCTAGCAATTATTAAAATCTTTTTTATGGTTCTTTTACAAAGAGAGAAGGCAACTTTCATTTCCTCCATGTTCCTGTTAGGAGAAGGCCTAAAAAGGCACAATGCAATAGCACATAAATTATCACTTGATTTCCTTACTGGGGAGTCCCAGAATGTTCTTTTGTCCTGCTTAACACAACCTTTTTTCAGTTAATTGAGATAATGAAATTTAAGTAATCACAAACTTAGTCAGTGGACAAGTCAGTGTTTGAGACTCCTCTTGATTCAAAGACTTTTCATCATAACCTGTGATATTATGACTGTTCTTTCTATGATAAGTTTCAGGTATGTGGCCATGATGGTGAAGGTCAATACTTAAGAATCCTGGATTTCTGTGGAATACTTAGGTAATTGTCTTTCAAAATAATGGCCGCCTTCTTTTCACCTTAGACTTACAGTTATCCTTCTGACAGGAATACTGATAACATGCAACCCCACTGGGAACTTAACTATGTCCTGTGACACAGAACGCACATAATTTCTTAAGAAGTATTTGTCCACTGATTTATCACAGTAAATCCTCAAAGGTAGTTTATACCTCTTTTTTTTTTAATATAACCAATACTAGTTAAAAGGTCTGCCTCTCTTTGTTATCCATGAACATAGACTTTGTTACCATGATAGATAGTGTGCATTACCACTTTCATGGTTTCATCCATTCCTATACTAATTTTTTTTTTTCTAGCTCCTGGTAGAATCTTTGTATCTAAATAACAGAAAACTAACCCATTTTCTCATGAGCAACTAGAATACCAGGGAAAAATCTGGCAATTTGTCACACTCTTCTTTGCTGACTGTCTGGCTGTTTTGGCTACAAGTTGCCAGTCTGCCTCTCCCTTAAATTTGACTTTTATTGCTATTTTCATGACTGAGGTATTTTACAAATTACACAGAAAATCCTGAAAAGCTTTTACGTAGCTTTACTCTTTCTCTCAATAGAGACACCACATGGAATGAAGACTAACACTGCTGTTCTTCCCATCTGTTGGTTGTTGTTGCTTGTCTCAAGGGTTATCTTGTCATAATGGTGTTTGAGCGATGGATCTGCTCTGGGATACATGCACTGACAGTCCCTCATTAAAATCAACTTGGTGAGGTGTCATACAAGTTTAGCAGTCCAGATTGGTTCACTGTTTCCATCTACCTCTGCAAAAACCATCTTTCCCACATGAGTACGAGCAGGCTGTGACAAAAATCACTTAAGCTTCTCTTGAATGAACACACTGAACACTGTAATACATGCATTACAGACTTGGCATTAGCTGTTGATGTTCTCTGAAACTATTTCTCCTTCCCAGACCTTTACTGAAATAGGCACAACAGAACTAGAGGAAACGGGTCAGTAATACTGCTTGGTTCTGGTTAATACTGTGCCTAAGATAAGCCTTCTCCTTAGCCCTGTATATGAGATAACATGCTTTTAGCTACAGCATAAGTTCATATTCAAGTGATCACGAAGACATGAAACTATTTCATAATTTCTTACATCAGAATCCTTCTGTACAAATCCCTGCTTCCCAAGTGCCACTGCAACATGATGATGGTCATCCAAGCGGGTTTCCTAGTGAAGATGAAAAATGGCAATGTAAATGCATTTTCTTTACTCTGTTTCCAGTAAAGACTATATAAATGTTTAGAATATGGTTCAGAACAATAGGAGAACATAATTTAAAATACTTTAAAATAATGACATTCAAAGAGCAATAGTACTTTTTAGCACTTTTGTTGAAGAGTTGAACAATGCACATTGAAACGTTCACAGGGCTAAGGACTAGTTACTATAGGTTACCATCACCTAATCCACTTATAGATATTTATGTTCTCGTTTGTGACCTAAGCATTCCTTTACCATCCCTTCTAAGTCCCAAACCATAAAACCCATCTTGGGTATCCCTTTCCAATGGGATGAACTGTGAACTTCTGGAAGGTATTCTGAAAAACATCAGTGTAAGCTTAAACCAATGACTCTCTCCCTCTTGGCTTCAGACAGCATGTAAGAGCACAAGCCTAAATTTTTGACATAGCCTGAGCACTGCTATGTGTAAATATGAATCAATGTTTTTTAGATGTATAAGTATATATTTAGTAACATAGTCTTTACCTATTCAATAGTTTTATTTGAAAGTGCTTTCTTCTAGAAAGGCTAAGAATTCATCCTAAACAATTTCAGGAAAAGAAACCCCAAAGACTTTTATATATTGTTTCTGAATGATGCTTATTCTATAGTCAAGCCATAATTCCATTGGCTTTTTAAATATATATATATATACACAAGGGGAGGAAATAAAATTTCCCTTGCTTCTTTATCCAAATGTTTTCACATAATTGCTGCAGACTTTCTAAAACAGAAATGAAGAATAACAAAAGTTTTACCTAAAAAAAATGATCAATTTAGATATTGCCATTAATCTGAAAATCAGATAGTCATTGGGATATTCACCTGGGAGGTAAAACTGAATCTCCGATTTTGGCTTCCTTGGGAAATATTTTAACTGCATTTTAACTAAGTATAATATAAAGAAAGCACCATAATGTCCTTCTATTTCCTGACAGGTTGTTGGTTGCCTTGTTTTTTTCCCCTTTTCATCTAAGCAAAATGTCTTTTAGAACAATGGTTCAGTCTGCATTAGGTTTCTCTACAGCTCATCTACTACGTAGTATTTTCAAAGACTTCAGTTGCCAGGATACTATTTCTGTGATTCCCAAACAGCCCTGTGTGTATTAAAAAAAAAAAAAAAAAAGAAAAATTAAAAAAGGTGCGAACCTTCTCAGCTCAAATCTACTCAACCCAACTCAGCCAAAGCAGCAGCTGGTCCAGTCATGTGTGGCACCAGTACTACTGTAAAGTTGTGGGACTTTTCTGGCAAACGTGGGTGCCTTGGCAGAGAGGTGCTAGTGAGGAAATAGAGCTATGCTTTTACTTTGATCTCTTCAGCACCAAAATTGTGCCCATTTGATAGCTTTACAACCCTCACCTACTTAAAGAAAGACCCCATCAGGCTCGTGTTGTCGTATCTTTCTGTAAAGTGCTAGTAAGAAAACGAGTATTTTCAATTCTGTCTAGATTAGGAAAAATATTTAATAGCATAAGAAACACTAACAAACCTACAGCATAAGCAGTGCTTTCCATGACTGCAAGAGTTACAAATGTACTTACTATGAAGTATTTTACTGGGTTTTCCACTCCTTTACTAAGGTACAAACTGAAAATAAGTCAAGCATAAAGAAGGCTACCCCAGAGGTAACATTTGTACTCAGTGTGCACATTTCTGTAACTTCCTCAAAAATAAAAAAGACAATGAAAATTAGAGGCTCAATCAGGTGTTGCTAAACCATTTTTACAGTTCTAGGGTGGCAGTGTTTTGTGTTTGTCTAGAAGGAAAGATTACTATATTCAGTTTTTAATCACTTCATTTCCCCCCTTCTTTCTTTTTTTTCGCACGTTCAAGAGGTCAAAGACAGATGAGAACAGAGGGCACAGCACAGCACATTCAGCAGTGGCTTACACCTGTACTCAGTGGCTTAAACCTGCAAACAGCTTTAAGGACAGAATTTTCTTTTTTGTGAAGTCAACTTATATTACTTCGTGTCTGTGCAACTAAAAAACATATTACAGATAGTACTTTACATATTGTTAGCAAAATAATGAGTTTTTTCAGTTTAAAGCTGCATTTAATGGTCAGTGACTGTTTAGACAGACCTTCCCTGTAGAGACCTTGCCCAATGAACAGTGAATGAAAAAGGTTTCCGTTTCATTTATTTCATGTATCCTCTGTGGTCACAAAAGAGTTTGCAGCATCTTACAATAAAACATAACGAACTATGCCCTTCATCTATACTGTTTCAGAGCAATGTAAATCCATATGAAATACAGAAAGGAACATCCTTCCTGGCCCTTACTAGTGGCCAGCAAAAACCTTAAGCTATGGAATTAATGAAACATACTGAAACTATGAAAAACAGCAGATCAGCTTGCTTCCCTGGAGATACTGCTATACCAGCTTATAAAATTAATATCTTAAGTGGAAATAGATGATTAAACAAAAAGAGAACAATCACATAGAATTCCTTCAAGGTAAAGAGTTTGTTTTGTTAAGATTCCTCTCCAGAAAACATATAATGGACCACAAGTTGGTTTTGTCTGCAGAGAACAAAAGTGTTACTAAAGCACACAGACTTACAATGATCTCATTTCAAAGACTTGGCAATGTGGTGTGTCTGCGATTCAAATCATTACAATTCACTCAACAACAGACAGCTTATGAGGAAACCATCTTCCCAGCCAGCAGAATTGATTGCTGAGAGAATCCAGTTTGTCTTAGAAATAAAAGTTTATATTCCTATTTATTCCTGACAATGCAACAGGATTAATTTCTCTTATTGAGGGTGAAAGATGCCAACTACAGTTGCACACCAGCAATTAATAAATGTTTCAAATTGACTCAGGTAACCTCTCTTTGAAGTTCATGTTCTGGAAGTAATCTATTTGCATATAAACAAACCAAACAAATATTTGCTGTGAAAAAATGGAAAAAATTATTTCTGCAACAGCCGTTTTGCCAGGTGATTCTTAATTCCAGAGCAAAGTTTAGGATAAATAATTTCCTTCCCTTATAAATGAGTTGTATCCAAAACTCAGGTAGGTACCAAAACAGAAATGTCTTATTTCTCATTTAAAAATCTTCTTTAATGTCAACTCCAGTAAGTGCTATCCAGTTACTCTTCCTGATCAACTGTACACAACTGGGAACAATAAGGAACGGGTCATGAATACAGTTAATGTTTTGCAAATCAGTAACTAGGAATTTCTTTTTTCCATAGGGTCATAGGATGACGTAGAATGGAGGGGACCTCAAAAACCATCTCCTTCCAACTCCCTTGCCTTGGACAGGGATACCTTCCACTAGACCAGGTTGCTCGGGGCCCCATGCAATCTGGCCTCACACACTTCCAGGGATGGGACATCTACAAGTTCTCTGGGAAACCTGTTCCTGGTGCCAATATATGTTCCAGTGCCAATATATTTTTCCATAGATATGATCTGCTACAAATCTTATAAACTTATGTTTATTTCTTTAAATGATAGAACTTGTCATAACTGTTCTCAATCAACTTCTTTCATTTTCACTGAAATCAACTACTACTTCATTCTTGTCATAGTTTAACACAGTATGCAGCTCATACCACACAGCCACCTCACCGGCAGGGCACTATGAGAAAATGGAGTCCTTGACTTTGTTTCAGTGTGTTATCAATCCTATTCTCATCCTAAATTCAAAACACAGCACTATGCCAGCTACTAAGAAGAAAATTAACTGTATCAGTGATGAAAGTGGGACAATTGTGCAAGTTTATTTTCTTCCAAAGAAGTAAATGGCACATACAGAATTACCCATAATAATAATCATCATCATAATCATAATGACTCCATCCTAAATCAACATCCTGACAAAATATTGTTATCACTCTTCACTGGGCTAGCTGTTTTTCAGTTATCACTAAACAAAGTCACCCTTTTAAAATGAGAAAAGTGTGCATTGTCTAAATGAATAAAGCATATTTAACACATAGAGCAGACACACTTTAAAATTAAATTGATGTTTTTAAATGAAGGTTTTTTCCTCCAGCTCCTTCCAAAGCAGCTGAAGGGAATCTGCATAGCAATCTCTAGAGTACTATATGAAAACAAGACCCTAAAGCTAAATCCTTCTATCAAGATCAAACATGAAGGGGCTGTTTGTGAGCAACTGCCTTCCATTCAAGCTAAAAAAATATGGGTAGTGAAGGAGGGCAAAGATACTTTGAGCAAAACTAAACCCTTGGTAAAAGGACCACAAACAATCAACTACTGAACAAAGTAGTTAATTTGGTATTTACAATAAAATAACAGAAACTATTTTGCACTGTTCATAGAAAATTCTATCTCCAATTTGAATGGGCTTTGCTCTGACTGTGAACAGTTACAGGGGTGTCTGAATAGTGTCAACTTTGATTTGTTCTGATTCATTAGTATTTCTCTTGACCTTTAAGTCGTGACAAGTATAAGGTGGTGGATCTTTTCTTGGTCTTTATGAATTTAAAATTGTCGTTTTCATATTACATGGTACTTTCTGAAGGAGTTTTCAGAATATTTTGTGTAATTTAAGTGGATAAAGACCCCTTTATTTCTCCCTTCCATTTTCAGTAAATTAGGTTTCCTTTAAAACTGTAATGAGACAATCAAAAACATGTGATAATTGAATTTTAAACAGTCTTGCTTTCTTTGATCATCTCCTTTTACTAAGATATAGGTAGTTCTGAAAAGTAAAAGTGAAGTCATTATACTTTTTAATTTGATAGAAAAAGCGCTCTCAAGAAAACTTAGCACAGCAGGGAACCTATGGAAAAGACTGTATCAGTAATACTTTGTCTTACAGGTGCCTTAATGTCTGCTCTTGCATAACTCTTTCAGATTCCTAAAAATTAGTGTTTTCAACTAAAAAGTTACTTCAAAAATATCATGATGAGACAAAAAAAGACTTTTCTAACTAAGAAAATGGACACAAAATTAAAAGAAACTTGGGAACAGACAAAAAAGTAAAGCGATACTTAATTTTAGGCTCTCTGGACATTGGTAACTGAAAAACATCTTATTTAATTTTAATGAATGTTGATATTTAAATGAAATTATATCCCAATTGAGCTTGTATTTAAAGAAAACTTGGTATTAAGTAATTTCTTTGAAATACTAAAATCTGCCTCATTATAATGCTGCACTCTCAGGAAGGAGGAGGGCAAGCGTGGAAGTGGAGACATTCCTCAGAAAAAAAACTGCATAAACCTTCTACCAGTAATTACTAAGTACTAAGGGAAATTCAAACCATTTGAAAGCATTTAAGTATTACAGGGAGCTATCTACATCATCATCTTCAGGCTATTGCTGTCAATCAACCACAGGCATGTCAAAAACCAAAACTAGGGAGTTCCAGAATTCAGTCAAGAGAGGTAGATGTTCACTTGGCCATGGCACAGTCCAGTAATACAGAAAGCATCCTGGTTCAAAATGCATCACAGACTTTTGCCAGTAACATCTTTGCCCGTGTAATTCCCACTAGTGAATTTCATCACATACTGATATTGCCATACCATATAGGAATTGAGTAAGAGGGCTGATTTAGTATGCACAGACTTGTAAAATAACACAAAACCAAAAGTGGATAGGAATGCTGACTGGAATGAGCTGTGAAGATATAAACTTGTACTCTGAAGTTAAACATCAGTGGAACATTAATTCTTTCACAGCATATGCACAGCGTACATGTAGTACGTATACTGAAGAAAACAAGCATATAGCAGAAATCTGGCATTTAGACAGCTCTATTGGAACAGCTGTCTCCAACAATATAAGTATTTTCAAAATCCAAAGATCTATTTGAAATGGAATAATCTTACTGAAAAGAGCACTTGACAGTTTGTTCCATTTTTTGCTTTGTTTAAAGTGGTTGAATGAACATATCTCTGGGGTATAGAGAAATGGGATTGTGATTTGTTTTTAATGCTTGTTTTTTTAGGTCATTAAATAATTTGAGAACATTATGAATCAGAATAATTTAGTCTGGCAAAGACCTTTAAGACCACCAGGTCCAACTGTTAACCCAGCACTGCCAGGTCCACCAGTAAACCATGTCTCAATCAGTTCTTCCCCTACATATCCTTTAAATTACATGAGATGATACTGATAATTTCTTACCAAATCTGAAACGATAAATGCTTTATTGATAAACCCCAGTAACTTTGAAGAAGGAAAACAAAACCCCAAATCCCAAGGCTCACAGAGACTATCGAGGTCAAACTAATCTTCCGTTAAGCAAATGTGAATTTTTTCATCTGTCCATTCCCACAGACAGCAGCCACTTCAAACTCACAAAAACCACACGTTTCTTGTGTGGGCAAGAAGTACCAATGGTGCTGAAGACATCTCCTCCATTTCAAACATCTGACATAAACACTAATGGGGTTGGTTCGTCACCAGGTCCTATTCTAGACCAACTGATGAAGAACTTTAAAATCTTAGACACTGTTCAAGAAATTAGGTCTGAATATATTTCTGTGAATTTCCTGCACACCTTAGGATGACTTTCACAGAATGCAGGAAATGTATTCCAAGAACAGGAAAAATAAAAAGACATTATAAAGAATGTATCTATGGGGTGTTCTTGCAATCATCAAAAATACTTTAAAACGCTCCAGATTTGTATCCTACATTTTGATTAATATATGCTCAATGAGGTTACACAGAATAAAGGTGTGAAGTTGCAATTAAAAAAAAAATCAAATATGTAATGCAACCATAAAGCGTTGAGACTGTTTATCACTAGTGAAAACATATTCTTTACCTCAAATGTCCACTCCTCTTCTTTTTCTCCATCCAGAAGCATTTTTGTCTCCTTATACACCTTCCCTATTTCCAGTTGCAATGGAGACACATTAAATTCAATTCTTTGCAAGTTAAAGCCAATTCCAACTCCCATAGCCTTTAAGAAGCTTTCCTTTAAGGCCTAAAAGACACAATAAATGTATTTTATTCACACTGGCTGTTTTCAAACTGTTTTATAAACATTACCTCAGAGTACACATTGTTGACAAAATAAATTTAAGACTTATACTATTGTAAATGTGAGAGCAGAGAGATGCAATTATCAAGAGAAAAAGTTATCAGCATTGTTTATATCCAGCCTAACTTGCTGCTCTAAAATAAACATGGAACTGAAATTACTCAGTGGCACACACAGATATGAACCCTTTACCTTGTTCTGGCTGTATTTTTAAAACTTATAAATCTGGAAATGTCAGCTATACCATGGTTCTCAAAGTTATTCTGATACTAAAATAATCACTGAAATATAAAGTCCAAGAATATCTTCATGTGAAATGGTATCAGGTGGCACCAGGGGACTTTAGATTGGATAATGGGAAAAACTTCTTCATCAAACGGCTTTTCAAGCACAGGGAAGTGCTTGAGCCACCAATCCTGAAATTCTTTAAAATACAGGTAGAGGTGGTGCTTAAGAACATAGTTTAGAGATGAGTTTGATGATCGTAGATGTCTTTTCCAACCTAAACCATTCTATGATTCTATGCAACTATAAAAAGATCACATTTTTACTATAATGAAAATAATAAATTACATAACAAAAGAATGTTCACATTTTCAGACTTTAAACAGGAAAAGAAGTATTACCCAGTGTCGATAAAACATATCCAGCTGCATCCATTCATTACTCATAGACTTGATTACATCCCACTCCGTTTCAGTAAACTGTCGCTTCATTATGTGAAAGAAATTTGGAATTGAGCTACTACCTATAAATTAGACAGAGATATGTACAGAAATTTTAACAGAGTAGTAATAATAAGCAAATGAATTACCTCACATTATTGGTCTTGAAAAACCTCATAAGAAAAAAAATTTATGAACCAACTCTGCTCCACAATTTGAATTTATACAGCCTCAAAGCAGTGAGCTGATGATTGTCCAGGACACAGTATTTCCAGCATTTCCAGGCACAGTGTTTCCAAAGTATTTAACCAATGCTGATTGTATATATATACATTAAAAAATATATTCAACTACAAAAGTAGCATATACAGTCTCTGGCATCTGACAGCTTGATCTAGTAACACCACATAAAAAGCATACTGTTTGTCAAAATTTATCAAGCCATTCTGCCTCCTGCCCTTGGATGCTGGGATACAAAAGAACACTTTTTTAAGCACTTGTAGAAGTAGAGTCTTCCAAATTTATCCCACACTTACTCTGGAAGAAAAATGGGGGTAGAGAGGTTGCCATAATAACAGTTAGAACTATAACAAGGGAAAAAAAATCCCCCTAAAAACACAGCCTCAAACTACCAAACTTTCAAATCCTTAAATTAAATTTAAGCTTCCTCTAAAATTAAATTTAAGCTTCCTCTAAAAATAAGCACAGCAGCGTGGCTCTGCAGCAGCTCTCCAGGGGCTACACCGCTTTTCCCCACTAGTCTAAATTTACCTAGTAGAAGACAATACAGAGTGTGTGGTTATACTGCTCAATAGCATTTCTATAATACACTGAAAGCTGTGGGCCTTGTTACATACTTGGCTACTCATAGCCTATATTAATCAGCACCCCATGCAAGCATCCAAGTCCAATTGGACTTACAGGTGGCTAATGAGACAATGGCAGAAAACAATCTATTTTCTTTAGCAGGAATAATAAAAATCTGGATAGAGACAATTCCACATATTGAGACAATTTCTTTGATAGGTTACTCAAAGTTTGTATTAAAAATAAAATATTCATCACATTTAATCCAAAACATTCTCCCCCTCCCAAAGCCATGCTACTCTGAAGAACTCATCACTAAATAATTGCTTAACAAAACACTTAGTTGTTATTCTAACTGTAGCTGTGCCAGTAATTCTTTGAGCTGACTGTGGGCAAGGAACTTTCCTTCTCTACTCTAGTGTTCCCCATCTTAAACCAGGATGAAAGGCATTAAGCCTACTCTATAAGGGGATTGTCTTCTACAGATATCTCAGCACTAAATAAAAACAGGTATTGGCAGCAGTAATAATTTATTTGAACAAACTAAGGTTACACTAAAGCACACATTCAGGTTTTCTCACAATTTCCAAACCATACTGCAAAGTGTTATCTGACATACACATCCCACAAGACTTGGCAGTGACATTTCAGGGATGCCCTCAACTGCATTTTTTAAGTGAAGAGAACATCTTAAGACAGAAATTTTGTTGACAGTTGAAGCAGTGGAATGATCCAGAACAATCAAAGGACAGGACTAGCTTCGCTCTGGAGAAAAAAACAGTAGTGCAAAAAAGCACAATGTTAGGTATGCTTTGATGAATTAGCGAGGCAAATGCCATATCCATCTACTTACATAATCCAATTTCCCTGAAATAATGAAAAATAACAAAAATATTGTTGAACTTGGAGAAAGGTATTTTCTTTCACCTGTGTTTATGTGGCCCATTTCACAATTAAATAACTACATTAATACCTGCTCTAAACAATCCACTTTTTTTTTTCCCCCTTTCCAGCTTGTTCTTGTGATTCAAACTACAAAACATTCCAGAATATCCTGGGGTAATCTTCCTCCTCCATTAGTTTCAGAGAGTTCTCCCCCTTTCAATAACCCAGAACTATTCACAGTACCAGAGAAACCCCCCCAGACTATTCACAGTATGCTACCTTCACCAGGTAGAGGCACGTAAAGGCTCCTGCACTGTCAGTCCTGCCATCCAAACTTTATCACAAATGGTGAATACACTTGATACTTAACACCAAGTGCATATCAAACCCATGTGCTGCTGCTTCTTTCCTCATTGTTCACCCCTTTTTTTGTGCTAGGTTTCTTCAACTATTCAGCTTCATTTCTCAACATTCATGTTCAAATTCACACCGTACTTTCCCCTCTACTCCGTCTGTCACATTCCTCCTTTGAAAAGCTCAGGCACCACTTTGTCCTTAAATGCACTCACTCCGTGCTCCCTTAACACAGTAAGTTGCATCACTCTGACAAATGTATCAGAGGACTTAGGACTACTACTCTCCACACATTACTTGCAGTACCACAGCCTGCCTAGTACGTTTCCCCGTATTTGCTTCAGTTATCAGAGAAAGACAGATTCACAGAACCATAGGGAAAATGTAGGTTGAAAAGGACCTTTGGAGACCACCTGGTCCAACCTTCTGTTGAAAAACAGAGCCTTATGTTGGGTTACCGAGGGCCCTGTCAAGCCAAGTATTTCACCTCTTCTCTGGGGAACCGAGTCCAGTGCTCTCATGGTGAAGACTTGTTCTACAGACAGAATTCTCCCTTAAGCAACCTGAGCCTGTTGCCTTTTGCCCTGTTCCTGTGCATGCTCATGAAGATAACTGCATACATCCTCTCTGCAGCTACATTTCAGGTAGGCTGGGATTAGCCTCCCCTCTTCAGGTTCAACAAACTCATCTCCATCAGCACTTCTATATAGGTCAAGTTCCCCAGCCCTCTAATCTTGGTGGCCCTTCGCTAAAGCCCCTTCAGTTTTCCCATGTCTCTCATGACATAGGAGATATGAAGAGGCTAAAACTAGAAGGAGCAGAAATTTTCTGTTTAAATGCTACATTTTTTGCTTTTAGTTTGATTAGAAAAAAAAAAGCCTCAAACGTTATTGCCACAATTTATGAAAAACGTTCTTTGAAAGAACAGGAACAAGTACCATGTAGCAATTAATAATTTGGTTTTAAATTTGCACTCTGAAGAAGCTCCCACTTGTAAACTTTGTTTCAGAAATAAACTTACTTCTTAAGTACTTCTAACTTGCCTATGCCAGGAAATAGAACTCTTCAAAATAACAAACCAAATCTTTTTAATCCTGAGCATTAATTATATTGCCCTCTCTGATTATGAAATACATTCCCTTTTAAGCACATTAGATCCTTCAGAATGTAAGCCAAGTAATCTTTCAAAAATTGCCTTCTATTCATTAAAAATACAATCTAAACCCAAAGTTAAGTTTCTTCATTAAACTGAAAGCACACAATACCCTGGAAATTTCAGGAAGAGCGACGAGAGGAAATAGTGAGTGATATTGGAAAAAAGAGTCCAATATTAAGCTTGGAAAGTAATGCTGTATATATAAATGCTACATAGAGGCAAGTGTGTGTGTTCCTATTTGTGCATATGCGTGTGCATTTTGCATTTTTTGCATGAGCTATTCACATTAATAAATAATGCCATTTTTCCACTGCAATGACAACTGAGATTTTTATTTAATTTTTTTAAAGACTAGACAAAAACTCTGCTTTGTATTTTCCCTGTAGAACAGCATTCGCTCAGAACAGATACAAAAGACTGATTTTAAAAAGAGGTAGGAGTGAAGAATAAGAAAGCAGACTATATTCTCTAGTCCTATTTGCAAATGAAACTTTAGAAATAGTACGTCAATACAGGATAATTTCCCCTCATTTTTCTACCTGCTAAAGGATGCACACAAGTTGCATTTGTAGGAAGACAAAAGACAATCAGAATTAAGATGCACGTAAATTATGATATTATTAATAGGGAAGAATACTATCTATAGTAATACAGAAATCTTCATACAATTTGTTTACATTTTTACAAACATCAGGTCAATCATAAGTCAGCTTTGGTAATAATGCACATTGAACAAAGGCAGGGTACAAACTTGTACCCAAAATTATTAAAACCATCACATGTCTTCTCAAAAACAGTGACAAGAGCAGATGACCGACCATCTTCACTTCAGGTTTTACTAGTTTACAGTCTTCAACTTGTTTTGGTCAGATACAAACTAACCAGCTTATAAAGCTACTAGTGCCAGCTCGTTGATCAACTGATCTTCTGAAAAAACCACAACAAACAAACAAAACCAAACCCAAACAAACACTCAAAAATACAAAACAAACTCCAGAATGCAAATAGCCTCCTCACCTCCTTGAACTGCATGAAAGAAACAGGTCAGTGACCAAGAACTAATACCTAATCAATACCATCCTTTTACTTTCAGATGGAAAACAGGTAAAGTGACAGTGTGACAAGTCATACATAGCAAAACGAACAACTGAAGCATAAACAGATCAATAAAGCTTATAAAATAACCAATTGTACTGGATTAATGTTTCAAGTCCTGGGCACTTGAGCTGACAATCCTTTTGGTATAGGACACAAGCCATACTTGATCACATTTTACCATCTCCAAAAGAAACCAAGGTAAACTGATACAGAGAAAACATTTCTTCTGCAACAGATGCCCAAGCCCTAATTGTTTATTAATACCAACTAACCCTTGTACAGATGTTTAAAAACAACACAAGGCAAATAATTAGTGAGATAAATGACTAACTTACAAGAACCAGATAGAACATTAACAATGCATGGTTGTTCAATCTACTAGCTCACACAGCTTTAGTGTGAATTGGAAATTGGATTTACATTCTCTGACCTCTACATTTCCTGTCCATATCAGCAATGTGTTTTATCTTGGCACACATCAGAGAAGCAGCACTAACTTTAAAATGCCTTGAATTTTTTAAGTTATGAATGAATTACTCAACATTTTACAGATTGTAAAAACAGAAAAGTCATAAAGAGACTGAAATAATTTGACGTTTGATATTTTCTCTGCAGTTAGCATCATTAGGTCTTTACAGTATTAGAGAACTGCTAAGGTTTCAATTGCATTAGTGTGGTTGGGTCTAACAGCAGCAATGAACATTTAAGCAAGTTGCTCTGCTAGTAAATGTAAAACAAAAGAAAGTATAGAATCAAAATATATAGCTTATATAGCTCTACCTCTAAAACTTGACTGCAAAAATAGCAGTTCAGACACAGCTATGGCTTGGTTAAAAAAACCTGAAGAAAAGTCACAAGCTGTTAACTGGATACCTCATATCTGATCAATTTAAAGACAATTACCACACAGTCTGCAACAGATCTATACTTTTCACCATTTGATCTGAAAATTTTAAAATATGCCAGACCCTCCCAAATCTTGTTCAGACTCCAGAATATTTTCACATGTACTTTCTATGCCAAACATTCAGCTGGAATATATACTTGCTATTGAAGAGCTTGGAGTCAAACACACCCAGGTGCAAGCCCATGGTTTTTGCTTCCTTTTGAGCGGAGAAAATAAAAACATTTAAAATACTTAAGGTCTTAATCCCTAAGATGACCCAGGAACTTCAAATTCTTTGAAGAAAATGTACTTACAACTAAACAGTGAGAGCAAAAAAGAAAGTGAGCAGTAATAAAACAAGGAACCCTTTCTTAACTTGTGCTTGTCAACTCTTATACCTTTTACTTGCTTAAGCTCTTTCCAAGTTATATGACCATAGCCAGCAGAGCTCTAGGCAGCCATAACAGTTCAGCAAAAACACAAATTACCCTACAAAAAAAGGACTTATAATCAGTTTTTCATTACCGAACATGGATCAAACAGTTAAAGTAACCATTCCATTGCCAGAACAGCAAGAGCTCTACTTCCTTTCAACACTTACGAATTTATGTTGCATCACACTAAAAATAAACACAAACCCCAAAATCTAACTGGACATAAAAATACACTTTCTTTTATAAAGTAAGTCATGAAGACACAACTACAGATGTAAAAGGAAGTCCAAAAAAGTCCAGATACTGAGAGATCTTTAAAGGCCACAGACATTTAGGTACATAATGTGTTTTAACTGAGCTAGATCTGCTTCTCTTTGAAAGACAACAAAAACTTTAAGAGGCTGCCAGTGCAACAGGTCTCACATATAAGATACGTGTCCGACTATCACTGCCCTATGTAGTAGTACACAGTACTACCAAGCCACCAGATCTCTAAAATGTTTTATTACATTTTATGACATAATATAGTAGAAAGTCTTTCTACACATTCAGAGAGATCATGTTGACTGAAATATTTGGCAATTAATTATTTTCTTTAAAATTAACATTTTAAAGAAAACCGACAACTTAATATCATTTATTAGTCCAAGCAAAGGAACAAGCAAAACCCCACACTTACTAGTCCAAGGAAACAAACAAGTAAAAAAAGGAGATTTAATCACAATTGCAGATTTTCCTTTCACAGTTTATCAAGTAGAAAAAGTTAGGTATTTAGTGACAGTGCAATTATAGGGCAAGTAGACCCATCTTTAAGAAGCCAGTCCCACTGTAGAACCTGGGGATGCACTGGAATCCAGTTGGTACTTGGTACATAAAATGCTATACTGGATAGAAGGTGGGGGGAAGCCAATTCTCAGTACCTAAGTCATTTTCATTTTCCACATGAATTTCACCATATGAGTCACATTTGTAACACCTCCTTGATCTGACTAATTCAGTTTTTTTCCCTTCAGCTTTTGACTGGGAAGCTCTGTGACTCTAGAAAGCATAAGCTGATTTGAACTGAGCTGGTTTCCCTCAAAAGAGTCAGATGAGAGATCTCTCCTCTAAATTTGGTATGGAATTGGTTCTCAATATTGAGACACACACTCTGGGGCTACATGCTTCAATCTCACAATATCCTACTGCAGTAATGAATCCAATGAACAACAGAGCTCCTTTGTAATGGAAGAAGAAAGGACACTGCACAGAAGCCTGTCCTAGATCATGAATTGCACAGCCAAATGCAGTAAAAAAATCCAGTATTTTCACACTTAAAACTTTCCCACCTCTGTCTGTACACCATCCTTCCCTCTTTTCCTCCTTCATAATGAACTCCAAAAAACCTCACGATGACAGAAGTAATATTAATGTTTTAAATGGGGGAATCATTCTCTCCTACATAGGGACATTCTTTGCAAACAAATGAACAAAAATCCAAAACCCCAAAACCTTACAAAGCCATTTGTTTGGCTTGCCAGCAGCTGAAAGACTGTTTGTTCCACTTGACAGCTAAAATCCAGCATGTTTTGCTTTCTTTGGTCTTCCCACAGAGAAGACACAGCAGTCAGCTGCTCATTGGCATGTTGTCCCCCCATATCCTTCCCCCTAACACCACACAGATCAACTTCTGCCACTGCAGGAGCTGTCTTTTATCCAGCCAAAACACTATACTAGGAAAGATGCAAGAGGAAGATAAATGTACTGCAACACGGCAAAAGCAGATGAAAAAGCAGAGGCACACAGATGAAAAACTGATGAACTTCAATGGTCTATGCACCTGTATCAGCTGTACCTACTCCTGTAGATACCATCTCCAAGTGTTTGCTTTGCTTTTATTAAATTGGTTTTTACTAGGAAAGAAGAAAGGAAGATATACATGTTTAATATAGAACCCAACAAGTCCGATGAACAAACAGGAAAACTATATAGGGCAAGTAATAATTTTTTAATGCACTACAAAATTGGATTTTCCATCAAAATGCAACACAGCATGTAATAGCTACGAATGCTTAGAATTCTCAGCACTAACCCAGTAAATGGCAAGAAAATAGCTATCTATGGAAGTAGCAAATGTCTCCTAATTCTAAACTTCTCTGAAAACCTGACAGAACAATAGCAACCTGTAATCTTTATTAAGAAAATATAAAAATATTTGCCTTGTTAAAAATCAGAATTTCTCTTAGAAAGCAAATATATTTGGGAAACACAGCTAGGGCTATTTTTTTTTTTTTTTTTTCACATTTACTGAGGAGAGTTGTGAAATACTTAAGGTAAGTTTCTACCATTTTGTAAGTCACTCCAAAAACATCTGAAAGTCTGTCTCTAAAAGACTGTCTCACAACTTTGAAACCAGTGAGAGCTCCAAACTGTAATACCTGCATAGTCAATATCCAAATAAGCTTTAGACAACACAGAATAAAGTCAGCTTCTATTTTCCTGCCCTTGCAACAAATATATGTATTTGTAGAGCTGAAGCCATTGGAAATGGGCAATGTTAGAAAAAAACTCCTCAAAAGGCAGTTTTTTATTACCTACATAGTAATTACTTAACCTTAGTCCTTGGATCACATTTTTCTGCTACACTTTCTTAATCTGGAAAGCCAAAGCTAACTGTCATTGGTGCAGGCTGAGAAGCACCTTTAGTGCTGTTTAAAAAAAATCAGTTCTATTTAGTGAATGTATAACTTCATTTCCCAAAACACCAATTAAGTAATAAATTGTGATTATTACAAATTCAGTGTACAGAATGGAAAAAAACACCCACAACACGAAAACAATCTGACAAGCATACCTATCATTACTTTGTTCCATGTCTTATTTTTACTGACAGCTCCTAGTTTAAGATTTTTCTTTTCCTTATTGCTAGTTTACCCCTCAATTTAAACATCTCTATTCTCCATAGCTTAATTTTATAGTTCTGCATTTTTGCTATCAGTTTATATTTTAATCCAAGTGGTTTTACATTTTTCTATTAAAGAAATAGTAATAAAGAATTAAGAGTATTTCTCTGGAAAATAAAGAAATATTCCCTTAAAAAGGAGATTTAATCACAGTATCAACGTTTTCTTTCACAGTTTAAGAAGCATTGGTGCTTCATCAATTGCAGAATTGTGTAATTCCAGGTTAAAACTGTATTAGAAATGTGAATACAGCACAACAATGAAACTGCTATAAAATATGTATTCTTTAAGAGTACATTTAAGATGGCTGTTTCTTCCCAGCTGCAAACAGAACAAGAACAAAGAAATGCCTCCCTGTTTACTCACTGCAAGTACATAGAATCATTATGATTCTTTAGCTCAACAAGGATATTAGCTGTTTTAACACTCTTTCAAATCTAAAAATAGTGCACGCATATTTATAAATTATGACTTCTTTGATCCCTTAAAAGTAACATTTAAACCAAACCCTTTGCCAATTTCTTCATTCCAAACAGTGCATCCACACACCTAAAGTGGTAACATTAACTAACAATTTGGTGATTATCTTTAGCAGTAAAAGATTAGATGCTGATTGCTGCTATGAGAATTACTGAAACACAATAATAAAAACAAAACCAGTTAAAACTTTGTTTAAGATAAAGTTACTTCATATTAAGGACAAAGTACTCCAAAGAACAATCTGCTTTGGAATTTCTTTCTAGGTTAGCAAATTCCTACTGAAAAGCTGAAAAGCAGCAAGTAACAAAGCACTGCAAGTTCAAAAAACTGAAAATGGCCGCTAGCTACAAGATATGCCAAATATCTTAACTATGATGTAGGTGTGCCTAACTCAGTTAGACTTATGAATACACCAAAATAAACAGCACAAAGTTTAAAACTGCACGGAGAGAGGGAGATAGAGAGCTTTCCTCCACTAGCTAGACTGATATATGGTATTTAGCTTCTTTTGGGACTTAGATACTCTGATTCATCTGTGACCTGTCTCTGATTTGAAGATCTCTATAATCTCTTGCATTACCTCACCACAATAATGTAATAATGAGAAAAAGAGAAAAATTAGTCAAGTTCTCTTTCTATTTCTTTGCCTCAGAGAAAACCAGTTTCAAATAATCAGGTGTTTGCACATAATAGCCCTACTTTCTTAAAAAAAAGCATTTAATGGTGTATTTTTAGATCAAACTGATTTTTCTGTAAGGTTCACAAGCAGAAAATTTACCCTTTTGTGTCTTTTAACAAGCAAGCCTAGCACAAAACTAAAATATTAATGAGAAAAGCTCATTTTACTGCATGTCAAATATTTAATTCTGGAATAAAATTGAGATTGGAGATATCTAGATCAAAGTAAATACAATGCAATAGGTAAGAAACATTGCAAGCTGATTTTCAAAGATATGGAATGAACTGTTAATTTATTTACCTTGCAAATCCATCTAAGCTAAGAAATTGCATTAGTGAAAAGAAATTCACTTGCACAGCGGGAAAGCTCGAGCCCTAAGATCTAAACTTTTTTCAAATGCTCAAGGCAATCTTTATTATGTTATAATTGTTTCTTCAGGCTCTGAAAACGTTTTACTTTACAGAGTTTAAGTGACTGGTAAATCAACATCCCACACACCACTTAAACCAAGATGACACTTGTTGCAAAATTTCCTGTCCGTAAGTTAAAAAAATCAAACACAAGCTCAGTTTTTTCCACAGGAGTTAATAGTACTGTGAGAATCCTTCTCATTTCTTTTGTGAAAGGCTTAAAATACTTTCATATGCATTACCTCTCTGGCCAAATAATGTCCACAGAGATGTCTACTAACAAATTTACAGGACAGTGTGCATTTTTCCAAATGACTCAAGAGTTCATGTTAAACTGATCTAAAGAGAAAAAAATAATCATTGATCTCAGTAATTCTTTTAAAACAATTACACTGAAAGACTGATTTAAACCTACAATAACCTGCCAGATAACCAAAAGGCAGCAACACACAATACCTAAAGAGGGTATTTTCCTTTTCTACCATCACTACAGTATTTACTTCAATATCTGAAGAAATGAAAAAAGGTGATAAACTGTTGCATACCTGTGGATCTTTTGAAGAACTGTTGCTGTTTGCAGTGGTAAGAATAGCTTCTAGTATGGCCTGCCTTCACCTTTCAAGAAGGCGATGACTTGTAGTAATTTAATTTCTCAGATTTTAATAATGAAGCACAAATAATATGGAAAGAGGCTGCTTCTTACAAACAACAAGTAAAACAGAAATGCATAGCACAGATTAAAAAGTGACATAAAATGTTTACATGCGCCAGGACTCCTAGTTACATGCTAGCACACAAACAGCTGATTTCTCAAAACTTCCAGCCGCATGATACACTTGTTTATCTGCACTGCAGATTGTGCATGCTCGCTGGTTGAACAATAAAGGAATGTAAGAACTACGATACTGGAGACCTCAATCAAGATGCTGTTGGATAACATTACAAGAAGTTCTTTGTATCTAAGCAAGCATTTGATGAAAACAAACCTACTGAAATATGCTTTATTCATAGGAACTCTTTGTCCTTGTAGCTGTTCCAAGGAAAGAGATTTATAGTGGATTCACTTCCAGAAATATAATGTACTTAGCAACTGCAGAACAAGAGCACCACTCAGTGGAATTATCAGAGAAAATAATACTGGGAAACTCAGTGTTACCTATTCACAGCCCAGCAATTATAAAAAGTTTCAAGTGATTCTACAAAGACTAAAATCTTCCTCAGAAAAGTTTCAGGTGAAACAATGGCCAACTTTAAATCATACTCTCCATAATATGAACTAAAGTTCTACCGTTAATATTACTTACTTGCTGTCTCATTTTCCCACATACCACTGAAAATATAGTAATTGTATTTTATTTCTTTTTCAAAAATACAAATTACACTTACAAAACGGAAGACATATGAGCCATCTTTCACCATTTAGTTTTTGAAATCACCAGCATCTCCAGAGTAACCACTATTTTACTTTCTCCGGGTAAAAACACTGAAGTCTGTCTGTATCAGATCTCAAAGTATTACTTAGTCTTTAGACTTCAGAAATTAAGTTTAACATGTTTCACAAAACTTGTCAGCTGGACATTGACAACGAGTCTTTAAAATGCCAGCTACATTTACAGCTGCATACAATACCAGCAAAGGACGTAAGATACCCTGACTTCCACATACAAATTTTTTTATTTTTCTGTATAAATCTGAATTTTGCACTTCCCAAGAAAAGCTTCAGATACAAATGCTTGAATATTTTGATTTTCACTATTTACCCACTGAAACGAGAAGGTTTTTCAAAATGAGCAATTATAACCAGTGAGTCTTGTGGTAACACCAGTAGCAGCCCAGCCAAAGTGTTTCCAAGGGTACTGGGTCCAGGTGTTACCTATTTTCATGGCAGCCTGTGGAGTGCTGTGTTTTAGGTCTATGCCTAACTCAGTGCTGATACCACACTGGTACCAGCAGTGATTGCACAGCATCAAGGCCTTCTCTGTAATTCTGCTCCCCCAGCAAAAGGGCTCAGGTTGCACAAGACGCTGCTAGGGGTCATAGCTGTGATGTCACCTCACTTGCTTTGCCTGAGAGGCCCATGATGAAAGCACCAGCTTCAAGCTTCATGTGGTTATTTGGGCCCTGAGTTATTGCAGTCCTGTATGGGGTGCCCCTGCACCACAGCAGCCTTAATCAGTGGACACAATTCCTGCTACAAAACATACAACAGCTCAGGTGGAGGATCCTCCAAAGACTACCCTGTGGCCTCACATGCTGACCACCATCTTCGGAATGAGGGTCTACAGCAGATGGGAGTCACAGGAAAGAGCTTCAGATTGCAGCAAAGTTTCTGTGCATCCTAGCTAAACACACCAATCCAAAAACATACACTTGTAGTTGGCATTAAGAAGGTGTAATGTGATGGGACAGGAAGTGATTCAGTTAGAGTTTACCTGGATCTCTACCTTACAACACAAGGTATTTTGCAGCACAAAAGGCTGGGCAACTAAAAATTGTGAAGAAACATTCTCTAAGAACACAACTACTACTGTCATATCTCATTAAGCATTTGAGGAAGAGTCTAAAAACCTAGAATTCCAGTGAATCATAAATCCCAGTATGTCTCTCCTTTAACCCAATCATGCACCAATGAGCACTTGCAAATTGAGTGATCTCCATAAAACTATTTAAAAATACAGCTTGCTACAATCCTAATCTATAATTTTGGTCCTGAAGTTTCCTAATCTATTCAGTCATTATATACAAATAAACAGGCCAGTAACTAAATATTGTAAAGTTTAGTCTTTCACTAGAGGGACCTCACATGTTCCCTCCTCAAGATCCCCTCTCACTGAGGATTACTGCATATACACAGAGAATCCGTGTTGCCAGCCGGCTGACATGTAAAATGTCCATACTTACGGGACAAGTAACACAGTCCATAAAGTTCTCATGGGGAGGGATGCCATTGTCCCTACTTGGAATGACACCCCTGCTTCTACTTAACAGACAGCAAATCCATAATTAAAGTATCTGCAGATGCTGGTACTTTCCATATTATAGCAGGATTCATGACTTATTTTCCCAGGTTTCTGCTTCTCTAAATGGGAAATATATCCATATCTGTCTAAGAGGCATCCCAAAATAAACGATGAGTGCATTTAACAGTTAGAAACCCCAAATACACAATACATTCATAGACTCTCTTCTAGTTACACTAAATTTCTAGGACACAGATTGGTTCTTTAGGAAATGTGAAAATGTTCAGTACTCAAACACTACAGAATCTGCTTTGGTCACCATAATGCATTACCTGGTAAACTGGTCTTCATAATATCAATGCCAACTTGAAATTCAGGCTCTGCTGCAAGGACTGCATAATCTCCCTGATGAGAGATATTGAAGTTGTAATTTGCATTGATACCAAGCAAGTTATTGGCCAGGAAAGGTTTTCCTTTTGATGTCCTTTGCAAGTGTACTTCATTCCAAGGTATGCACAGCTCTTCTGCAATTAATTTCCGCATCAGCAGGCGACCAGCCTATGAAATAAAATGAAAGTGCTTCATATCAACTATTGTGCTATGTGGTTACTAGAAAACTGCCTGCCTAAAAAATGTGGTTTTATTACTGTTGATATCGAGTTGTATATTTTAGCCAAATGATTTAAATGTCTCCCTTTTAAAAAAGCCTGTGTCAAGTAAGTTAAAGCAAGAGTTCACCAGACCTGGGTATTAAGTACATTATCACTATTAGCATAGTCAACAAAAGACCAAAAGCAGTCCCAGTCTAGGCAAATCACAACAGCTCTTTTTTCTACCTTACGTACTTATTTACGATACTTTATGGCATAAATAAATACCTTTTACAGCACCATAAACAGTACAGTTATCTCAAAAGCCTTCCTTTCAGTGCATCCATTCCACTACTTAGGTGCTACATGAAACACTCAAGAGCAAAAAATGATGAGTAACACCTTACAGACTAATTAGGTGCATACATTATTACGCGAGATTTAAAACCTGAATCATGTAAACCATCTTTATTTTCCTACATATTGCACTTATGTCTTGTGTATAGTCTCCCAGGGTACGCTGATTTTGTCTCACGACTTAGAAGCTGTGAAGTCTTTCAGAGTAACTACTGACAGCAGGCTGCAAACATCCCTCTTTGCTCCTCAGTGACGTAAAGCTTCATACTTTTATACATCAAGCCTTATACTTTAGCTTTACATCCCTGAAATGCCCTTGCAGGGCATGCTTTCTTACGAAAAATCAGGTATTTGGGCGATGCTGACTCTGTAGCGAGACAACCGCGTCCCCTCTCCCCATGTACCAAGGCGGCTTTGGCATCGCGGGCAAAGACAAACTGGCCGATGCGCTCCTTCTCCTCGGGCTGCACCAGCTGCGCGCCCAGCAGCCACTCGCGGCGGCGGGGCCGCCAGGCTCCGCAGGGGAAGGCCCAGCGCACGCTGCCCATGGCCCC
>VZRN01000227.1:130651-311592 GCA_013397935.1 Dasyornis broadbenti
CCCGCCCCCAAGGAAGTGCCCAATCCGATGCCAGAGCGCTTTGTGAGTGACAGCGGAATGCGCCAGGTACCGACCTATCAGAGGACAGGCGGTGCCTGCGGCTGAGCTGCACCCGTGGTGTCGTCAGAGAGGAACCCGCTCAGGGAGATGGGCGGGCTGTCATCTGGAGTGATGGCCGGCCGAACCATTCCCAGTGCAAGGAGCAGGAGAATGACGCCGGAAGGAGCCAATCTGCTGGCGTCGCTGCTGCGGAGGGTGGGTCAGAGCGGTCGGTGAGCTGCGGGTGTTGGCTGCAGGTGGGTGCGCGCTGCTCGGAGGGAGCGCTCAGGGGGGACTGGCGCTGCGCCGCCTGCGGAGAGGCGGCAGTGGCGGAGACCGCGGCATGGCGCGGCCGGGTCACGCTGTGAGAGAAGGGGATCCCTTTGCCCCATCCCGCCCGTACTGTCAGAATTAGTCCTCCCTTAGAATGAACGGAGCCTCTGCGGGGCGCAGGCGCGGGCGGCGTGGGCATGCGCAGTAGGGGCGCTGAAGCTGTCTCCCTCCTTTGGCGGGCGGGGCGGGCGCGGTGGTTGCTGCTGGGCTGGGGCTGAGGATGGCGGTGGCCGATAATCCCGGCTGGGGCACCGTGAATGTAGTTGCCTTCTAAATTCTATCTCTCCCGGCCCTGCGCGACGGGGAGGCGGTTATGCCGTCGCGGGGGAACGTGGTTCTTGGTGTCAAGGCGACACGTTAAGGACAGGTGATGCCCGGCCCATCTTTGCCATGAGCACGTCCTGCTGAGGTGCAGCCATCAGCGCATCCATCCTGGTGGAGAGCCGTCCCGGCCCCTGGCAGAGCTGTCGCAGCGGCGTGGGCTCTGCCTGCCGTTTTTTGACTATAGAAGAGGAGCCGATTGTCCCCAGAGCAGATGCAACGTGCTGCATCACTAGCTAGATTCTGGCTCCTAAGGATCTGTCCGAACAAAAGCCTCTTGCATCCTGTGCTCATTGTTCTGTCAAGAGCTCTAATGGTTGTCAAAACTGGATTCCCATGTGCCCTCAATTATAGGCCATCTGTAAATCCCCAAAAGGTAATAAATTTGTTTGACCTTTGGTTCTGCAATTGGACCGTGGCTAAAAAATTAGAGCCTATTTGAAAATTTACAATCCTTCTTTCTGTTGCTTGCCTTTAGAAATACTTACACTTCATCCATTCTGTATTGACCATGTACAAATGATGCAAAAATATTGAAAATTGTATTACTGCAGGTGTTTCTTACAATCCTCCTCATTTGCTGTTGTTAAGCATTCGCAGCGTACTGTTAGTGTGGAAGACTGCAGTTTCTACACAGGCCAGAAGGTCTTTCTATCGAAAATAAGTCTCAGTTATAATTGAGTATAAATTAGTGTTTGCAAAATACTTCAAACACAGAAGTAACATTTGGATAAAAAAATGTTTCATCAAGGAATCAGTAGGCTATTTGACTTATTTCAAAATATTATTCCTATTTTCCTTCATGATTTAGTGAGGCAAGGAATGGCATAGTTTATGTATTATCCAAACGCATAGACAGAGTTAACTGACATCAGAGTAGGACTTACCACAGTCAAGAAAAATTCCCAGGAAAATGCTCCTTGCCAATATCAAACTGTAACTGAGGCTTACATTTCAAACTTTGTATTCTGCACACTTTGAAGAAAAAGTTGTGGCCATATCTATATTTAGTTATGGATAGATCATAATACTAATGGATTGTGGGTCTTACCTAGTTCCAAAAAACCCCATCAGATTTGAATAATAGGTTTGGCCTGTCCATACTTTCTGTGTAGAGAGATTTAAACATACCCTTTATTTCACTAGCGAATTTAATGACTTTTTTTTAAAAAATAAGCTTCATGTGTAAATGCAAACTGAAGCTCAAGATGCATTTTATAATATATAATATAATCATGGATGTATTCAATATAAACCCACATCTTTATTTTAAATATAACATGCTATGATACTAAGCTATGCTAAATTATTTGTTAAATATGATCAATATTGCATGCATGTTTTCAAAAACACATATTTTAATCACATGAAAAAGTGACAGACTTCAGAAGACATGAAAAGGTGTGATTTTCTTTTACAGAATTTGCAGCTATTATTTTTGCCAGAATTAGAAGTACAGTATGTCATTTTAATTGCATTTTTTCCTGAAAATCAGAATTACAGTTCTTGATCTTTTTTGGCTAAGAAAATAATTTGCAAACGATCTTGATGAATTCAATACATTTAATTTTTGAATGAAATCCAGCCAGTTTTACTTCTTTTAAGTGATTACTGCCTTATCTTAATGCCTTCATGTGTTTGTCAGGGAACATGCATTTAATGATCACTGCTTGCAGAGTGGGAATCTTCCACTTTTGGAATGCTTCCAGTAATTAGTGCAATTTCCTTACTTCCTGCTGGTACCATGCTGGGTGTTTTTCCATGTTGATTTATTTTTTCATTACATTTAAAGAATACAAAGCTCTAAAGTCTTGGTGTCACCTTTCAACCTGAGAATACTATCTCAACATTTATTATTGATAAATGTCACTTTTGTGGATTAAATGTCTCAAAATGTCCTGCGCATTTTTTTTTTTGCTTATCCTAGAATGATTGACTGTATATTACTTTTCTTTGAAGTTCAGTTATTTATGAAAAACCTGTGAGACTCAGTTCCATTGAAATTTCCAGACAGGAACTTGGAATTCTCTTCATGTTTTTAATCTTAGGCAGTCAGCGACAATCAACACATTAATGGAATATAAATGTACAGAACTTGTACTCACTATTCAGAGTTTAATTGCATTTCAAACCACTCTTGTCTTTTTGTCCTAGAGATACCTGTTCCCCTCATACTCATCTTAGTAAATGTTGAATTAAATGTGTAGTGCAGAGTAGTGTACTTAAAACTTGTTAGTAAGTCATTAACTTCTCTCCTTTTGAATGGATAAGAAATGAAAATAGCAAATCATCTTGATGGGTATACAGTAGACTTAATAACCATAATACTTTTAATATTAGATCTTAGAATGCTGAGCTTGACCTTTTCAAAACATATATTGATATACAGTTAAATTTTGTATGATCAAAACAGCTGAAACTTCTCTAGAGAAATCTATACAATTTTTTCATCTTCGCTATGCTTAATTCTTTCGTTCTAGGTACATAAAGTATGGTGTAAAATACCAGCTCTCAGATTTCCCTTTTTCAAAATCCTGTTCCCTAGTAAGACATGCTGCCCAAGCTGGGAGAAGGCCACACCATAAATGTAATCTTCCATTGAAGAATAATTTATTTCTCATTAGATACCTGCTAAGAAGTACTAAAATTTAATTTTTTTTAATTGGTGAGTGCTGTAGCACAGCAGTTTTGTGCTGTCAGATAAAAGCTGAGAGATAGTTCTATAATTGTTTGCAAATAATAAAGTACCAAGTAGGGCATAGACTGATTTTGCCAGCTGTGTTGGAAGAGGAGAGAACGTCTACACACACAGTGTTATTTGTAATTTCTGAATGGCCATACCCTCATGCTGGGAACAGTCTTGAGCTTCAGTCCCGTTCCAAGGGTTTGATCCTGTTTATTGTCAGGTAGGCAATAAACAGGAAACCTAACGGTCTTTCTCTGGCAAAGTATGAACCGAGCTGTGTGTATGCTCAGTACTTTCACAAAACAGCATTCCCTAGGCTTTTTCAAAGTCACACATATTTGTATGTATATTGTTATCTTACTGTTACAAAGTGATCAAACAGTTTGGTGTCTTTGCCACTGTCTTTCTGAACCCTCACCTGAGTGTTCATGCTTCATTCTTATTACATATGCTCTCCTTAGTTTGATACCTTTTCCTTGGTTATTCACTAAGAAATAATTGTACACCCTCCACTGTTCTCAACCTCATTAGCACATTTAAACTTCTGTAACAATTTTATTTATCAGTTGTAGCAGCTGAGGCTATTTGGACTGTTGGTTTAGCAAAATCTTTTCAGCAAAAGTGTTTATTAATATAGGTACATTTTATGAGTGTGTTCTGATCAGTGCTTTGGTGGGAACTACAACAGACTGAATGAACAAAAGTTCATCTCTGCTCAAAGGTCACTTCATAGTTATGCTTGCTTTGCTCTTTCAGATCTGGTGGAATGGATGTGAAAACCATTTATAGGAGGTGTATTGCAGTGGTTGTGATTTTAGTGTATGCCTATATGTTCTGAAAATATCTGTCCTGGATGTTTTTGGTCTCCTTTATGAGTTTAACAGTATACTGTGTTTACAGTATCTTAGTATAATATCTAGGATTCAACATATATACAGGTTATTAAATTGGTAATCTAAAGGTAACTTGGACTTACCAAAGGAAAAGTATAAGAAAATAAATTACACATTTCAATATCTTCTAGGTACAGAATTGTAAGAACACTTAAGAAGGATTGTTGATGGCGCTAAGTAAAAGACAGTCATAAATATGTTACGTCCTCTACATATCTTTGGAAAGGGAGTGTTAGCATTGGTGAGGTGAAACAACTCCACTAGAAATTCAGTGTGGTTTTGGCAGCTGTTAGCATGGAATTAAGGTCAGTTAAACACTTTCTTGTAGCTTTTTACCAATAGACTAGATAACTAAGAGGAATGTGTGTATATCTCATATTTTGACTATGGTCTTAGCAGAGTTCAGTGTGGTTACCTGGTGTCTGGGTCAATGAGCTCGTTATGTTCTAGACTGCTCTGTTCCTTACTGTCTTGGGAAAAGGACAGTGTTAAAACTGGCAAAGGGTTGTAACTAGGTGATCCCTAATGGCCTTTTGAACCCAAACCACTCTATGATTCTACAATGGAGGGGTTTTGAAACCAGCAGAAATAATGAGGTCTGGGCCCTTACTACTGGATTTTGTGACAGACCATAAGAATGCTCTTATCAGAACTCCCAGGTGGTCCCTTATTTCATCCACCGTAATGACCAAAATTAGCTTACCATCCCCAGCCTTGTGTCCAACTGCTGGCTGCTCTGTGGCCATACACAGACTGGCCATTGCTTGCCACTTCACTGTCAGGCGTGCAGAATGCCTGGCCCCTCAACTGGAGACCTGTACAGATAGTTTTGAGACGTACATGTATGTCCCCCACACATGTATTATGTGTGCTTGACCTTAATAACTGTGAAGTTTGTATCAATTTTCACTGTAGCAGCCAACTGGCCTTCTGTTTGAGGTGGCTTACAAGAAAAATAAACCAGGGCAAATGTTTAACTTTTAACTTTAGGAGAGTTTAGTTTTGGAATTGTTTTCAGTTGTCTTTGTCAACCAATTGTGGGTTTGTTGGGTTTTGTTTTGTTTTTTTTAAGAAAAGCAGGCTAATAGCTAATGGGGCATTTGTCAGTGTAAGATTGTAAAGGTCCAGTATGCAAGCAGGGAGGTTTTGTCAAGTGGTGAGAGATTGGATGATGTACAGCAGTACCTGTGTCACTTGCCAGGAGATGCTGCAAGGCTGGCACACAGACGTGTCTTAAAAAGCAAAAGTAAGAGATCCTGACTAGTGAACCATTTACTGGAGCTTGATTCTTAGTAATCCACGTAAAGACAGGCTTTGAATTGGAATCCTGTGGGAGTTTATGGAGCAAATAAAAGGAGGGGTGTTCCCCAGCATTCTTGAGTTGCAGACCTTTTCAACATATGTCTGCACCCCCTACATTTCTTACCCTTTTGTCAGAGTTGATCAAATATTTATAAAAAATCCTATTGATTAATTTATACAACTTCGTAGAAGAATGCATGAAATAATTATAAATGCTGGTTGGCCTCGTTTAACGTACCAAGTTTTAGCTGAATTGTTAAGATGGTTTGGAGGGCTCTAAAATCATCAACAGATTGAGTAAAGTGGTACATTAATACCAAAATTATGAAATTAATCAGGAATTGGCTACAAGAGAACTGAAAATTGAATTTTTTAAAAATGTATTTTTTTTTAATGGAGAGGAGGGTGACTTAGGCTAAGTCATTGCACAGTACTCATTACTGCATTTCTTAATCGTGGACAAAAACATTAAAGATACACTGCTGAATTTTGCTTTTAAGAAAATAATGAGATACTGCTATTAGAGATTAGGATTAGGATGCACTAGATGACTTGCAAATTGGACTAGTGAGACAGTGATGAGATCTGAACCATAATGTTGTACAACAAATCTTGTATCAGTGAAAGAAATTTAGGATCAAACTGGAGTAAAGAGAAAAGTGCAAGAAATAATAAGGAGAAACAGAAATTCAGTCTTAAAAGTCAGCCTTAGGAAGTTTGACAATTATTCATTCTAATGTAAGTTGAGAGAGGATATGAACACTCTTGATAACTGTAAGAGTGAATAAATATACAAAGGAAAATTAAGTCATATAACAACTTTAACAGAAGAACAAATATATGTAAGCATTAATAAATTGTATAATTAAGAGGTTTACACTCTCAACACCAGTGTACTGGAATAGAATTTTTGTGGTAATAGTGTGGTAAAAGAAAAATTTCTGAAACATCGATTGCTTGTGTGAAAGTGATTATATTGCCTAAATTATAGTGTGATTAGTGATTATCTTGCCTAAAATAGCAGTGTTGGACTTGATTACCGTAGATGTTTCCATGTTCATTATACAAATATGAATATTACTGAAATTTATAATTTTACCTACAGAAAGCAAGTTGTAGTTCGGAGCTTGCTATAGATGTCAGTTCAGAATTTTGCGGAAAGGTTTATGTTTCTTTTAGAAGTGTTATTTCACATGATGCCAAATAAACTTTGAAATTCACTTTTTTAAAAAAAGTTTCATTCAAATGTGGGAAACTAATGTTATTGAAGCAATTCTGCTTTTGAAGCTTCAGTCTTTTGAGGAGCAGTCTTTTAAATTCATAAGGTTATTCTGGAGAATTCTGATATATGAAAAGGTTTTATGATTTATGGAAGTTGGGGTTTATGAGGCCATACATTATCAGAATAAATGGTGGTCTTGTTCTTCTGTATTTTCCTAGTTCCTCAGGCTTAGAATGGAAAGAGTGAATACGTTGAGATTGTCTGGCCATGGGAATGAGAAGATGCCTGCTCCAAGGGTGCCAGTGCTGGCAGCAAGATCACTGGATCTCTTCTATTCCAGGAGACATGGAGGTCTATTTGTGGTTGGAGCCACCTGAATAGATAAAGTATAGATCAGTCTGCTGTGAAAGCACCTCACATGAAGAAGACTGCCTTGTGGTTTAGTTTGCTCTGAATGTATCATGTTATCAGATAAGCCTTTTCACAAAATTAGAAACCAGAACCAGTATTTTCTTGTTTCTGGGTTTTGTTGGGAATTTTTTGTCTCCTGTCAATTCAGGTGTGCCATTGACTGTTGGTGATTTTAATTGGAATTGTGGAAGCAAAATCCTGGAATAAAAAAATTTGGAATGTTTCTTTAAGCTTTAAGATAGGCAGTCTTGACTCAGATTTGCAGTAAGGGCAGTTTATGCATCTGCAGTATATAAATAGCTCTTTAAATAGGTGTAAATAAAATATACTCATGTTTAAAATTTCTTTATGTTGACAGAGTGGAGTAAAATATTTTCATTGTAAAAAACAGTTAAAGACAATTTTCCATAGAAAAAAAATGCACTTCAGTGTAGGGATTTTCACCAGAAAAAAAACTTCGCTGCTCAAAGGGAGATTGTCTTAAATTTAAATGTGTTCTAAAGCCAGTTAATTTACACCACTGTAAATGAAACGCAGAGCGGGCAGACATAAAGCTTCCTAACAAGATTAGAGGTACATGACAAAACCAGTTTCAATTGACTAAACACTCAAAGGTACTGTCACCAAACTGTCTCTAAATGGCTGTATTTGGTAAACCCCAGCAATTCTGTGATTCAGCCAGGCTGTTGGTGTTGTTTGTATTCCGTTGTTGCAGTCCAAAGTGCCTCATGGGAATCCACTTAGGAAGCACTCTAGTAGCCTGTGTCTCCCTTCCACTACAAGCTGTTGTGTGATGAGCCTTTTGGAATGTAAAATACATAACAGAGTTTTCTTTTTTTTACATCTTAATTTTACATGAAATTATAAGAATTTGGGGTTTTTTGAGGGTAAGCCTAGGACTAGTCTTTTTCTTAAATGACAGTTAAACACAATTCTTGATGTGCTTCCTGTGGACTATACTGGAAAAATTCCTAGAGGTGGGTATCTGTAGAATTGTACTCTGATATATAGCAGATAACTTTACTTTTCAAACTATGCCATGTGCATATATTTTACAAAGTAGTAGTATTATCAAATTCAGTGTAAAAGTCACTTACAACACAAATTTCTAACTGTGCATAGGATTTGCAAACTAAATTCAATGCTGGGAACTTCTTTGTTTTATGGTATATTGATTTTGTTTGTTTGTTTGTTTTTAATAATAAGAATGTAGAATCAATTACTTATTTTTCCATTTCAGGAATAGATTGAAGAAAACATGGCCAATCAACGGGATTACATTAGCAGACCTATTTGCAATGGAATTTCTGTTCCTGAAAATAAAATCAATTCCTTAGTGGCTGAAGGTCATGGACAACAAATTCTAAAAGTACTACAAAAGTTCAGAGAACAAAATATATTTTTTGATTTTAAAATTCTTGTGAAAGATGAAATAATTCCCTGTCATCGTTGTGTACTGGCAGCATGCAGTGATTTTTTCAGGTAAACCTAATTTTGGCATAAGTTTGCAGGAAATACATTTTAAGTTCTCTGGGAGGGAGGGAAAAAATAGAATCTAAAAAAAAAAAAAGTTAAAATTACCACAACTTACATATATCTGCAGAGTTGTGAGTAAAGCATTCAAACATCGTTTTAAGGGTATGTCAGATACAGCTGTTTGTATTTTTAAAAAGTTGTGAGGACTCTGTGAATCAGATTCTGACAGCAGTCCAAACTCTGAAATACAAGTTTCAAGTCATAAGTGTGTGGTTCTGCTGTTAGATAGAACTGACACAAGTTATGTATATTTAAGAGTTACCTGTTGCCCATATCAGTATTTGATAGTCTGCAAGGATATTGTTTGACTTTTCACATGACAGTGTATGTACTTTGACACATTTATATTGTGAAATATAACAGATTGATTACAAACACACCTTGTACTGAGCGATTGTGGATAAATTGTACACGGCCTTGGAATGGAACTGGATTTTGTTTGTGTAAGATGAGTGGTCAGTATAGTAGAGATTGTTTTCAGAGGTATTTAAACAGATATGCATACTTTTCCTAAACAACTGATTTCAGCCTTTCAGCATGAACTGGATCCTCCTTCTGGTGGTTAAAGCTATGTATTCTTAAGGGACAGCCAGGATTCCCATACGGGACTCTATAAAGAAACCTCTCTGACATTTTTATTAGAAAGGTTCGAACTTACAGTTCCACGCTGAAAGTGTTTCTGAATACAGTTTTCTAAAAGCCTGGACTCTTTAACAATGAAAAAAATAGACTCCTGGGAATGAGTTAACGGCCTCAGTTTGGTTGCCCATACATAGGTGAGTGTTATTTTCAAATGTCCTGGAAAATCCCATGGTCTAAGTGAGTCTGCCATACATGACAGAAGATAGCTAGATGTATTCTAAGAATTACTGAAAAAAAAGAAGAAATGCAGATGAAATGAGCAATTTCTCCACTGTAGCAGCAGATTTTTTGTTTTCTTCGCTGACACACAGAACTACTTTCATTTGTCTTTACCTGCTTGACACCACCAAGATGATCTGGTAGAAAGAAATACTAGGATGAAATAGCTTCCAGTGGTAATTTTTAGAACTGAAGTTAAGCACATGGAAACACGTGTGTTCTTTTTACTACCTATAGACTCTTTAGATTAAAATCTGCCAGGAAGGATCTCTCCCTGCTTCTAACAGTTGATTTGGTTGATAATAGCAGCCGTCAGATTCGTAGATTGTTCTGGAATGCAAGGCCCATTTTTTTACCTTCAAGGACCTAAGTCCACTAGATACATTTTAAAATGGAGCACCTTTTGTCTTCCTTGGCCTTTGGACTTCTCTTAGGTTTAGCATCATTGTGTAAACCCAAGATTCAGCAACATTTTGATCCTTACTTGTTAGATTTCAGAGTCAAAGCTTTTGCCTACATTGCTCTCCTACTGGTATTGTTCACTATTTTACTGCCTATGAGAGATGTCATAGCTCTTGGGTTAATGATGAAAGGATTATAAGGGTCATCATTTAGTATGCAAAGAGGTCTTTGGGACACAGGTGTCTTACTGTAATTTTGTGCTCTTGTTTGGGAAGTCCGGCAAGTTCCTGCTTTACCAGATTTTCACCTCCCAAAGCACATGTGCTATACACAGTGATGTTTTTTTTCCTCTTTGGCTCCAGAAAAGAATGGGATTTTAAAAATCCCATACAATAGAGATACTAATTGTGTAACTGAACTATGATACAACACTTTTTTAAAATATGAATTAACTATGATATATTAATAACTCAGATTCTCATCTTCGCATTTAATGATTTATCTGACTCTTCCTTCACTACTGTCTTTTGTCATATTCAGAAGCCACTGCTATCCCAGCCTGATGCTTAGGGTCTGAGAGGGTAGGGCAAGGGATAATTGCAGCATTGTTCTGTTGCCAGCACTTACCCTCTTGAAAAACTTTAATTATTTTATCTTGCCATGTTAGATTGTGTGAAATAGTTAAATGTTATTACATATTTAGAATAAAGCAGATAAAGTTGTAATAAAATTTCCACAAATCTACTGTTTAATAGTTCATTCCACAATTTCAGCCATCGTCTTTCTTTGTATTCAGTCACAATCTCCTTTCTGCACAGTTTCACTGTGACCTGTCATACGTCAAATCCTCATTTTTTCTGACATTGGCCTGTACTCAGACATCTCTCCGTCAACTCTAAAGCAAGAATTCAGTTACCTTGTGTTTTTCCCCCCCCTATTCACCCCTCACCTACTTCTATTTCTGAGGACTACACCCATCATCCATCTGGCCATTTGCTCAGCCTGCAATTTGGAAGGATTTTTTTTCACTTAATTTTATGTATTCATGCACAGTTCATGACCTAACTCATGGGGCTTTTTTACTATGTATTTTTAAAATCAGCCTTTCTTTCCTAAGCTGTTGAAACTTATGCTGTCCTGAACAGCACATTGAGAGAACAGCACATTTTATTGCACATTGGGAGCTGCAGACTTCATTGCTGTTTGTGAAAATCCATACAATACACAAGTGCTGCTATCATTTTGTAAAGCCATCACTTTGAATATGTTCTTGTCACCAGTCATTTTTTCTTCAAACATACCAAGTAAATTCATTGTTCATATAAGAATTTCCATATTTTAGACCTATTTTAAACCAGCCCACATTACTATGTGCCCCTGATTGTGTCCTTCCACATCAGTGTTATCTTCTGTTTGCTAAATCTTTAACTTGTGTGTATTCTGTATTCTATTCACAGAGCCATGTTTGAAGTTAATATGAAAGAACGAGATGATGGCAATGTTACTATTAGTAACCTATCACCCAAGGCAGTGAAAGCTTTTCTTGATTATGCTTACACAGGAAAAACAGAGATAACCAATGATAATGTGGAAATGCTCTTCCAGTTGTCGTCATTTCTTCAAGTTTCACTCCTTTCCAAAGCTTGCAGTGACTTCCTGATAAAAAGTATTGATCTTGTGAATTGCTTACAGCTGCTTTCTCTATCAGAAAGTTATGGGTCTGTTCGCTTGTTTGATCATGCACTAGATTTTGTACAACACCACTTCTCATTGCTACTCAGATCAAGTGATTTTTTGGAGATGAATTTTGAGATATTACAAAAATGTCTCGAGGCTGATGAACTAAATGTTCCTGAGGAAGAATCAGTGTTGAAAGCTGTCCTTCAATGGACCAAACACAACGTAGAAACACGACAGAAATACCTGCCTAATTTGATTAAAAAAGTGAGATTACACCAGTTACCTGAAAAGACTTTGCAGGACTTTCTGCATTCTGAAGAACACTTACTTAAGAGTGCCAATTGCTCAGTAATAATCAATGATGCAGTTAAAAGTGTGCAGAGCTTTAGTGGACTGTTTCCAGATGCACGTCCTTCAACAACAGAAAAATATATATTTGTTCATAAAACTGATGAAGATGGAGAAAACAGACATACATTCTGCTACAACATCAAAACAGATAAATGGAAAGAACTACCACATACGCACATGATTGATCTGCCAGGGTCAAGTTTATCTAGCTATGGAGAAAAAATATTTATAACTGGAGGATGCAAGGGGAATTGTTATAGGACTGTCAGGCTTCATATTGCTGAACCATTTCATGATGCTACTGACCAAACCTGGTGCTACTGTCCAGTCAACAATGAATTCTCCATAGTGTCAGCTATGAAAAAACCAAGGACAATGCACACATCTGTTGTAACCTTAAACCAGCTCTTTGTAATAGGTGGAAAGACCAGAGGAGCTCAAGAAACTCGGAGTCTTTTGGATGTAGAATCCTATAATCCTCTTTCCAAAGACTGGAAATCTGTAAGCCAGTTACCAAGAGGTATCTACTATCCAGAAGCAAGTGCATGCCAGAATATAATTTATGTCCTTGGCTCAGAAGTAGAGATTACTGATGCCTTTAATCCATCTCTTGACTGTTTCTTTAAGTATAACGCTATGACTGATCAGTGGTCTGAGCTTGTAGCAGAATTTGGGCAGTTTTTCCATGCAACTCTAATCAAAGCTGTTCCAGTGAACTGTACGTTGTACATATGTGATCTCTCCACGTACAAGGTCTACAGTTTTTGCCCAGAAACCTGTGTTTGGAAAGGGGAAGGATCTTTTGAGTGCGCTGGCTTTAATGCAGGGGCAGTTGGGACAGAAGACAAAATTTATATACTAGGTGGTGATTATGCTCCAGAAGAAATCACAGATGAAGTTCAAGTCTACCACAGTAGTAGGTCTGAGTGGGAAGAAGTTTCACCAATGCCAAGAGCCTTAACTGAGTTTTACTGTCAGGTCATTCAGTTTAATAAATACAGGGACCCCTGGTCACCCGTACTGACAATTTGCTCTGGAGAGTTTTGAAATTCCTGACTCAAAAGAGTCTATTTAAATGCACAAGTTTTAGAACAGTTTTGAAGTATTAGTTTACAGATGGAGAAATAAGTACTTCTTTGTTGAAATTTTCAGTTTAAATTATATGCTATAGGATTGCTTTTAGAAGAGTCCATTAAATGTCATTCATGCTAGTCGTTATACAGACAGTATTATTTTATTTTATATACTACTCTTCTCTGCAATTATCAGAATAATTTTCAAAATGATACTACTTTTTGAAAAAGAATATTCATGAGGAATTCATTGTGTAATATGTGCCAGTACTTCTGTAATATTCACAGTTGTCCCAGTAGACAAATTGCTAAATGAGAAAACTGACTGTGATACTGTTTTCCCTACGTAACTGAAGTTTAAAAGAAATTTTCATTAGTGTTACTTAGATTTTCTATGTTCATAAACCTGTAAGAGGAATTAATTGTTAGCTTTGTCTTACCAGAATGACCTTAGGAAGGACAAGAGCCAAAGTGACCTTCACAGCATTAAAACCAGGTATCTAACTTGAAGAGACTGATAATTCCTGTCATCTTACTTCAGCTCTTCAGTTTTACCAGTTTTTCTCCATCCTTGTGCCTTAGTAGTAGCTTTATTTTCTGTTTCCATCCCATTAACTGTGGCATGGTAAATTTCAATAACATACTGCTGGGTAGGTAAGATTTCTACAGGATGGATGATTCATGTGATATCTTTGCTTCAGTCATGTTGTTAATTAAAGAAAAAACACTTCAGGATGTTTTCTACCAGAAGTCTTCCATCTCTGAAGTCTCCAGTGCAACCCACTAGGCTGTCACTAGACTGCTTATAGCAGCAAGTTGTAAAACAAATTGTAGTTGTTGCTTTGGTTTACTATGGGAAAAGTTGGTATCTTGTCACACATCAGATACACAGTTACAAAACTACACCCCCATATTAAAAGTCAATAGTAAATAGTGTTTCTGAGGTGAGAAATCATCTCTTGTGATTTAAATTGATTAAAACACTTTATCTTGAACTACATGGTAATTGTAAATGTTAATATATTACACAGTAAATACTACACAATATATTGCTTGATTAAGTAGGCAGATATTATAATGTTAAAATTGTAATGGACTTCTAGCTAATATTAGTCTAGCCATACGTTGTGAAGTAAATTTGATCTCATGCTTACAATGATTTTCCTCCTTCTTACAGGAGGACACTGAAATTAGCTAGGTTTCATAAATTAATTTGTAATCTTCCGCAGCCTGAGAATTTCCTTTCTTACCAGGTATCCAAATAAGACACTGAGATCCCTTATGTTCCATGTAAGTATTGTGAAAGCAGTAAGGTTGTCTTCTGCCAGACAGAATAACGGTTCTAAACATCTAAGCACATCTTTTCAAGCAGTTCAAAACATGAAAAAGTTTAGTGAGGCATCAGAGATATCTTTCATATGTCTTGAGACAACTGTGGTAAGTTCATTATCACATTACTACTGCATGTACTTTTTGCAAAACTCATGCTCAATATTAATGCTTAAAGCTTAATATTTGCCTGGAACATGCTTCTGTTTCAAACAGTAAACAATGGAAAGTTCCAATTCTGTGATTGACTCTGTAATTTGTTATCAGATACCTTTATAAATTCAGATAACATTCATCATAACACTTTTTATAAGTATGTAAATTAAAATTATGCGCATTTGGAGAACATGTTAATAGAGCAGAACCCTTCCACTCAGTAATTTCTGTATATTAATATGCGTGTCAGTTTGTAGAACTAAGTAGCTTGTTACAGTATTTCAGGCAACTTCCACATTTATTTCATTTTTTTTTCATAATAAGTCTCCAAATCATGTTTTAACTAAACATAGCTAGGTAACCTTAACAATTACCTTAGAGAAATGCAAGTATTTTTATATCAGGACACAACTACTTTTTGTTAGTGCAAAGCAAGTGTATTGAGTAGAAAGAGGAAGAATATTATTCCTGCTTACTGAAATAATAGGAAAAAACCAGACGCATAGGAAAACAGTAGTTTTAGTTTTAATAAAGCTACTCAGGGTAGCATAGAGACGTCATTAACCGTTAATTATTGCAACTTGTCACATAATTGTAATACAAGGTCCAATTCACCTTTGCTTGTGTATTTGTGTTGTTTTCATACCTGAGTTAATATGAGTATGCACTTTGTGCATTGAGAAAAGTAACATATGCCCATAGTACATGGGTATAAATAGCTATGCAAATTGGAAGAGACTAGAGAATAATTTTTAATTGCCACTGTCACGACAAAATTGCTGGATCACATAAACAGCAAACAAATGAGTCATTCAGGTGATGCTCTTTTCCCTCAGTTTATCCCTACAGCAGATTTTTTTGGCTGTCTTCCACCCAGCTGCTTGCTATATGTATAAGACTCCGGCATCCTACATCAGACAGAGCAAAGTACGTGAGAAATTCCTCAATATGGATAGTGAAAACGGACTGAAGCTGAACTGGGAAAATGGACATGCGTCTTTAATATTCTACACTGCACTTATGCAGGAACTAATGTCTGTTCCCAGTTTGACAAATCATTCATGGATTTCATAGGGAGTTGAGCTGTCTTACTCAGTGATGAGGAAATAATGTAATATCAGTTACTTTCTGGCATTGCTTACAGAAAAGGTACTATGAAGTGGTACTGATTTTCTTCAGTTAGGCAGGTAGGCCTGTACTACAGCTCTCACAGAAGGAAAAAGGGTCATTTGCCACATTTCCACATACAAAGTGTTAAATCCGGTAGCAGAATTGAATACAGAAGAAGCAGAATTTTTAGAAAGTCATGGTTAAAAACAAGGCTTTATGATAGAATTAAGGACCTATGTTCCAAACCCTGTGATTAATTGCTAAAGATGTAAGAAATCTCAGTGAAGTCAACTACACAGAAGAATGTGAATTACTTGCATGAGTAACTGTTGTAGGTCTGGATCAAACAGATTTTTCAGTCTGCACAGCAGTTATGCAGTTGAAAAAAAAGGTCACAAAATTAATGCAAAGTGAGGTTTTTTATATCCTTTCTGACTTTTCAAAGCTCTTTGAATCAAAGCTTTATGAAAAAGTACCTTCCTCTAAAAATAGTTGGTAACTAGATTAATGATTACCTATGTTCTCACTGAAATAGGGTGAAGATTAAAACATACAAAATGCATGTAAAATTATAATCTACTATTTGCACTTAAATGATGTAACCAAAACATTTCTAATAGTATTATTCTATTTTATGTCACAAAACACACTGTAAGCATGACCAGTAAAATATACACGAAGATAATATATATTGTATGTGGGATTTTAATATCCAGTGATGATTATATTGGATAATCTTAATTTTTAAAGAATGCTATCAAAACATTATGGCACTTTGGTAATGTTATCATACTGGTTTAGTTGTTATAATATCAATTATCCAGGTGTTTATATTGATTATGTTTGCACAGACCTGATGATTATTATTTAAGAATGAATTAATTTGTTTTCTATATTCTAAATACATTTGTAGTAATTCAGTTTACTGCTGTTAAAAAATCATTATGTTCACAAAATGGAGTAGTTTTTCTGGGTCAGATTTATTTATGGTATCACTCTGTGAAGAAAACTGTTTACCTCCTCTGGTTAGTATTGGGTAGTAGGTAAGGTATAGGCTACAGAATGCTGACTGCAGTTCCTAATGTGAAGATTAATTTTGGATGTTTCTGTTTGCAACCAACAGGAGGCAGCATAAGATCTATTTTAATTAAAACAGACTGAAAATAGGGATGTATTTGACAATATTTATAGTTGAACATTATGCTCAATTTACTTTTTTTCCTTCTAACACCCAGTAAAGCATAGAGAACAGTAATATTTTGCTCATGCCTGGGCTCTGCTGATACGTGGAAAGTATGATACTGCACGTTTGCCGAGATGTTCATTCTTTTGTGAAATAAAGCACTGAGCAACTGAATCCTTCTCAGGTCTCTTTTTTTTTTCAGTGAGTTTCAAGCTACAGAGAATCAACAGTGTTTCTAATGCAGGTAATCTCTTTTTGGTTTGGGTTTTTGGTTTCTTTTTTCAATTGGAGAGCATTTTGAATGCTATAACCAAGAGTGCAGTTAGAATGCAACCAAGAATGGATGAAAACTGCAGTGAGGGGGGTTTATAATTATCCTATTTGTATATCTTTTATATATTAAGTTACTGTTCCCATGCTGATTTTAACTATCTGCTGAAAAGTTCTTAAATTTACAAGTTTTTTTAACAGTTTTAAGTATTGCAGATGATTGGGCGTTTATTTATACTGAAATGCACCTGCCATACTAATAGAAGTACCTGTAAATAAAAGGAGATAAAAGCTACTTAGTCTAAAATCTAAATGGCATCAATACAAAATTACGGAGCCCAGTGTTGTCTTGTATTCTTCCAAAACTTAAAACTTCTGTAACCCTGAGACTCCTCTATGGATAAATTAGAAATACAGCAATACAAATTAACCTTCCAACATTCCAAAGCCTTTGCCCTGAAAGCCTTCCGGCTAGCAAAAACCTTTTGGAGACACGTACAAAGCATTCCAACAGCATTCACAATATTTAAATCTTATATTGAACAATAAAGGGATTTACAGACCAAATTTGAGAGCTCCATTGTGTAATCCTGTGCACAATCAGAAGGAAACTGTGTATGGATGTATGTTCTACAGATCTAAGAAATTCACCATGGACTTGAACAGTTTGCATCTGAAGTAGACCATATGGTAGGGATTTTCTTACTGTCATCAAAAGCAAGGAAGAATGAATCTGGATTTAATGATTGAAATGCACAAAAATTACACATAAATTCAAGACAGTTCACCTAAATGAAGAAGGCTCAAGGATTTTTGTTGGAGGAGGCTGGTATACACCAGGATTTTTCACTAGTGATCAACAGCCACCATAAAAGTGGAGAAACAATTGTGGGAGAAAGTAGAGCTACTTAGGTTTACGTGCACGGCTGCTATAGTAAAGGAAAAGCTTCCTAGTTAAAATTGTTCTAATTGATAATAATCATATTTAGTGGGTTTGTCCTTCACAATAAAAGAAGGGTATTCAATGGGGTATAATTAAAACTAATTATTTTTGCGGACTGGCAGAGCTTCAGACTGTTAACAACTTCCACTTTCCATCATTTGTCTACCTACCTGCATCTGAATCTAGTTTGAACGTGCTTGAATCTTATTTCTGAACTTCTTAAAATACTGGTAATAATGTAAAGGGAAGCCAAGTTCATGCATGGGTCTCGGTAAGAAATATTGCCTGTATTATATATGCCAGCAATGTGGCACGGTCTTGCTACCCTACTCCTTACCATTTTCCTTTTTAACATGATTTTCAGTACACAGTAGGCAAGTATGGCAGAAACTATCACTACCTGTAAGCAAGCTGATAAATTACCAGTTGGCTGAAACTGGAAAATACCGTTTTAGGGAGATTTGTAATTTCATTACAGTTATGATAACTTAAAGCTGTATTAATCAAATAACTACCTCTCCAGTAAAAATGTTCAAATGCTCATTACAGTCCAGAACTTGGAATGACAGAAATCAGCAAGTAATAGTTAATGAATATGCAAGGTACACGCACACATCAGGTTAGGCAGAATAGAGGTACCAAACCTCGGAAAAGTAGGGTTACAACGATCAAGGTAAGGGGGAGGTAACACGGAGGGCAAGGACCAGACACATCTTGCGTGGCAGAGAGAACGAGTAGTCCCAATCCAGAAAGCTCCACAAAAGCGTTTTAAGTGTGTATTCACCCACATCAGTGGTGTGGTGGCTCGCACATGGAGCACATCACAAAATATACTTTAATTTCTTTAATTTCAGTATCTGATAAGCGTAATTTCTCCATTTTAATCACAAACGGCGCAGTTCTGACGGAACAGCGCGTTGCCGCCCGTTCGCTCTGGGTCGCAGCATCATAAACCGATCCCGGCCGGTCCCGCACAGCAAACCCGACGACTCGAGTTAACCACACCTCTCCCTCCCTTGCAAGCCGCCGCCGAGAGGCGCCGGGCCCCTCCCTGTGCCGCGCCCTCGGGCGGAGCCGCAGCACCAAACACGCCACGACCCCGCGGCGGGTCCCTCACTGAAGGGGGGCGGGCCGCCACTGCCCGCAGCCAATCAGCGGCAGCTCTGGGGAAGACAAGCGGCGGCTGCAGCCAATGGCTGCCCGGCAGCTGCGCGCGGCGCGGCCCCGCCGGCGGACGAACGCGGGGGATTCCGGCCCGCCTGGCGCGACAGGGCGGGGCAAGGACGGGGCGTGGGCAGCGGCGGACACGAGCCACCAATAGGCGTGCGGAGAGGAGTGACAGGCAGGCGGCTCGCCCAATGGGAGAGCGGTGGCCACTAAAGGGCCGGCGGCCCGGAGGGGAGCGTCGGGCGCAGGTGAGTCGCGCGCGCGGCCCCCGGGGACCGGGTGTGGCGGGCAGCGGGACCGGGATGGGGCGGCTGCCCCCGCGGCGTGTGGGAAGTTCCCGGTCCCCTTCGGGGGTAGAGCGGTGGGGCTCCGCCGCCCTCGGCCCCTGGGGGTGATGAGGCGATTGCCCGCCGTCTTTTCTCCCCACGGGGAGGTCCCGTTCCTCTTCCTCCTTCTGCCGGGAGAGTCGTAGAGTCCCGCCGCCTGGAGAGGCCCTGGCTTGCGGCAGGGCCCACGGGCCCATCTGCTCCCCAGGGCTCGGGGGCCGTGCTGGTCGGGGCAGCCGACCGTGCCCCCGCCTCCCTTTGTTGCCGCCTTGCTTTCCCTGCAGCGCTCCGGGTGGGACCGAGCTGGCCCCGGAGCCGCGGCTGTGCCCGCCCTCATCGCTCCGAAACGCGCTCCCCTCGCGAGGATGAGCTGCTCTGGTCTCTTTCGTGGCCGTGGCTGCTTCAGGGAAAGGGCAGCTTTGGCCTGATAAGTCTGTACCTTCAACAGCCTGAATTCCCAGCTGCTTCCTATCTTCCGAGCTTTCTCCCTGCTTCGTAAAATCATTCTTTTAAATGTTGTTGGTTCCCTGCTGTGCCTGCTTTCTCGTTTGTGCAAACCGCGGGCTTCTTGCAGGGCTGTGTTGGGTGATGTGTTGTGCAGCACCCAGATCCTCCTATACTAAAACCTTTGTACAAAAGCGTAAGTTGCTCCAAGCCAATGCAGCCATCTGTTAGGAATCACACAAAAAGTTTTTTAGAAAGCCTTAGGCAGAAGATACTTAGATTCTCTACTTCCGTTTAAAAAAATTTAGAGATAGCAGATCTTTGTAATTTAAATGGGTTTTTTTATTCAAGCATAAGCTCTCAATTTTTTTTAAAGGAATCACCAAGACAAACTTTTTAAAAAGTCATGATTTTTGTGAAGAGTTATGCCAGTTTGATTCTAGCAACAGTCCTCCAGTTCTGGAGAATGCACGGATCTTTTTGTTTGCTTCCTTGCATGTTTGGGGGATGTTTATTTTTTTGGTGGTTTTGGGGGTTTTTTGTTTTGGGGTTTTTTTGTGGTTTTTTTTTGTTTTTTGTTTTTTTGTTTTTTTTTTTGTTGTTTGTTTTTTGTTTTTGGTTTGTTTTTTTTTTTTTTTTTTTTTTTTTTTTTTTTTTTTTTTTTTTTTTTTTTTTTTTTTTTTTTTTTTTTTTTTTTTTTTTTTTTTTGTTGGTTGTTGTTGTTGTTGGGCCAACATGTGGTTAGGCAATAATGTGTGAACAAAGGAGTCAGAAAAGATTGAGGCAGAATGAGGATGCTTCTGTCTTTAACTATGCTGAAGGTATTCAGTGTATATATATATTCTGTCTGTTTATGGAGTTTCCAGCTCAGTTTTACAGTACTTGTTTCTTTTCAATCCCAGCAGTTTGTGTTACTTTGGTGCAGTGATGAGACCCATATTGATCACAGGTTGCTTTTGGCCTGACAGGCCCAAAGTCATAGCTCCATGTTGCCGTCTTTTCTGGAATACCCTTGAAGTCTTTCTGTTGCCATCAGAGTTGGTTTGTTTTTTTCTTTTAGCCAGCGTTTCACATGTCTACCTAAAATGTAAAAGCATGCATTTTGCATTGCAGTTTGCCCCAGCTTCTTGTGTACCTCCTCACTGGCAGAGCACAGGAAACTGAAAAGTCCTTGGCTTACAATCAGCACTATTTAGCCACAACCAACACATTGGTGGGTTACCAACATTACTGTCACACTAATCCAAAGCACAGCATTGTCCCAGATACTGTGACGAGCATTAACGCTATCCCAGCTGCTGAATTTTGGGGTATTAGTTTTTTTCCCTGTAGCTATGTGTACAAATCCTAGCTTATTTATATTCTCTTACCTACTTTGGATGTGTAACAGTTCATTTTTCCTCATTAAAGAGTAATGTCCTGGAGACCATCTAGCAGTGGCGAAAAACCCGAATATCCCAAATATCAGTTTTTGTTAGCTAATAAGGTTTTTTAGTTAATATATCAGAAAGATACACAGAGCTATCTCTAGGAGTAAATGTACTGTTAAGACAGTTCACTGACTCCTTTTATATTAATTAGAAAAGAATTGTCCTTAACAAGGCAATGTGCTTTCAAAGAGGAAAGAATTAAAGGAGGCAAGATGTCGTTACCAATTGGAAGTTAGTAGTTGTGAGTTTAAAAATATATAGGTTTTACTGAAATTTCACTGGGAGATTCAGGGGCTTGTATGAGATGTGTTCTAACAAAAGCTTAAAGAAGTCAAAAAGCAAACTTTACCTAATAAAGGAATTTGATGCCAGTAGTTTTTGAATTAGTATTGTAGTTCTTAAAGGTTATGGCCTTGGTTTATGGCATAAAATCCAAAACTGAGATTAGACACTAAACAAAGTATGTCTGGGGAGATCATTCAGGTGGCGCAGAGCACTGATCACAGGGAGCAGGGTGACCTGACAATTGCATGTTTTAACACTAAGGCTTCTCTGGAGCTGAGGAGAAAACTTGTCTGTTAGCATTTTCCACATTGATGTAGAACTGTATTTGGAAGCTGATGAAAATTTGTTTTGGAAACCCAATTGATTTTTGTTTTTCTGTGTTTGTGCCCACATTATCCTCTGTGCTAGCACTGAGAAATTTAGAAAGAGCCAGGGTAACTAGAGATACCATGAGTCTCTAAAATCCTGTGGGTCTTATTTTTGGGAAAGAACCTTGTTCACCTAGCTGGTAATACGTAAAGGACTTAGCCACTATATACCTTGACAGAAAAATGGCTGTCATTCAGCACAAGTCCGCTTAAAGATCAGATAAAAAGTCTCTGAAAAAATTGGTGTAATTCTAGCAGATACAGTTTGTCTTCTGGTATAAATTTGACTTTCTACGCTACAGCTTTTTTTTTTTTACTATGGGTCATGTTAAGTTAAGGGTCTGCATTAAAGCAGTAGGTTATAATTTTTTAAATAATTCCCTTTTCTCAAAACCAATTGGAATTTTATTTTCAGAAGAGCAGAAAGTTTCATGCATCCTAAACAGCAACTTGCAGCTTCCTACTTGAGTCTGAGGAGTCCAAAGTGCTGGGTAGCTACATGGGAGCAGTGTACTGTTACAGGCTCATGCTTTATGCAGTTGATTTCTTCTTGGGACTTAGTTTTGTGTATTTGCTACCTAGTAATCATTGCAAGTGAGTGGCTTCACAGTGACAGTAGTATTTTAATGAGGAAAAGGAGTAAAGGAGTTTTTTAAAGGCAGTCTTTTAAAAAATACTTGATGGCTGCATGCTTGCCTGTTGGGTATGAAAGAATGTTGCTTGACATGGAAAACTGCAAGTGAGCCACTTAATACAGTCAACAGTGCATAGGAGATGAAGAATAATGTCTAAACTATTATGTACATTATTCCTCAAGTGGGGTGTTGTAGTATGATGTGCTGATGTGTATGCTTTAACCAAGTTTAGGGAGAACAATATTAGGAAAAATACTTAGTAATTAAAGAATCCTGTATAGCTGGGAGGGAGTTATTTAAGAATTAAGTTCTTTAGTTAGTAGCGATTGAATATATTATCTGGAAGCCATTTGCCTTCAGGTGGACAGATGTCTCTACTGTATGAACAGTGAACAAACAGCATCTTGAAACGGCATGTAGTGTATAATGAATCCTTGGCCTACGTGACTTAAAGCCTTTTAAACCTGCCTACAGCGGTAGGTAACATGCTACAAAAGAAAGTTGAAAATAATCTGAAATTGGACCTGTTGCCAAGCAGTCTGTGACCGAGAACCATTTTTGATTCTTAGTCTTTGCTTCCAGGTTTTGATGGGTTGTTTTGGGGTCTTTTTGTTTTTGTAATACGGTCTATGTTATTAATGCTGTAATGATATTCATTATTGCTTTAATAGTCCCCTGTTTCTCCCACTCACTCTCCACTTCTAGACAGAGTTGCACACAATCTTTCAGGTGTATTATGGGGGTTCCTGTTCTCTTCAGCATCAGGCACAGGACCAGCTGGTGCTGAGGGTAGAGGACTAGATGAACTTTAAAGCTGCTATTATAGCTGACATGGGATGTTTAGCAGCATGAGAAGGACACCAGAGGGTTTTACCATGGGCATATAGTGACTTAAATATATTTCCTGTTAAAATGTCTCTGATGAATGACATTTGTTTGAACTAGTAGTTATTTTACGACATTCAACATGATTGCTCCAGTTCCTTTATTTATGATTAAGATAAGTCAGAACAGCCTCTAAAATGAGAACTTTTCATATTAATTTACTTTTTTTTTTAATGGAAATTATGTCTCATTTAAAATGTGTCTCAGAAATTCCAGTCCCCTAAACGTTTCATGTTTTTGAAGTAATGATAGAACAATTTCAGCTTCTTTTGGAAGTAATTTAGTGTTCAAACTGAAAATGTGTATGTCAAATTTCGGTCTTATGCAAATCTCAACTGGCAAAACTCTCTAAGAATTGAAGTAAAATAGCTGTATTTTTGTAATGGAAATACCAAATCAACCTTAAGGGTTCGTGACATGGATATATTAATGGTTTTATAATTCCTAGGAGATCAGAGAAAGTATTTATGACTACTGTATATTCAGAGTTTAGCAAAATTATTTTCTTTTATCAAATAAACAGTTAGTTCAAAATACACATTCCTTAAATGATGACTTAGGATTCGAGTTGTTAAATGAAAATACATAGTGTATACCTTGGAGATTTATCTTGTTTGCTCTTTTTCTCTTAGGAAGCCTGACAAATAGAAAAATACTACAAAGTGAAGAGAAAATTTACTTCACAAGAACTGAGCTCTGCTTTCATTTGCTTTTAAATGTATTTGTATTAGTAGCTGATTAGTATCAGATCATCTCTGTAGTCTACTGTGGTGAAATTACTAGGTTAAGCCTGGAAAAAATGAAACAGTTAAAAAGAAAAAGAAAAAGCAATTTTAGTGTTCAGGAAACTCAAACTCTCCTTAAGGAAATCAGAAAAAGGAGAGAAGTACTCTTTTCAAAGCAACTTAATACAACAATTAATGAGATGAAACGGAAAGCTTGGGAGGAAATAGCAGAGTGTGTCAATGCTGTAGGTGAAGGAGAGCAAAGAACAGGGACAGAAGTGAAAAGGCGATACCTTGACTGGAGAGCACTCATGAAGAGAAAACGTCTGAATGCAAACATCAAAGTGGTAGGTGCTGGGTTTCACCTTCCTTCATCCAATTTAGATGACTCTCTCAATGAAGACATGGATGACAAAATGGGATTTGCAATTGAATCTAGTTTTGAATGGCAAAATATCACTGACTTCAGAGAAGCTGGTGGATCTTTAACAGAAATCAAAGTAGAAGAGGAAGAGGAGGATCCGCAGAATTTTGAAGTAAGTGGCTGTTATACATGAGCTATGTGCAATATGGCCTTTGTTTCATATCAGCATAAGGCTTTTTACTCTGTTTCTTCATAGCATCTGTTTCTGTTTCTTTCTGAATGTGTGAATTAAACTGTAGAAACAACTATATTTCAGAGAGATGGTGTCCAAATCTAGCAACTTACAATTGTGTGTAAGGTCTTGGATGTTGATTATTGATTTGATATCCCTGAACTTTGAATATGTCTTTGCACATGTGTTTTCCATTTGTATGTGCCACAGATAAGAATTAGTTGAGTCAATGCAATGAAAATACGCTGTTGAAGGAAACTGGTTATTTTAGTATTCAGGCTGCCTGGATGGATGAACAGAGAAATGCTCTTCTTTAACAAATGGAAGTACATGTTACCTCCAGCTACAGAAATAAATAGAATACAGAAAGAAATATGATACTATTTGTATTTCTTAAAATGAACCTACAGGAGATGAAAACATTACTTGAATTAGTCAGTCAGCCATTCCACTCTGTCAGAATTTTAGTGTGAATTCGACAAGTGGTACTGGATTCTGTAGACAGATTGTTACTCCAAGTAGTACTGGGACTGTCTTGGGATAGACAACCAGCTGGAGTGCAGTCAGGTATTGGGATAGTTGTGCTGTTCCTCTTTAAATATATAGTTCTCATTTCAGAAAGGGGTACTCAGTAATTTTGCTTAGGGATTTTTTTATTGCTTTGGGGATTTTTGGGGGGAGGTTTTTGGTTGGTTTTGTTTTTTTTGAGTGGGAGGAGTGGGGAAGCAACTCCTGTCTTAACTCTGTTGATAATGTGTGCTGGTGAAAAATCAGCATAAGCTGTTAAATGGTAGTGAGAACTACTGTCAGACAGTGCTGAAGAGCAGTGTGTCTCTTCTCTAATGGTGGAGGACTGGCAGTGACGGCTCTAGTCCTAAGATTTTTCTGAACACTTACCTTCCTCAGTTTACCTTTCTCTTGCAGCGTATATATTGGGAGACAATTTATCTCTTCTGTGTTATGAATTTGTAGCACATAAGGCCTATGATTCTGCATGAAATGTTGCAATCTGCTGAGAGCGGTGGTCCTAACCACGTCATCATCTGCATCACAAATAGCTTTACAGCAAATGTGATAATACAAAGTGGTTAAACAAGTCCTGCTTATTGACCCACTGAATAGAGTTGGAAGGGTTAGGAGCATGTGAAAAATGTCAGTTTTAAATGTCTTTTAGAAATGGAATCCTCAAGTTAGTGAAGGTTAGGTTAGCTTACATAACACACAGCCTATGGATCCATCTGCTCTGATAAATAATTAGTCACAACAAATGCCTTGTGGCTTACATAAATGTCACTCAGCTCTATGAAAGGTAAGAACAACATACGGTCTTTTAGATCCAGTTTTCTGTCAGTTGTTCTGAATGATCTGTAATAACTGTGCCGTATTTTCTGTATATACTTGCATGTTCACTGACAAGCCTATTTCCCATTTTTCATTACCAAATGTTAATTGCAGATAAAGCCTGTTTCTCTTCCTGTGTAATGATAGAAAAATCTTCTGACCTAGCATGGTTATTTCACAACATACAAGTTAAACACTTCTGAGTAGCTTTAAAAGTGAGAAAATGCAGTATTTTCTTTTCAATCATGTTGTATGTAACGAATTTATTCTGGCATAAAGACCGGAAGGTAATTCTTGTCTGTCGCATTCCTCTCTGCAGTTTCCTATTGAGGAAGAAGAAGAAATATTGTCATCAGTTCTGCCAGATTCAAAAAAGGAAAATGACCTACCAGACTTCCCGCACATTGAAGAGTTTGGAAATCTAAGCTCTGCTCAAGCTAGGCTAGCCTATGAAGATTCTCACTTGCTTATAAATCTGGAGAAGCAAAAGGTGGAGCTGGAGAAACAGCGACTGGACATCGAAACCGAGAGGTTGCAAGTGGAGAAGGAGCGCCTGCAGATTGAAAAGGAGCGGTTGCGGCACGTTGACTTGGAGCGTGAGAGGCTTCAGATTGAGAAGGAGCGACTTCAGATTGAGTGGGAGAAACTCAGGCTAGAGACTCTGCATACTGAAAAACCTGCCCTGGAAAATGACCTCACCCAAACAGAAAAACCCATCATGCAGCCTCTGGATCTAGAAACTGAAAAGTTAAAACTTGAAAAGGAACGTTTGCAGTTAGAGAAAGAGAGGTTGCAGTTCCTTAAGTTTGAGTCAGAGAAGCTGCAGATCGAGAAGGAACGCTTGCAAGTGGAGAAGGAGCGCCTTCGAATTCAGAGAGAGGGTCACTTGCAGTGAATGTCTCGACTGAAGTGTCAACATTAGTGTTTTGATGTTTCTAAATTAGAAGTAGTTCTTTTCCTAATACTAAACTGTCCTAGAGGCTTAACATTCTTCTGTTCAGAGTTGAATGTTGATGTTAAAAAAAAAAATGGTGCTCAATATGTCAGTGTGCCTACATAAATGAGCTTACATGTGAAATTGCTTTTCAGTGTATCAGAACTTAAGTGTTATGTTCTCTTGTCTTCAGTATTGTGCTGTATTAGTTCAGTGTCCTCCTCTTGTAGATGCCTTGAGAAGAATCAAGGCTGAACCTTGTACTTTGTATCACTGTTCTAACAGTAAGGAAGGGTCAGAATAAATCAGCATATGTTGTGAGGACATGGTGCTGACAGTAGCCTATATGGTACAGAAGTATGATTTAGGCAGAGCACAGGAATACAGAGTCATTATGAGATTGATTCATTAAATTTTATTTCCCCCCCTTTTTTTTCCCATCCCCATAACTGGGAAAAAGAGTTGAAGAGTTATCTAGAAGTGCAAGTTGAATTCGTTGCAGTTGTGTTTACTGTTGTTCCATGGCTTGAACTGAATGGGAGTGCAGAAAATAGGTTTGTGTGTTTGGTTTTTCTTTTTGCATGAAGTATCCATATTAGGTGAAGTTACACATCAACCATACCTACTGTAAGCTGGACTGTTGGTTTCACCAGGTCATTAATAATGCTGTAGGGAGTAGAGCACCTGTGTTAGCATAGCACAGGAATTTAGTGACTGATTAGGCATGCTGTCTAATGAGTCTGTGATTACCCCCTGAAAGAAATTGCTAGACCTTGTTTGTTCCTTGAAAGGCAGTAGCTGGTGATGGGAGTGTCAGGAATGGAGTTTTGGAGGCTGAGCACAGCCTAAGGGGCACTGATCTTGAACACTTTAACACGCTCATTGCTGGTTCTGCTTGGCCAGCACCAAGGTCAGGTCTGCAAGGCAGCCAGAAGAGGCTTCTGTGGCTCTCCATGTAATATATTTTAATTAGCAAACAGAAATGTTCAGTGCTGAAGGCTCTCAGTATATTTAATAAACAAGGTATTCATACAACAACAAAAAAAAAAAACTAAGGAAGGAAGCTTTCTGTTGTTTCATGTATGTTAAATCCCAGCTGAGCCAGACTTCACCTTTCTCATCTTTTTGCAAATAACTATCTTTTGTTAACTCCATTGGAAATTTAGGACTGTGAGAATACTAAGTCTAAACATATGTTGAGTGACTTAGATGAATTCTTGTGCGAGTAAATATATTTATACCACTACAGGTTTACTTTTATTCTGCAAAGAAAATGTTATTTTTTTATTACTGAAACAAGTGTGCTTCTACAGTGGAAATAAATTTGACTACTACACTCCAGAGTGGCTGTTGAGACTTTCTTCACAGAGAAATGAGGTTACATCTGCAGAGAAGCATGGATGCTGAACACTGCAGCACCCCAAAGTAGCTGATGCCTGTATTTCTTGTGTGGTCAGTCAGAGAGATGAGGCACCTCAGAGTTGGACTTGAATCAACTGGGACTTATTTGAGAAGGGAAAAAGGAAGGCAACACCAACCAGTTAGAGAGAAATGCACTGGAAAAAGTTTCTCCGAGTTTTTTTCCTGAATATCGTGGGCTGACCTTGGCTGAGTGCCAGGTGCCCATCAGAGTTGTTCTGTCACTCCTCAGCTGGACAGGGGAGAGCAAATGTAACAAAAAGCTCATGGGTGGAGATAAGAACAGGGAGAGATCACGCAGCAATTACTGTCATGGGCAAAACTGACTCAGCTTGGGGAAATTAGTTTATTACTAATCAATTAAGTATAGAGTAACGAGAAATAAAAGCAAATCTTCAAGCACCTTTGCCACAGCATTCCCTTCTTCCCAGTTTTATCTTTACTCCTGATTTTCTGTTCCTCCTCCCTGCAAGTGGCACAGGGGGTTGGGTAGTCGGGGCTGGAGTGGGTTTGTCACATGCTGTCTCTGCTGCTCCTTCCTCAAAGGGAGGATTCCTTACACCCTTCCCAGGCTACTGTGGCATCCTTCCCACAGGAGACAGTTCTCAATGAATTTTTCTAACAGGCGTCCTTCCCACAGGCAGCAATTCTTCATAAAGTGCACCAGGGTGGCTCCCTTCCACAGGGTGCAGTCCTTCAAGAGCAGGCTGCTCCAGCATGGGTGCCCTAGAGGTGTCAGATCCTGCCAGCAAACCTGCTCCAGTGCGAGCTCCTCTTGCCACAGGGTCCCAGGTCCTGCCAGGAGCCTGCTCCAGTGCAGGGTTCCACCAGGGTGACAGCCTCCTTCAGGTGTTTCCACCTTCTCTGGCATGGGCTCCTGGGACAGTCTGCAGAGGAACCTCAGCTCCAGAACCTGGAGCATCTCCTGCCCCTCCTTCTGCACTGACCCTTGGGCTCTGGGGCTATTTTGCTCGATGTTGTCATTCCTCTCTCTGGCTGCAGTTGCTCTTGTGCATTTTCCCCTTGTTAAATACATTGTCCCAGTGTCACTACCATTGTCACTGATTGACTTGGCCTTGGCCAGGGGCAGGTCCATCCTGGAGCCACCAGGGATTGGCTCTGTTGGACATGGGAGCAGCTTCTGGCAGCTTCTCTTAGAAACCACCCCTGTAGCCCCTACTGCTACCAAGACATTACCTCACAAATCGAATACACCAAAATAAAGTGACAAATTTTTAGCTCCCTGATATGTATCAAGCAAATTGATATTAAAAATAGCTTTCTGTGATTTGGAGAAAATCTTACACCCAATTCTGAAGATGCTCATTTTCCACTGAGCATCTTCAGAATTGTACCCCAAGAGCATTAAAAGTTTTAGGGAAAAATAAGTAGATAAATCTGAACCATTTCTGAATTCTCAGTTGTTTCAGAAATGCGAACACTTCCCTAAATGTTAATAGAGCTGCATGTAAGCAGTTATTTTTTCCAACAACTATTCAGCCTTCGAGGGAAATTATGCATCTTTTGGTTATAGAAAACATCTTGGAAAATACTGAATAATGAAATTAAATATTGTGATAAATTATTGAAAATACTGTTTCAACATAAAATTTAGAGAAAATTACATAGTTTAATACATCAATTTTATAGCTTGCTTTTTTCATAATGAAAATGGAGTCATTTTGTGGTAATTTGAATTTAGATGTCATATATTTAAATACTAATCTGCAATCTCTTAAACTTTAATTGCTTGATTTACTAACCTGGGATCCCGATAGTAAAGCCTAAGGGCAAGATTTCAATCCTGTAAATGTCTCCCAAGTTAGGACATGCACATGAACTCAGTTCTCTGCTAGAGAGGGAGACGTTTGGAGCCTGATTGAAAGAAGGGCCTGTGATTTTAAGTATTGAGTGACATTTCCAGACTGGGAAGAGGTTTAAGGCAAGGGGGATACCGCCTACATATGCAGGAAGAGGCAAGTATTTGGGGGGGGAAAAAAAAAGGGGAGTGAAGATCAAACATTTAGTAAGAGGGAAGACAGGTGAAACTGGTGATAGAAAAAACAGATTACTGGAAATATCCCCAGTTTTCATCTTAAGTGTTTTATCGAAGTTTTGTCTGATGCACTGACGTCGGAGCTCATGGCTCTGTGACCCCCATGGGAATTTATGAATGAGCAAAGGTGCAAAGTGCACCTGAGGGGGCAAAGTGCAGCCTGAGGTCTGGCAGGCAGCTTCAGAGACACGGGCAAAGGCAGCAGCTCGCAGAATGTATGTGTGCCATCTGGTTTCTTGTTCTGTAGCAGGAACACATGCTGGGACCTTTATCCATGCTGTTGTGTCCAGTGCTCCATGAGGGGGTTTCTAGCCTGCAGTTTGAGAGCCAGAAGGCTGCTTCAGAGGGTTGCTCACTGTCTGTCATCAATGATGGCTCCCAGCAATTTGTGCCTGGCTAAGACATTAATGAAGACAAGCAGAATGTGTCCAGGTGTTTTCACAATGCAGTTTGGAGTCAGACTGGCCAAGGCTTAGCAGTGTTCTACCAGCGTGGATCATGGGGTAAGCTTGTAAATGCAGTCCCTAAAAACAGCCCAGGATGAACAGCAGCCACACTTCCAACAGGACATAGCTGACAAAGCACAGTAGGATTCAAATACAACTTCCTTTCCTTGAGTAAGTGGTCTTGTGTTATTCCTAGGACATTTTGAGCAACTTTCATTGTGCATAAAGAGATGCTGCAAGCAATGTGACCACAAGGTATAAAATATTAATTCATTATGACAAACAAAGGACAGTTAGGATTTCATAAGCATTTGTATCTTCATCAACTCAAGATGTCTTTACTAGCCAGGAAGTTACCAGCCATGAGAGGAAGAGTTTCTAAAATTCCCCTTGCAAGTGGGAACAGATGCCTGTAGTTTATATTTCTTCACCTTTTCACAGAACAACTTCTCATATAGTTGCCAGAAAAGAGCATCAGTGATGAGCATCCCCCCAGCTCATTTGCCCCCAAAAGCTCCCTGCAGAAAGGCACGGAGTGTTCCAAAGGAGATGGAGTCAGACCTAGGGCTGATATTTTACAGACACAAAAATACCCTCAAAAATCCTACTCTGTGTCAGTCAAGAGCCTTGACAGAAGTGATACGTGGCAGAAGAGGGAGGAGGAAAGACTAATTTTTCTCTGTTGTTCCTGAAATTAATTAGTGAATTTAAGCCCAGATGGTGTCAGAAAATGTCACCACATGCAATGGTAGTCACCTTTTTTTCTCTTTTCTTTTTTTTTTCTTTTTTCTTCTTTTTTTCTTTTTTCTTTTTCCTCTTTTCTCTTTTCCTTTTCCTGTTTTCCATTTTCTTCAATTGTCTTGCATTTCTCTTTTTCCTTTTTCTTTTCCTTTTTTTCCCATTTTCTTTTCCTGTTTCTTTTTTCTTTCTTTTTTTCATTTTCTTTTCTGTGTATCATTGTAAGTCTGAGCACCTGCATTACTCAGGCACTGTTGAAGTTTGCAGCTAACATTAAGATGAAATATAAATGGGCTGGATTCTTCCCTAGGTTAATGGGTTTGTTTTGCATCAGGGACTCAGCATGTTTTTAGTTGGTATTAGGAATATGAAAAGATTTAAAAAAAAAAAAAAAAAGGGAAAGAATAAGATTGCGTTCTATAATAAATTCCCACTTGTTTCTGTTTCCAGATGATCAGCTTATTTGAAGATGCACTCTCCAAGCGAATAGGAGGAGGCAGGGAAGAATACCTTTAGTAAGGTCTTGGGGCAACTTGTAGTACTTCATCTTTTCCTCTCATTCCTTTTGGGTTTTCTGACCAATTTGTACCAAAACCATGATTTTTTCAAAGCACTAGCTATGCCACTCGTACTTTTGGCTTGATGTCCCCAAGTGATCTAGCAGTGACACAACGATCAGATTTTTGCCACTCAGGCAGCATCAAATGGGAGTCGGCGGGGGAGCTCTGGGCAATAATGGGAGCTCTCGCCCACAACTCATTGGTTTTTCCTCTCTAAAAAAGAGATTTCTGAAGAAAAATCTCCTGATGCTAGATCACGCTTATGACACCGATGAGTGCAACAGTTCTCAGCCATCACAAAACATACTAGAAAAAAAGTAAGTCCACTGACACAAGACCCTTTTCAGACACTGCACATAATCCTTTTAAACTTAACCTGCTTTAGAGGACACTTCCATCCTGTCCTTTTACAGATTATTAAGAATGCCATTGTTATTTTCTGTTCCAGTTTTATTGTTTTTAATTTCCCTGCTTCACTCTATCAGTAGTTTTATTCTATACATTAGCAGACTGTGAAATACCTTGTCTTGTTACTTCCGTATTTTCTAATTGCAACACTCCATCATTAGTCAATGGGTTCATAATGTGGAAGGCAAAGTTGCTATTTCATTTCATGCTATATAATACAATGCTTTTGGTTCAGTAATTACATTGTGCCAGACTTGTGATCAATCCTGAGATAGCTCACTTGTGATAGATAGCCCCATCACAGAATGTCTAAGAGTTAAAGGAAGAAGGAAATTTTTAATTTTCCCCCTCCGTCAATTTAGCTACTCGAATATTTCTTTTCAGACCAATATTTATCTCACTGTAGAGCTTACAGAAATGAGAACTTAAAAGAAAGGATTGAAGTTTGAAAAGCATTTTATAAAGTTTTGGTTTGCAAACCAGGAAAGATAAAAATTAAATGTTCTTCCACAGAAAGCTATTGTGTGTTATTCTGTTAATGGATTGCCAATCTTTTAGCCACCTGTTTAATGTACTGGAGAAAACCATTACCTGCTTCTTATGACTGTTCTAAGGGTTATGTGAAATGAGCTCATCATCTTACTTACTATTATTACTCAGTGCTAGGCCTATGAAAAAAGATTTCCAAAGGTTTTCTTCTCTGTCATAGAAGTGTTTGTGAGTCAAACAATTTTCTGAAGTGCAGGCAACTTTCAGACTGTCATAGGATATAGGGAGTGCCTTTTCCTAACAAGGGAAGAATTTCAAGTTTCAGGTGCTAGAGTGCAACATGGGACAGCCAGGACAGCCATGCCAAGGGAGTAAGGGTGGAGAGGGCTGTAGCCTTTAGGGACAAATGACATCCTAATGCCCTAAAGTTACAGCAGAGGAAAACCTGATCCTAGTGGGGCATGTCTTGTATTTTTTTTCTGAAAAAGACTTGTTAGGAGCCAATTTCACAGACAGAATTTCTGTCCAGACAGACTGTCGCTTTGGTTTGATAAAGAAAAGTTTATGTTCTTGCATATCTTTATAGATATGAGGGCACAACTTATTCCTACGTTTTGAACATAAATAGAATATTTTCCTATTTATGTTATAAAATTCTCTGATCTTCACTGCTCTTTGACTTTTGCTCAGGGTCTCACCTCCGACTTTTCCATCTTACATCCTATCTGCCCTCCTTTTTGTATATAATCCTTCCTCCAAGGAAAACCAGTGAGATCCCACTAGTCAGAAATAACAAACTTAAAAAACCCCTCAGAAACCCAAGGTCCAGTACACTAATGGGGGTTTTGTCATCTCACCAAAGCAAGGTGAGGTGGCTGTGTCCACAAAATATGTCAAGGTCATTTTGTATCCAAAACTTTGGGAAAGGTCTGAGGTTCAGCATTCAGTTAGAGGTGGTTCAAGGAAGAGTGGGCAGCAGGAGGACTAGGCTGGTAAAACAGGTAATACACACTCTGCTGTGACAGTGGGTATTAAAGCAGCTAAAAGGAGTTAACTCTGATGCTTAACAAGTAGAGAGAAAAGGAAATAGGGAAACTGGGCATCAGGCAGAGCATTCTTGGTGGACAGGGGCTGCCTGCCTGGCTCCACCTCCTCTCCTCTTTCTCAAGAAGAAACAATACTGCATTGCTTTGGGTTTTCCATTAGAGCAGCTCCTTCTAGCATCCCCTACTTGGCAGATGAGCAAAACCAACATGCAAGGCCAGCTGTAATGATAAAAGAACAACACAAAAGCAATGGATCTGGAGATGGATTACAGAGGTGGAGTCAGTAAGTGAATTCCAGGGGCATGGATGAAGGCCAAGAACGATGGCAGCTACAGAATGGATATCATCTCAGCTCTCCTCTTGGCTCACTGGGATCAATATGCTTTTCTATTGATTCAGGTATTCAACTGACTTTGAAATGGAAACATCACTACTATTTTATACACATGCTGCTAACACAAAAGTCATTTAGATGGAAGACTTCAGATTATTTCTGAGAACAGCAAACTGGCTCCACCCAAGAGAATTTCAGAGAAATACTGTGAAGATGGCTCATTGCACTATCACATAAAAATAGCAATTAAGAAAGGTAAAACATGGCAGAAAAAGTGGGGAAATTGAATATGCTAAGGTGAAGAGACGAATTGTTGATTTTACCATGCCTGGGTTCAGATATGCTGAACAATACTTTAGTGCCTTAGGCACTTGCAGAACTGAGGTCTGCTTGGTGATCCCTCCTTGGGGAATATGCTTCAGGATTTCTGGAGAGCACCTGAGAACTCAGGAGATGAGACTAAGATGGTGGGTGGTGGAAGCACAGAGCCCTGGGGAGTGTGAGGGTTCTTTACCCTGGGATCCTGGGGATCAGTCTTTGCTGGCTCTGAGCAGCCAGGGGAGGAGGAGAGGTTCAGCATCCTACTGAATTGTGGCTGTCCTCTTCCAATTGCCCCAAAGCTTAAGGAATTGCACAAAATACAGAAAGGAAAGAAAACATAGGTGTTACTATTCTTTCATATTAGTTTTAGTACATAAAAAAAAAAAAAAAAAATCTCAGAGCTAAGGGCAGGAGACAAAAATGGACCAATCTAATGAAAACATTAAAAAATAAAAATCTATGTTTTTGTGTGATTGTGTGGGTGCTGCTTTTCAAGACCTGCACAGAGTATGGGCAAGAGTACAGTTGCTTTTTGATGTGTGGAGGTCTCCCTGCAGGTACTTCTTGGAGCACTGGTACATGCTCTGCTCTAGGGCTTCTGGCTGGTGTACTAATGGCTTTCTAAATCACTCAGAGCAGACAACAGCTAAAGAACCAGCACTGTTTCTCATATGGGTTGGAGCTGGAGGGAACTTTTGGCTCAGAAATATAGAGGGAAAAGGGTGGACTAATCCAGAATGGTTTGCAGGAAAGATCTTACTTCTAAAGGGCAAGCTAAGGGTTGTTGCCAGCCTCTGAACTGTCTCACACTGAAGAAAAAGCATTTCTGTCAAGTCAAATAAACATCGTCACATACTTTTCTAAGAACTGATTTATAGTTGTCCTCTTATAAAAGATGTAGATAACCTAAATTTTTTTGTCCTTGATCATCTTGATAACAAAATATTTCCAGGAAGCAGTTCTTTCGGAGGCAGGAGTGAACACAAACATTTGCCCTACTTATTTTTTATCACAAAAGGACCTTTCCTGTGAATCAAAGTGCACGTGCTGGCTCCTCCTTCTTTCTGGAGCCTGCCAGCTTCCCTTCATTCAGACTGTTTTTGCATCTGCAGTGTTTATAATAATTGCAATGTTTCTGCAAAAGGAATACAGGGCTGTTTATTTAAGAGGCTGTACTCAGAAGCCTGTCAGTTTAGCTGGACTGTTTGCCAGAAAAGAAAATTCAGTCTATTAAAAGATGCCAGCTTTTATTCAGGATGAGCAAATCCATTCAGAAAATAAGTCCCTTGTGCCCTCTTCACACTCTCCCTTTTGATATATGAGCATTGTTAAGTCTGAGTTGTTCATATGTTTATTCTTTTTGTAGAAAAGAGTTATTTCCTGTAGAACAAAAGACTTTTGGGAAAGAACTCAAGCTCTGTGAGCTTCAGTTCACAGCTTTTTATCCAAGAGTTCAGAAAGAGGTTAGGGGAAAAACAAAAACAGTGCAAGTGGAGCAGACTTTGAAAAGTTTCTCCTGAACCTGCTCTGACACTGTCAAAGGGAGGGAGCAACCTCCAAACTTGATCTGCCAGCATCCCTTGGGGTCAGCAGAACCTTCTGCATGGCAGAGATGGTGTCAGGGCCATGGTCCTTCTCCTGACAAGCACTTTGCTGGCATCCTCACCATTGCCTGCACCAAGGGAAGCTCGGAAAAGTCAGCAGTGTCTCTACTGCTTCTTCAGTGGATGGAGACCTGAACAGGAATGTGTACGTGTGTGTGTGCATATCACCCGGAGGAGTTTTGGGAGAATATAGGTTCTGGTGGAGATGAACCCCATGGACCACAGGATAAGAGCTGCCCCTCAGCCCATGGGGATGCAGTTGAACACTTGTCCCAAGTGTTGGTGTACTGTTTTTCCTCAGTGTGCCTTAACCATCTAATAAGTAGCAGAGTAAACCCTACCAATTAACTTTGTCATGCTATCGCTTTTATATTAAACTTGTTTTTGCTGGTGATTCTTTAAGCAATCTTACAACGCTCGTTCATGACAGGAGGGAAGGAGGTTGTTTTCTTTAATTATCCTTGTCCAGCATGGCACAAGCATTCCGGGTCCTGTGGCAGGGGATTTTCCACCTGCTTCACAGCCTCCCCACCACTGCTGTGCTTCCATAACTGGAGCTAGAGAAGAACGGGGTGGAGAGCCGGGAGCCAGCTGGGTGGAGAGCCAGCTGGCGAATTTAGAGATACTCTCAGGAAGAGACCAAATTAGCAAAGAGTAGGAACTACTAAGAACATTTAGGCACTTCCCCTATCAAATGACCAAGAGGACATCATCGGCACTGACTTAAAGTCTCCTAAGGAAAAAAAAAGTCTCTTTGAGGATGAATAAAAGAAAGGAAGAAGCAAGTTCCATTGTTAAGAAGTAACTATACTGGTTATTCAAACTGATTGTATGATACTGAGAGAAATGGATTTTAGTCTGTAGTCATTCCTCCAAAAACAATGGTGAACTTCTGTGGTGAGACTTTCAGAAAATTAGTGGTGCATCCAAGGAAAAGGAAATCATAAAACTGGAAGGGTGGAATGGAGCAGCTCAGGTTAGTTGCACAGCACATTTTTCTGATGGAATGAATATTGCTTGTCAAAGGCATGGACTACAGAACTGTCCTGGCATGAGTGTCTGTGAGAAGTGAGCAGGTGCAGAATTGTGACAGATACAGTTTATGTGGCATAACGGCATTGTTTAGAGTTCAATTAAATTTGATAGCTAAAAATGAATACCAGAAAATAAACAGATAAAAGCACAGAGCTTTGAGACTATATTTTCAGGTGAACCAATATCTTCCCATCAAGGTATTTTTCTGACAGTGTTTTTCCATAATGTAAATTCCACACTGATCTTATTAATCCTGCATTTTTATTGGAGATATTTTTTCTAGACTTATCTCTGCTCCTTTGTCATATTCAACCTAGAGTTCACACTGATATTAAAATTATTTTTTAAACCAGTGTAGTGAGATGGGACGTAAAACTGAAGTGTCCTGTTTAGATTTCCCACAGCTTGGGTACAATGGCTACCTGGAAAATTTTTGCCCAATATACACATTTTTTTTATAGTGGAGAAGGAAGGGAAATAATAGTGACTGAGCAAAGGTAGGAACTTGTTTTAAACAAGTACTGGAGGAAATTCTAAAAAGAATTGTGAGAACTCAAACCAAATGCTTCTGAAGGTTTTAAATTTAGCATTTTTGGCTTGTTCCTTGTTGAAATGTGACCTCCAATGTAACTACTATCAACCTCTGCAGCCCTGAGAGATGCTGTTTCATAGGTGAGGAGAATCTTCAGGGACAAACAGGTTTGCAAGAGCTGATCCTATTTATGTCAGCAGCAGAAAGAATGTCTCAAATCAGTTTTCAGGCATTCCCCTTCAGTGGAGTGCTAGTTTGAAAGCAAACCAGCAGAGGAATTAACTCCACACAAATATGTTGCAAGACATTCCTAGTTAGAACTACAATTTAATAGCAAAAACATAAATTAAAGGCAATGATACAGAAACACCAGCTTAAACTGACAGAGTCAGACTACAACCTGCCACCCTGTTGGTCACCATTAAATGGTGGCTGCAGTCCCATTGGAGTGATGGATGTGGTCTAGTTGAAGTGATCCTGCAGAAAGAGCTGGTCTGCCTCTGGAGGTCCAGTGGTGACCCTTGAGCTCTTCTCCCCGGGAATCCAGTGGAAATGGTTGTCCTAGTGTTCCAAAATCTCATCTTATCTACAGGTGGGAATGTTCAGTTCCTCCCCTCTGGGCAGGGCATCCTTCAATGGGATGATGTAATTCTGTGGGTCATTCTCAGACACCTCGATGCCCATTAGCAGAGATAGTCCCCACCCCATGGTGTTATCAGGGCTGAGTTATGCTGAAGATAAAGAACCACTGCCCCACCTGTTTTTAGCAGTTTATGAAGATGGTAATAGAATACATACTTTTCATTACACCTTCCATGTAACCTGAGACAAGTGGTTTCCTATATATCAGCACCCAAGCTTGACAACATCACCAAGTTCACCCAAGAGAGTTACAAATGGACAGGCAGCTTTGTCACCAAAATACCAGGCAGTTCATCTCCAGAAACAAAACACAGGATGCAAGGACTGAAGGAGAAGGCTAACTGAGACGTGGTTTTCTCTGTAAGTAAAGGCTGATGTCAAAATTTACTGATGTGATTTGGGGGCAGCCAGCACTGTTAGTGCCTATGCAATAGTTTTCCCAGGGCTGTACAAGAAATTTCAGTTCAAAGGGAGTCTGTTTGGTAAGCTTTAGCTGTTCTTATGTATTTGGCAAAAAAAAACCCACCCCACCAACCCTTATGTACCATCCTACTAATATATACAAAATACAGCAGCCAAAAAAACTTTTTGTCCTTTATTTTGCGTATGTGTGGGTATATAGGAAATCATCCAAAAGAAATCAAATTAAGAAATGCATCACCAATTATCCAATATACATAAATTAATCTTTTCCTCCTCAAATACCGATTCAGAGGACATATTCACCTACTCATCACATTTCCCACTGAAATTAACAGAACAAGGTTGTCGGCCGCAAGGAGTAGGCAGGGAAAAAGCCACCACATGCTCACTGTAGCATGTGATAATAACTCACTGCTGAGCGTGGTCGGGCTCTCATCCCACCCTGTCCTCCCTCCAACAGTCTGTGACTGCCCTGGGATTTGGCCAGTTGCTCCAGGATCAGCTTTGGGGTGGGGTGTAAACCTGTCCTACGGGTCCTGAGTGGGAGCTTTGCTTCATTCTTCTCTTTCCTGACTGTCCATCCAAGGCTGGTGGCTGTGTGGGAGGAGCCCTCATTGGCTGTCTTTGGAGGGAGAGGTAGCAGCAGGTGGGAGCATCTCTTCTCTTGGGTCACTGCTGGGCCAGCAAACCTGCCACATCTCTGAGGAGAGGTCAGGCAGAGCTACAGGTGAATGCAGGCAAAGCAGAGCTTTCTGTCTTCACCTGCACACATCTGAATGGGTCTCACAGAGCTGCAGAGAGGTTTCCCTTCCTCCTGCCAAAGTGGTCTCAGATTGACAATGCTTTTAGGAATATGAAATATGGCTGACTAAAGCATTGTGCTGCACAGCCCAAGGATGCATGTAACAAGAGCTGCTCCAGGCTGAAAAAAAAACCTGCTGTACAATCAGATATTTAAATAATAAATCTATTTAATTTATCTGAGAGAACGTGTCATGACAACATAGCTTGATTAGGGTCTGGAAATAGCTACATGGGAGATTTCAGAGGGTAGGGTATTCTAGCAGATAAAAGTAACTGAATGCAATCAAATTCCTGGATGCAGAAAATAGCTGTGTTTAACCTTGATAAAAGTTAGGGTTTAAGTCTGTTCTGAGTGGCATTTGTAAGTCCAGCCCCAGCATGGGAGGTGCTGTGGGTGGTAATAAATGTGCCCTCTGATGAGATTCCTGTAATTTTCCCTTCTCAACTGTAGACCTGTGAGTCTCTTAAAAATGCAAGGGATTGCCCAAATTGTCTGTGCTAATAAACAATTGAGGTCAGAGTGCCTCAAGATGAGAAACACCCAGGTGGTAGGTGGGTATCGTGAGATGGAGTCAGCATGCACCACACAAAAATTAGCTTGTGAAACCAAGTGACCAGCCCATACCCCAGTGTTTTCTCTATTATCTTTATATGGTATAAATTGCATAGTATGCTGGCAGATGCTCCTTATCTCCTTGCAATCCTGCCGTTATGACGTCTTTTTCCAAAATAAACACCAGAAAATAACAACCCCTTGGGCTTTACAGTTTAGTGATGGACTTGTAAGTGTTAGGTTTATAGTTGGACTCACCAGTCTTGAAGGTTTTGTCCAACCTAAATGGTTCTATGATTCCTTTGCAACAGTTTGCTCTTATTCTGCTACGAATGTTTGCTCCCTCCAGCAATGTTAAGCACCTCAGCACTGCATCTATCCCACATCTCCTTTCCTCTGCGGGGACTTTGCTATAGCAGCTCTTCCCATTCCTTTGACTCTATGCTTTTCCTTAAATCTTTTTCAGAAATTAAATTATCCCTCTTTCCTGTCTGTGAGGAACTGTCTACCTAAAGACAGTAGAAGTTCAGGAAGCTACACATGGATCTTGCAAAATGGGGATTCTCCTAGGGAAAGAGATTTGGGAAATACGTGGTAACTGGTCTAGAAAGGAACAGACAGAGCAAAGGGGCTGTGGGGCAGCAGGGCATTATAAGGAGCAAGTGTTTTAATACGTGGTCTCATCCTTCAAATACTATTTTCCAGATATGAATAATCCTTGGTGAAGAATGCCAGTTCCCCATTGGGATGGACAACTCAGGATCTGCGGGTGTGCTGTCGGCTGTTAAATTTTGTGTGCGATCAGCACCTTAAATTGCACCCTCCACATCATCTCCCAGCACTGCTGTATCACATGCTAAGCATACACCTCCTGCTCAGCAACCTGTTCCTTCTGTCCCAGGAAACTTGTTGCTTCCCTCATCTTTGTGACTCATTGCTGCCATATTGGCTGCAAAGGGTTTGTGAAAGTCAGAAAATCCCACCTATGGAAGGTGCTTTTAAGAATGGCCCCAAGTCTCATGTCAGCCAGTTCTGCTGCCTTTTTCTCTTTAGTTCTCTATGTAGGAGCTAGTTGTCCACAAAACAACTGATTCTATCTCTGTCTAGGTTGTCCAGTCCAGGTGCAATACTGTTTCATGTTGCAGAGCCAGTGACAGGAAGGAAACAGTCCTCCATTGAAAATTATTTTCAGAATAGCATTTAACTTGCAAGAAACTCAAGGCCATTGCAAGTTTCTGCACCAACCCCCACTCAGAGCTTGGACATTCCACCTCAGTGTTGGACCAGGTTGCTGAGAACTACATCCAACAATTTTTAATTACCCCTGAGAATGGAGTCTCCACAGTCCCTCTGAGCCTGTCTCCATGTTTGACCAACCTTTCTGTAAAAATGTTGTTTACAGATGTCTAACTTGGATTTCTGCTGTTGGTACTTCTCTCCACTGTGCCATGTCCTTTCACTGCCTGTATCTCCCGTTCAAGCCTTTGTACACAACTCTTGACTTGGTGTTTCCGGAGATGTTCTCTATTTCCTTGGAAGAATCTTCCACTGGGTTTGTTGTAACAAGGTGTTTGGATTTCTGCTTGACCAGTAGGAACATCTCAGTACAAAAGATTTAGCCTTTCTGTGACTCATTCCAAGGGCTTTCTCCAAGTACTGTCCACTTTTGTGAATACTGCTAGAATTCCTTCTTTGTTTCTGTTTCAATTGCACATTTTCTGTTTGACATTAATGGTAGCTGGAACTGTGGCCTTTGGCATTTTTTCATTTCTTTTTCGTGGGCTGACACCAGTCTTCACATTGACTGAAATGTTGCTCAGTGGCATGTGCTGATTCCCTATAAAAATTTCAATACCGCATTTGGAGAAAGTACAGATCTTTTTCTTTCCTCTTCTTTCTCTTAACAAAGAACATAAGAAAGGATGTTCTAGAAAGGGACATTTTTTAATCTTAGCATCATTTTACTGAATAAATGGGTTTTTGGCATTTATCCAAGAGGACTAATTAAAAACCAGAAGATAAAGTTTTCTGATTGATGACTTCATACCAGGAAAGGGAAAAAATATTCTGCCTAGAAATTACTTCTGTTTTCTAACTAGTGGGAAACCCTTTAGATACATCAAATTTACTAAAATGTGGTGTTTATCCCTTTGTACAAGCTTATTGCATAGGCATAAATCTTATTTTCCTAAGGGATATTAAAGTAAATGGGTCTGAGGAAGTACTGTTGAAATATTTATCTTCTTTCAGCTGTAAATTTGGTCAGAAGGAAGTTAGGACATTTGGCATTTTATACACAGAGAAGCTTTAGATTTGCAAAGCTTCATCTCTCTTTCTTTTTCAAAGCCAAGCTCATAAACAAAGGAACTGTTCCCAAACTGTCACTGTAATGTCACTCAGTTCCACAAAGTCACCACATCACTTCTATCGCTATAACAACATCATCTGTTGCTAATGCCACAAAAATATTGCATTGCCGTCATTTTGAAAATAACTCTGAAGTGATCACTTTAAACACAGTCTTTCTGCAATGTTTTGCAGATCACCATTTTAATAAGAAAACTTTAGAATGAAGTATTATTTTATTAAATATTGATAGCACCTGTAATTTGTCATAATGAAATAATGTTTCTCACTATTAAAACATACTTTTCCCTTCTGTTCTCCCTTATTATTTTCATATGAAATGTTGAAAAGTTTTATGTGAAGCTAAGATATTGGATAAATAGAAAAATTGAATGCAATTTAAGATGGACAAATGTAATACTATACACTTAAGCAGGAGCAGTCCACCTCAGAAATGCAGAATGAAGGCTAAATGGCTCTGTTGCTTTACTGCAAAAAGTCAGGAAGAAAATGCACCAACATCCTCCTACTCCTGCAGATTAAAAAAAAATGATAAAATTTAGAAAGTCTGTCTGCAATGAACATGGAAAGGAATCCTTGTGCTTTAATTATGACCTCTCATCAAGCTGGAGTTGGAGGAAGCTTTCAATATGGGACTTTTCAAAGGATTTGGAAAGAATCCCAGGGACACCAGTGTAACCAGTCTGAGGTTTAGAAATTAGTTAGCTGTCATGCAGAACTGTAGTTACAATATGACCTTAAAAGGGTGGGCTGAGTGGTGACAGGGTCACAACCTTTATCATCTTGGCACAAAGAATAGCTGTGAGAGTGGAAGAAACTCCAGTGCGTGGGAGGAGGCCTTGGGGCTTAATGTAGGTGAGCAGAGGTGGAAAAACTCAGGGAAAGACTTTCATGACCAAGTGTTGAGCCAGGCTTTGGCAGAAGGAGCTCTGACAGGAATATGCTGGAGACCAGAGCTGTAGTGGGGCTTGAAATAAAGAAAGAGAACTAAGGGAGTGTGGGGGAGAGCAGGGGAGCTGTAAAGAGTAAAGGCAGCCAAACAGCAACTGGTAGAGCAGGTTCACAACTCACTCATTCAAATTTCCATCTCCATCAATCCCTTTCCTCCTCACCAGCTATAGCCAGAATAGGGCAGAATTCTACCTATAGGGCAGAATTCTAGCCTAGAATCTCACAAACAGGGAAAAGGGCCAAAGTGGCCCAGCAGGAAGGGAAGAGAAGAAAGGATGGGACCAGAAGCAGGACCTGAAAAAAAGCACTTCAGATAAAGGGTTTTCTGCTCCTTTGGTTTGCTGATCCACAAGTGGCCAGATGAGCATTCCACAAAGTGACCTGTCTGTGGATTGTGACTATTACTGAGACTCATAACAAGATGAGACAGAATGACTGGTTTGGGTGAACTTCATGCTGAAGCAAAGTCAAAAGCTTATGTTGCCTTGTTGGAATAAAATCTCCAGAGAGCTTTTTTTGAGTTGACCACAAATTGCTAATGCTCTATGACCACACACAGTCCCAAAGAGCTTCAGTGGTGTCTTGGTTTGAAAGACAGGTGTCTGCTAAGGAAGGTGGGAACCTCCCTTAGAACAGAGAGTATGACACGCCCCCTTCCCTCCGAATTGTTATAACTTTGAAATCAAGGGCTTTCAGGCAAAGGTATGGGAAAAGGAATAACAGTTCTTTACTAGTATCTATAACAAGGCAAACGAACAACAACAGTAGCAACAACAAACAAACAAAACCAGAAACCCGGTGGCAGCTTTCTCTGGGCTGCCAGACACCACCCCGCCCTTTGGTGCAGTTCCGGTCATGGCTTGCAGGGGGCGCTGTGGCGCAAGCTCAGCTCCTCATGTGGATAATGGCAGACGGCCTGGATGGCAGGATGGGCTGCAGCAGGAAACTCCGGAGCAGGAAGCTGGACAGCAGTACTGGTTCCCTAGGCTGGCAAGCAAAAGGTAGCAGAAGCTCTGCAGCAGTGGCAGAAGCCACAGAGCGTCCCGGCAGGAGGGGAATGTGGGTCAGCGGCAGCCGGGCTCCCCTGTTGCAGCTGCCGGACCCAGCCAGGGAGACACGCACTCCGGGAGTGGGGAAGAGGGTCGGGATCCCGTGCTTTCTCAAACGAAAGCTCACCCATCAAGGAAGAAAAAGCAGAGCAGAGCTGGGCTCCCACAGTCCCAGCGAAAGGCAAACCATCCCTCTCCGATACCCCAAGAGCAAATGATGTTCCCAGCAGCCAGGTGCTTTCCTCCCCTCACTCTGCCCAGCCATGACTTTTGTCCTTTAAGTACCAAGTCATTAGGGTTGCTCAGAAACAGAATGAAGGAGAAAAATTTCCTCCACCTCCAACAAGTGGTCTTCAGAAAATGGCATGGTTACAACAATGCTGAGTGAAAGCATCAGCCAATTTCCTCTTTGGGTCAGGACTCCTATGATTTAGCTGTAGAAACATCCTACAGAATTTGCCAAAAGTAGAAAGAATAGGTTCATGCTTGTCGGTTCTGTTTTCCTAGGTTAATTTAATGCCACAGTGACTCCTGGTTTTCAGTTCCTAACAGAGGATGTGATAATCAGGTGGACAGGTCTGAATGCATGGGAAAGTATATCAACATGATGGACCAAATCCTATCAGTTGTGCTTCCTAACGGGTTAGATGTCTTACAGCCTTCTCTCAGGCTTTGCATACCCCCATGACCAAATAAAATGGGAGGAGAAGGATGCAGCAGCATTTCCACATCAGCTTCCTGCCTTCCAAGCACCGAGGAACCTGTCTGAACGCAGTGACCTTAACTGCACTCTCTCTCCTGAAACAGATTCTGTTTGATGGGGAGAAGGAGGAGACAGGTTGGAAGTTGTGCCCGCATGCTTAAGAAAGAAACCTCCCCTTCTGCTCAGGAACTCTGCATCAATTTCAGACTTGATTGCATCACACTTGCCACTTCAAAGCCTTCAGCGACTGATCACACACTTGGAAAATATCAAACCTAACTTAACCTGACGTGGTTATCAGTGTAACTCAACCTGTCCGACAGCCTCCTTCCTCAGGGTTGCTACGACCTCCTTGTACTCAGAAGTGCCTCCGAGGAAAGAGCAGGCATTTCCTCCCAGCGTTGTTCAGAGTGATAATTGCTTGTTTTAAAAGGAAGCTACCTCTGTATATTTTCCTTGGGATTGATACAATTCAGTTTTTCATACAGTGACTTTGTTTTATTGCTTTGTATTAGAATTATTTTAAATACTCCCTAAATGAAGAGATGTAGTCTTACCTAGAGTCTTTATATAAATGATGTCACTTTAATGTATTTTCAGTTTATTTGTTATGATCCTAGGTCTGATTCATGGAATAGTTCCAGTGATGAGGGTGAAAACCAGTCTGCCCCTGGCTGGGGTTTCTTCTGTTGACATTCCACTTGATGTGAAGAAATAAACTGTAGGAAACACAGGTTCAAGTCCCAGCTCTAATGAAAATGTACCTAGTGAAATACACAGAGAGAGTTTCCAGGTAGTTCCAGAGGGCCTCAGGCTGCACTGACCTGCCTTCAGCCTTCTTGATCCAAAACGTCATGCCTGAGCTTTGCTGAAGATACATTTATCACTAAGGAAATATGTTTCCACCTCCTCTCACCTCTCCTTTGAGAATTCAGATTTTGGGGCATCCAGCTGCTGCTGTAACCAGGGTTCCCACCAGTTTACCAGTGGCTCATACTACTTCAGTGGCAGTTCTGACAAAATGCGTACCAAGCAACATAATCTCTTGGAGTTGGGGGAAAGCAGTCATCGCTAGAGGCTGGTGGTATCTCAACAGCAGCTGTGAGAGAAGGAGGGAGTCCAAAGTTGTGTGTTTACACACAGAGTGGCAAACAAGCAACCTCCAGGCATCAGGCACTGTGTAGCTGAAGGGAATCAGCATTCAGTTTGGAAGTGACAGCAGCAACTCCATCCTTGTGTCCCTGTCTCGCTGACACTGCGATCAGAGCTCATCTCAGTGATGCTGCAAATGTGCCAGACTCACTCCATTTCACAGTGTGGTGGCTGGACTTGGGTCTCCATGAGCAGGAGTCATCTGGCCAAGTGTAGGCACCTGTAGTGTAAATGTCAACTATTGAATGAGCCATTCTTGGTTGTCTTGACCAATGAAACTCAGGAAAGATTGTTAGGGCATAACTATCTCACCCACAAACAGTCATTTCAAATCAGTTATTTATACTGCAAGTTCCTAGATAGTTAAATTGGAGATGTTTAAAGTCAGTGAGTGTCACCCCAAATATCAGATGTTCTCTGAAAGCCATTGCATTTTCTACAGGTTTTCCAGAAGTTATTTCTTAATCTTTCTGATGGAGCTTTTAACAGATGAATTCTTTTTGTAGGATATTGATTCTGTCCTTTAGTCAAAAGGTCTTTTTTTTTTTCTTAAAGTTGTTTTAAAAATGTCAGGGAAATTCCAGCAATTGACAGTATTGCAGGTAGCCAGAATATAAGAGGGAAGAAGAGAAGACACCACCTCTGTTATGTATTTATGGACTTCATGACTACTGTAATGTGTAGAAAGTGTCTTTTAATAGAATTACTGGATTCAAACTGCTGCAGTCTTGTGACTTCCAAATTCTCCACACCATCTGCCCAATTAAACCAAAACACATTTAAAAGTCTCATCAGATCAGATCTTTCCATCCACACTAGTGGTTACATTTTTACACCATTATGCATGGATTTGAACAATTAGTATCAGGCCTAAGACTAGGTAGAATCAGGGCTTTAGCACTGGAATCCTTACAGGAATAGCCAACATATACAATAACTTGAAAAGTAATAGAATTATTTTTCAGGGACTTAGGCAAATGTGTAACTTAAAGCACTTAGAAGTCCACTTCAACAGCTTAGCCTTGTTGAAGATCTTTAGGCATCTTAGGGGTACAACAATCTAAAAAGACAATCAGGGTGTGGCCTTTAAAAGTTTTTAGTATTTGGTGCTAATGGAAGATGATGGATCACCGAGCTAGGGGTGTGAATCCTTGTTTTATCCATAAGGAAGGACTGACAGGAGGGCACACTCCTCTGAAGTGTGATGATAACATGCCTTAATCTCCTAACAGATAGGTCCTGATTCTGAGCTCAGCAACACAAATGATAATGCACATCTTCATTTTGGTCAGCGGCTTGGGATATGTCTTGCTACTTTTGAATCTACTCTTAATGCAGAATAACAACAAAAAATGTAAGAAAATTTTTCCCTTACGAAAATATTGAGGGTGGTCAGAACTTTCGAAGAGGTTGCCCAGAGAGGTTATGCGATTCAACGGTGGAGATGCTAAAACTGTGATAGAGTAACACTGAGAAGCCTCTTAAGCTTTGAAATTGGATCTAACATCAAAGCTGAATCTACTTTAAATGGAAGTTTGAAGGAGATGACCTCCAGAAATCCCTTCCAATCTAAATTATTTCATGTTTCCTATTTACTAGTTTCAGCTTACCTGACCTTACATTTAATGCAACTATTATGAAATCAATAAGTTATTTGGAATCTGTGACACTCCTCTCACCTAGAAAAGGAAGTGGCTTTAAATGTCTATTTATAATTCTGCTGGTGACTCCTTACCCTTAGACATTGCAGCTAAGTTAAACCTGCTGTTGCATGCCAATTACACATTTTGTGGTAACAGTGTTAATTAATCCCCATCTACAACAAATTTCTGCAGCTTCTTGCAGGCTGCCTTTCTTTCCTTGTTTTTGGCATTAGTGTGGTTGGCAAATTCTGCAGGTCGAGAGCTTTAGGAGGTCCCTTCTGCTGTAATTTTCTAATAATGGATGAAAGTACACTTACACTTTGAATATTAAAGAATATCTGCTTTTCATTCTGACATCCTATCAGGGCATCAGAAGCTCTTACAGAATTGTTAAGCAACAGAGGTGAACAGGTACCACATGCAATGATTACAACCAGTTGTATAAAGTTGTACTCCTTTCCCCAGGCCCTGTTCTCAATTGCACTGAGGCAAATTCAATGCAGAACATGTACATTCTGCTCCCAGAACAGTCTCTAGGTGAAATTCAACAATAACAAGTGGTTGCATAAAACTAATTCTGCATGTGAGGTTCTCAGACAACCCAGCAAGTCTGTACTGATTTTGAATTTAATAGGTGTTTAATAGAATACACAAATGTGGGAGGGTTGAATGTGTAGAAGAAAAAGTTACTAATGTAACAGTGAATGTCAAAGCAGTCTGGTCCTACAGTATGATTCATATAGCTCAGACAAATTATTTTGCAGATGAGTCTAATATTGTTGTGTTAATGTTAATAATTGCTCTTGATTACATTGAAACTGAAACTATTTCAGAAGCAGATAAATGCTGATATAATTCAGTTCATCATTAAGATAACTAAATTTAGAAATCTGTAGGAAAATTTTGTCTCTTCATTCTTTTCATACTCCATGGATATCTAGTCAATGGAGGCCTGAAAATAACTCATCTGAAGAGACTGGGACACAATTCTGTTACTCTCCCACAGCTACCATTTGAGATGCCTTAGACCATCTGAGACATCTGCACTGGGATCCCTTCTCTTCTCCGGGCTGAACCCCAACTCTCTCAGTCTGTCTTCACAGGAGAAGTGTTCCAGACCTGTCATACACTTAGTGTCCCTCCTCTGGACTTGATCTTGCAGGTCCACATCTTTCCTGTGCTGGGACCCCAGATCTGGATGCAGCACTGCAGGTGGGGTCTCTCCAGAGCAGAGCAGAGGAGCAGAATCCCCTCCCTGCTCTGCTGCCCACGCGGCTTCGGATGCAGCCCAGGACACGTTTGGCTTTCCAGGCTGTGAGCATGTATGGCTGAGACATGCTGAGCTTCTCATTCACTAACAGCCCCAAGTCCTTCTCCCCAGAGCTGCTCTCTCTGGTCACAGCAGTCATGCAACAGCTACCCTCTTAGAATAAGACAAAAGAGTAAGTTACTGTGGAGACAGCAGACCAATACCCTGAGACTGCTTTCTCAGTCCCCTGAACTGTAGTCAGTTCTCTCTGCTGTAGCATTTTCTCATCTAGTTTTATTTTTTTTTCATCAAATATTGTATCTGCTTATGACTGGCATCAGCAAAGTGGGAGTCTCCTTTTCACCTCATCTTACCAAGATTTCTTTGAGTAAAGATTCCCTTGGCAAGGAGAAGGCTTGGAAGTGGTAAGAGGATGTGGTGATTCCCCATGGTGACTGCTGGCCACATGGCCTTGGTGGGTTATGTCACTCCACGGCCATGCAGCTCAGTGGCTGCATTGTTCATCCTGCTCGATTCTGAATCCTTCTTGGTGTGGATCCTCTGTGGTTACTGCCACTGGATATCTCAAAGGATTTGGGTGCCTCGTTGCCAAGTGGAAACCTGACTTAGGAATTAATAGTGAGCTCCATGGAGCAACATTCTTAACAGCAGTGATGGGCTGTTTACTGAAAGTGAAAAATAAATATAATGTGTTAAAGAGACAGGGGAGCATATAAGAGGAGTAACACTGGAAGACAGTAAACTATCCCAGGACAGCCCTGGCACTGCTCAGCAATCGTTGACAAGGAAAGGATGAAGACAAGCTCCTGGCAAAACAGACAGACACAGTAAAACAAAATAGACAGCATTCTTCATACTCAGTCTCTCAATCTGTTCAGCCTCTGTTACTTTGTGAAAAATGGAGGCAATCACATTTTTCATTAAAAAAATGACAAACCCAAAATCAAGCCACCCAGAAGTAATTTTTTTTTAAACTTAGCTGTAAAAAGAAGGGAACTTCCAGGTTTACTTAAACAAGAGAAAAACCAGACAACTCACCTAACCCAGCCAAAGAAACACATAACAGTTCACAGTAACTCATGAATGTGCTAAACATGCCAGTAAAACATAGATACAAAGTTTGGTCACAGTGATTCATTGAAGTGTTGTCTTTTTCTCTAAGACCCCTGCACATATTGTGCCTTAGGGATAAGCATCCCCTTATTTTCATGTTTGCTTGCACTGTCAAGCTCTGTATAAGAACTGGTCTCCCTCAGCCTATATGAAGGTTAGTGGAAGGATTTAGGCTCTTGCTGCTATGATTCAGCTGTCTGCTGTTTTAAGGTCTACTTTAGGATGAAGTCACTCACTCTCACTCTTTATTTCTCCCCAGTAGCTATAAAGGGTCTCTAGAGTATTTGAGGCAAGAAACTCATATTTATATTGTTGATATCTGGACTCAAACTAACCCCTGCTTTGCTACTCTGCAGCTGTCTGCAAAACACAGAAGGAGCATCACCTCAGCTGTGTCTGGTTGCCCTTTGTGGCAGTAGTTGAGGGTTGGTCATTGCTGGGCAGCCTTGGGTTCCACCTGGGGCCTGCTCTCCTCTGCATGAGAGTTCTGGGGGCTGACAGGAGTACCAGCACCGGGCTTTGGGGAAATGTAAGCCATTGGAACATGACCCCTCGTGGGCCTAGAAAAGTCACGAGCTATGATTACTCCAAGTTTGATCTCACCTGCAGTCAGGGCTCTGGAATAGATCTGTTATGCAGTTGACAATACTCTGGATTTGGACACCACTGCCAGGTTTTGTGAGGCCAAGGAGAATGACCATCACAGAACAGACTTGCTGCAGCTTTGCACCTACAGACATGCCTGCTCCTGTTGACATCTGGCTTTTATTCAAATGGTGGCTGCTAGTCTTTCCCAGGCATGCCACTGATAGGCTGAGTGATGAAAACTGAGGCTGCTGGGTACCAAGCAGGCTGCATGCGTGCATCTATCTGTCTGTCTGTCTGTCTATCTATCTATCTACCTATATATCACATCAGTTTCAAGGATTGTCATTTGTACTGCCTTGTTCCATGGCATCTTGTCCCTTGACCTACCCAGAGGACAAACACTATCACTAAATGGTTCTCTAACACCTCAGAAAGGGTTTTAGTGACTACTAGTGAAATACCTAGTGAATAATCATGGCAATTCTTCAGCTGCTCGGAGTCCCTCCTCCCTACGGACTTAAAAGCACTTCAAAAATATGCAGGGACTCAGACTGACTCTGACAATAGCCTGAACCCTGTTGTAAGAAATGTACAACCTTCTTCTACCTTTTTCTATTTTCTGGCTGGCATCCCTAATGAGCAGAAAACAACTCAAGCTCTGTCAATATTATAAGAACATTTGTTGTTTTATTTTTTTTGGTGGGTACAAAAACCACAGCTTCTTACACAGAACAAGATTATAAATAATATCTGTAACATGAGTGACCCGTAGTCTCTTTTGATTCTACACTGCAGACTGATGAAGTACTCTAAACATTTTATCATTTTGTTTCTTGTATTAGACAGATGCAAATCTGTGGAACATGGAATGATGGAACAGAATGAAGGTAACAGCAAACAAGAGGATGACCAACAACTTTTATAAAAAAAAAATTCTCTGAATTTTATTACAGTGATGGCATTTTATATCAATTATTGCAATGAATTTTCCCTAAGATGGTTAGAAAAAAGAATTGTGTTGTCCTCTACTGAATTTACATCAGTTAAAAAGCAAGCATGTTTCAATATTCCTCTTTTTCCAAAGAAAATGTAAATAATTTCTTTATTTTTTTCACAGGATTTACATATTTATTATTTTTTTATCACAGTTTAGTGATTCATTTCTACAGCTGAACAGCTGAGTATTCTTCCATTGAATATATTGATGTTCTGGAGACACAGGTTAGCATGTTCATTGACTTCTATAACTATTTTTCTCTCTTTGTCAAGACAAAGACCAAAATGGTGTCCTTTCTGAGCATGTTCTTCACAGTTTAATGCGCTAAATTGGCAAGTCTTATTAGTTTTAAGTCCACTCAAGTGAAATTTGTTGCTGTTAATACACCCTTCCCAGCCCCCTCCCCCCAACAAAACTAAATTATGAATTTTCCTGATATAAAATCTGAGTTTGGGTTTCCGAGCTGAGCTCATGCACACATTGTTGCTGATGATGTCTGGCGCATTTGGACGTACTTCCCTTTCTCAGCCAAATTATTAGTTCATCAATGACACTCCCATGTCGTTACAGTCTGTGCTGTGTTCCCATCAGTCACCAACACAGTTTGATTAAGGCACTCAATTATTTTTTTGGTTTTTATGGTAGGTCCGATGCAATTACAGCCAATCCTGAACTTTGTCTAATTGCAGTTCCAGTGTGCACGGCCTTCGGGCAGTCGGGAGTCAATACGCGTCCGTTTTCTCCCACACTCCCTGTGATGGATAATCTGGCTTTGTTTCTTATGGCTTCAGAAAAGGTAAGCTAGGTTTGAAGAGAAAGCAGAAGAGAGGAAAGTGTTATAATGTTTCTGTCCTTCAACCAACCAGGACACAGCAAACACCAAAATATTAAATTGTAGACATCTGCATTTTTTCATGTTAACGTTAAATATAAAAATAGTCATCATCATAAATATAATACACAGCACTTAAATCTACTGGGGACAAAAAGACTAGCAATTCTGAGGGTAAATTTCATTACAATAAATTGTTACTGATTTAAATATAAAATCTGAATTTGATCATGAAATTAACTGAAGAGGTAATAGCTTTATCTAAACTGCTTCAAACTAAATTTATATACAGTGAGAAGACTTTTTGGAACCTGAAAGCATTAGCATCTGTGAATAAAGTCATGCACAGGTGTTTATAGACTTTGACCTTCAGCTAGGAATGTCAAGATAAAATATAACTACTGAAAATTGTTTATAAATTGCAATATCTGTACCAGCTATCTCTGTAGCAATTCCATGGTTCAAATCTAAAGAAATGATTACTTCTTTTCACAATGCAAAGGTTTAGTGTCAAGAAATCCAAGAACTGTCCTCAAATCTCTTTCATACATATATTTTGCTACAATTAGAAAATGTGGTAACTTTCAAAGACAATGTAACTTCTTGAGAGAAAATAATTTTCTACATTACATCTAAATTTTTCATATGAAGGTTTAAATTTTTGTTATTTTAAGATCTTTAGTTTCAGGTAAATCAGAACAAAATATCTTGTTTAGGGACAAAATTACTCAAGCAAAAAATCTGGATTTATAGTTAAAAGATTTACAGTTATGCCATCTTACTTTAGTCATCCAAAAATCAGTAGCCTAATCTAATAGAGCTCTCTCATGTGATTATAAAAAGAAAGCCAAGATGACTAGTTTTAAGTCAATGATTTCCAGATGACTAAAATTAGGATAAGTGTTTAAGGCCAAACAATGCAGCAAGGACACCTGGAAAAGCAGGCACCCAAACTATACTACATTGAAAGAGATTTCAGAGATAACCATGCTAAGTTATTAATTAGTGGGGAAATCTGATTTCTAGTCAGCAGAACCTATGTAAATGGTGTACAGGGATGCAGTCTGAAATACCAATTGGGAAAAAAAGGGGAGATAGGAGGGTGCATTCACATAGGAGCAAAGTGATGACAAACATCATAAAGTCATTTTGTTTGCTTTATTACTAATCTCTACATTTTGAACTTTATCCCTCTGAGCCCAGTTTCTCCTTCTGAGGTAGCAGTGAAATCCTGCACTGGTGTTTGACATGTGGAGTTAATTTTATATATGGGTTTATAGGGATGAGGAAGAGTCCTTAAAACTCCCAAACATTTCCACTGCTTCTGGTGCACTTCTGTGGAAAAGCACCAGTTTAACACTGCATTGTAAATCAATAGCTCCTTCAAAAAGAGTTGTCAAAAATACAGCAGCTGTTTGTGGTACAGTTGGAACTCGGATTTAAAGCAACTTTCTGAACCGATTACCCTAAAAACTTCAGCCCTCACAAGGAGCTAAATTCAGGAAAAGGCCTCAGCTTACAGAGGGCATTATGGCATTCTGCTTACACTGAAAAACATCAGCTTTGGTAAAGGACATCCTTTGAAAACTTCCCCTGCTGCCACTGTACTTTGTGACAGGGACTGTTACCAAACATATCTTGACCTAAAATGACACCCAGATACAAAAAAGGTGACAGAGGTGATGAGGAAGTGGGGACCTGGGCCTATACATTACCAAGAACTTCAACTACTTCCCAGCAGCAAATAAAAATCTCTGCCATTTGCAAAGCACAGACACAGTGTAGTGTGGTACAGATCCACATGGTGCACGTCCTGAGTCGCACTGTGAATGGATACTGGTACTGTCTGCAGAAGTGCAGAGAACAGGTTTTGGTCAATGGCAAGAAAAAGCTAAAGGTGCTTTAGTTTAGGAGAGGGATGACAGTCCAAACCAGATTAGAAAGCAAACTTGGGTGGAAAAGGGACAGCTTACTCCAGATGTGCTAAATTTCCCAGAAAGTCATCACTGTGTGCCAGAGTCTCTCCAGCACATTAATCAGCTCTCTGTTCATGGCCGTTCAGAGTTTCCCACCAGGAAATCTGAGTGAGAGCACTCAGATTTGTATGGGATATACAAGTTGTATGTAACTGTGCTTTAGTAGCTCAGTCTAAATAACTTTCTGGCCATTGACAACACACTCAGGACAGAAAGACAATGAAAGGAATCCAGAGGAAAAAAAAAGGGGAAAAGGAAAAAAAAAAGAAGAGAACAACACTTTCTCAGCAGCCTCCCACAGAAGAACAGAAAAGCTGCAAGGAAATGACTCTTGTCCTCTTAGTGTAGAGACTAACAACAGCTCAGCAACACACCACAGGACAACTCAGACACTTACAGAGCCAGGAGAAGCAGGTCAAACTTGTACTTGGGACAGTGCCATAAAGCCAAGTAACTGGGCAAGTGTCTGATCTGTGTTTTAAACTATGCTATAGGTAACAAGCCAGGCTAATAGTCTGCTTAACTATGCTGATACAATTTCAGATTTATGGTCTGGATGCAGATACAGTTTCAGGAGCGGCTGGGATAAGAGGGAAAAGTCTCAGTATTCACTGTGAGTATTACCCAAACTCGTGAAAGTCTCCTTGCAGTAAGTGTATGTGGTTAATAGTGAGAACGTATTTTCAAATTTGTCATTAGTTTTGATTAAATTAGTTGTGGAATTAATCACATGAAACCACTGACTGCCTTGTTCCTAATGGGAAATGGGAATTTCAGATATCCTGATATCCTCAGTCAGTGTAATACAAATATCCTAGCCTGTGTGGGTTCTTTTGTTGTTCACGCTCCTCTAGTACTTGGGTCACATGGAAGTGTCTGGCACAAATATCTAAGATTATTTTTTAATGAATTTTTCTCTCTTGACTACGAAATTGGAAGTATACAAATCAAAATAAGTACATTACACACTTACTGAGCCATCCTGCAGCACTTCACCTTTTTTGTAGCTAATTGTAATAATGATGTTTTTCATTGTTTTCTGTAGTTTTGTAATTAATTTCATTCATTAGCTATAAACAACAGCATAGGATGGGAGAGCAAGAGAAAGCAGCTGAGCTGGAAGATGGATCCTGAGCTTCATGGCCCACTGAGAAGGCCATGGAGAGGCGGTGGTGGTGGCTGGCTGGATACTGGGACAACCCCTTTAAAAAAGCCTATGGGTTTGGGGTGAAGAACTCAGCAGGGCTTTCCCTGAGAGCAGCTGGAGAGAAGGATGATAAAGTTCTGTATCAGCTCTACATGTACACTAAGGGCTTAATACTAATGGAAAAACTGCTGCCCAAGGGAGGAAGAAGGGATTGTTCCCTCCTTAAAGCAGACTTTATTCCCTGTCTTCAGCAGATGCAACTGCCTGTCAGCCCTTCTGAATGTCTTCATCCCACACATACAGCCTATTCCATTATCATATAGACCAGTCCACACATATAGATTTGTCCTACCATTTTCATTTTCATGAAATGTCCTCGCAGGCAGCGTTCATTTCCCTGATGCAACTCAAGTTTGACTGGATGAAACTCAAGTAAAAATCATGGTAATGAATATTAAGTGTTAAGAGGTTATTTAAGCTATTTTATATTAGTTTAATACATACACCATTAAAACTATTAGATGTTAGCTCAAAAAGTCAGTGTGTTGGTTACTCATGCAGGTTAGAACCACCAGGCATCTTTCCATATTAACAGGTTTTAGTTCCAATATGATCTCTTTACTCCTTGGATAAATAAACATATCAAAGGTTTCAAAATGCATAAGACACACATATTTCTACAGCAATATGTGCAGCCATTGCTGTGGGCTCTGTAATGCTGCCAGCTAAACAGGGGTTTATGACTAGCACGTGTATGAACAGATGGCGTAGTCCCCCTGTGCACCTCTCGCTGCCAGCATGGCCAGGAGAGGATGACTGGACCTTGGCAGTCTTCCACATAGGAGCATAAGCATTTTTATAAGAAGTTCACTTGAAATTTCTCCAGTAAATATTACGTCAAGTAAGCAGAAAGAAGAATTTCAGAAGTCTGTAAATAGTTGTTCAAAATCCTAGTGATTTTTTGGTGAATTTTAAAAGTCTGCAGACTAAAATGTTTTTAACTATCAGAAGTTGTGACTGACCCAAAAAATAATTTTCAATTAAAAAAAATGCAACTTTTTATATGTTTTTTGTATGATTTAAAATATATTTTTCCAATAGGAATTAATCTCTGAGTTGCAACAAGTCCCATAGAAATCCAAACTTTAGAGTATGGTACTTGCTATTTTTCTTCTAAACATAAAACTCAGTTAGTGCTATTTTTTTGTTATGAGAAAACATTACGACTAAAAAAAAAATTCTGCAAGTATAATCAGTGTCTGTTTATATCTGGAATCACAGAGCTGGGTGGCAACTGTGGGGGTTGTCAAGTGATGCCAAGTTTAGCATGCTCAGCAAATTTGGGTCAGGTCAGTATTTGAACGAAAGCTTAATTCTTTTGTTTGCTTTTTTTAAGACTATGTTTTGAATGCATTGCACTCTGTAAACTTGCTAAAATATCAAGTTCTTGAATTATCATTATCTTGAAATATCAGTTTTCTGGGATTCTTACTTTTAGACCAGTCTGGGGACACTCTCAGTTGTGAGCACATCAATTTAAAGGAAAAAGCAACCTTCACTTGCATTTTGCACAATGAATTGCACAGGATAATTTCTTTTTAAGACCCTTATTACTGACAGCAGAGAGCGGACTTGGCAGATTAATATTAGCATCTGGAAGTCCTGGTTCCCAGTGCAGAGTAATGAACACTGGCCTATACTCTTGGAGCCCCCTTGATGTATACTACGTCTCACATTTTCCCTCATGAACAAGGTGCACAGCTAACACTTTTTTTCTTTTTTTTCACATGGGGAAATTAGGCAGCTCTGTTACAATTAGAATATACCCAGGCTCATGACTCCTTCTAGAACAGGGAAGAAAAGAAAACTACTGAGAACAGTCTGTTGGGGATAGTTTCCCAGCCAGCCCCATCCCTCGCGCCCCGAGAACCCACCTATTCCTCGCAGCGCTCCAGCTATCATGCTCAAACAGCATTCTCTGCTCACTCTGTGTTTGCTCTGTACTGTATGGTTCGGTACTGTACCGGCTGTGCCTTTAGGCTGTAAGCTCCTCGGGACAGGGACCTGTTATGTGTTTGGCACACTTCACCTATTGTACAGCGCCGTCTACTCCAGCGCTATATAAATAATAAATAAAAAATTATCATTGTATCTCCGGTTGTTCCCTGCATGATTTTTTTTTCTAGGTGGTAATGTAAGTGTTATATTATTCATCCTGCTTCCCTAAATTGGTGTTTCCTACTTCTGCTATAGGGATGGCTCAGTGATTTCAGGAAAATGTAGCTGAAGGTTTTTGTTAACAGAGGAGACATGTGGCTTGCTATTTTCAAGGGCAAGGGAGCTCTAGCATGGCAGGGTAGGGTGCTAGCTGCACATTCACTTACAAAGCAGGCAGCATAGCTTGGGAGCTATGTAAAAGTTATATTTAGAAGCTCAATTTGCTGCTGCGTGCCATTTCCAAAGGTCAGAGAGTTGATTTGTCTAATGATTAGTTGGCAAGATACTCACTGTACAGATGAGAGCAAGTACATTAGTAAACCATCCCTGAACACCTACTCAGGGGAGCTGTGCAGGATGCAGCTCAGCAGCATCAGTGCTTCAGCCTCCAAAATCACTGAATGAACATCTAAAATACACTAGTCCTGACCTAGCTAAGGGGGTAGGTATGAAAGCTGAGGATGATAATCAATGTCTATTCACTGATGAGTGACTCTTTGTGACTATTATAGTGGGCAAAGGTTGACCTGAAGCAGGACATTGTGGGAGGGAGGGGGAAAAAAAAAAAAAAAAGCCACACAATTAGCATAAAACATGTATCAAAGGGAGGGTGAAGGAACAGGGAGGGGAGGAGGGAGAGAAGGTAAAACAACATTTAGACTTCTTGTAACAGTGCCTTTTCTTCCATTAGGTTAACTATGGTTCAGTGACGTTGCCTATCCTAAATCTTGGTTACAGACAGGGCCAACATCAAATAATACAGGCTTGCAGCAATTTGTCACTAGTAGAGTGCAAACCTTTAGGAAAACAAACTTTCCAATCAAGTACTTAAAAACTGGCCCTCTGGATATATACTTTCTTATTTAAAATAGTTGTCATCTCTCAACTGATTTGACAACTTTGAGTTTTTCAAAATGAATTTTTCATGTTAAAAATTCCTTGCAATGCAGATGTCTATTAGCAACATAGAATAATATACTGTACATCTGCAGCCAAAAGAACTGAACCACTTTGCAGTGAAGTTTTCCAAAATATAAAGCTCTGTTCAGAAGCAAGCACCACTAGACAGACATGTCACAACACTGCGTTACAAGATGCATCACCCACTCGCTGTAGTAGGCCCTAAGTCCTACCCCTAAATTTTAATACTTTCGGTTCCATATACGTTGTAACCTTCTCTATAAGTTGCTAAATTCTGGGTATTCTGCGAGGAAGTTGGGTTAAAAGTCTGTGCACTCTTTGCCACCTTCATTCGTTTCGCCTCTGCCCTGGACTTGTAACAGAACTCTATCAAAGCCACCAGCATTGCCAAGCCCAAGCCTCCAACCAGAATGTAGAAGACTCCAGCAACGTTGCTGAGACTCAAGGCACTCGTCTTGTCCTGGGAAAACAGAAGTGACACAGTTAACCCTGGAAAATGGATACCAAGAAGCACAAGCCACACATTAAAACATTAGAAATAGACATAACAACATTTAGCTGAAATTCAATGACAGTTGTTTACATACTTTAGCAAAATTTGACCTATCTGGATCTATAAAATATATTTTAAGCAACTAATTTTCCTGGTCGGCAAAAAAACCATTCTAAGTATATTGCCAACATATCAGGATGTCATTGCATGCTTACTGCAAAGCATTACTTCCATTAAGTGGGGAATTAAACAATGACATGTCTAGCTGTCTTTAGGGGACATTTCAGCACTGATATGAAACTGCATTTATGTAAAGCTCTTCAGAAGCCTTGGAATCCAGAGATCCATTTATATCAGACAAGACTCTGCTTGATCTTTACAAAAACCAGTAACTGTACTTGTGATAGGCATTGCTGTTAATTTAAAAGATCCAGACTGAGCTTCTGATACTTAAATGACAGGTGAAAATAACATGTGAGGCTTAAGTTCTTTCTTTGAACAAACACTTCCTTTGAAAGTGCACACTGTACCACACACATTGTGATATATTTGCCTCTTACCTACTATTCTACTTTGGTTGTATTTTACTATAGATGCAGTTCTGGAACATGCCCATGGACTACTAAGCTCAGTAACGGTATACTTCTAAATATCAGTTTATGCAATTTTATACATTATTCATAATTTAGATAAAAGTGAGGATTTTCTTTAGCAAGTTATTAAATATACATCACTTTACAATCACCTTCTTGGGTGCATTGTAGTAAATAACTATTCTGCATTACTCTATACTTCACTGCTTAGTTATGAAGCACATTTTTTTGACTTATAATCCTTGTGCATTTTTAGCATAGTTCTCAAGGAACTCTCTCAGAATTGATTTCATGTGCTACATCGTGTACCTTAAAATACTTATAAAGCTTTATTCTTATGCAGACTATATAATCTTTAGCTAAAGTAAGGAGAGTAACTTCTGATTGTAATTTCTATGAAATTTTAACTTATGAAGAATGCAAAAAATTTGGATGTTTAATTTAAAGAGGCACTATTTGTTGTGTAATCAGTAGATTAGCACAGTAACAGTTTCCGTGGATGTACAGAGCTGGTTCGGGCTTATAGCCAGGTTCTGCTGTCTGCGCCCTTTTAGCTGGCTAGGAGGAGTTTGAATATCTTGGAGATGGCTGTTCCTCTGGTGGCAATTGCTGACATGGTGCTTGCAAACAAGGAGGAGGCAGGTCTGAGAAAGACCTGCCCTAATGTAGGTGGTGGGTTGAGGCTTTCTCAGCTGTTATTTACAGGTACTCTGTCATCCTCTTAAAACGGTTTTCACTCATTTTTTCCAAAGCACTTGCCAGAAAAAGCAAAATGTGTTGAAAGCTTCGTTTCCATGCCAATTTTGTCAAGGTAAGTCTCAGGACATGCAGGCAGCAAGCAGTCAGTGCCTGTCATTCTTTCCTTTTACCTGTGGCTGCAGAGGCTGGCATGGAGTCAGGTACTGTGAAGAAATGTCAGACTTCCCTAATACAGGGCTGGCACTGACTGTGGTGTTTCTCAGCCATCAGAAAATACCCAGTTCTGGGTCTGTCCCCAAAGAGAGAAGGAGCTGTCAGGATTACTGTTTGAGTATGGACTATGGACTGGAAACTGTAGAAATGATTAATTACTGAAGCCTTTCACTTCAAAGCTCAAGTTAAGTCTTGGCCCTCAAGGAGCCAGGGACATCCCCAAAGGCAGCCAAACACCACCTTCCTGGCCAGTGACAAAAGGCAATCCCTCCTGCTAGCAATTCTCCTTTTCAGGAAACTGCTGAGGTAGGCCAGCTCCAAAAGAAGGTGTGAAGGGACATTTCCTAAGCAGTCAATGAGAAAAGTCCATCCTGTCCAGGCAGGAAGGAAACAAGTAATCCAGCCTGCCTCTTCCAAACCCAAAAATCTGCTTTGTATTTCCTCACGAGATGCTCTGAATACATGGGATGATGTCTGGTGATTTATATCACTGAAGACTTTAAAATGCAATAGTGCTTCCTTAAATTAAAGTGTGACCCCCATCAGGATGGGCCAAAGCTGATGCATTCTGCGTCTACAGCTGCTTATTTTATTTCTATGTCATTTTCTTTATTACTTCCTCTACTGCTTTGTGAACACGATAGTAGGTCCCGAACTGTAGCGACTGACCTTACTTCCAGAGTCCTTGGCTCCACATTCACCTTTATCGTACCACCATTTGTTTTTCAGCTTGTCTAAGATGCCTGCCTCACTGAGTTTCAAAACGGCAAGGTTTACAGGAGTTCTTCACGTGGAAAATAACATAAATAACATTATATATGTTATTTTATGTTATTCAAGTAAAACTACATAGAATCGCATTGCAAAGTGACAGAGCAGAGGCCACAGTGGGTGCTATGTCATGTACTGTTGGCCCAGGTTTAGAGACAGACATATGACCGGGACCTGCTCCATCGCTTTAGGTAACAGGCACATACTGCTGGGGAAGATTTGTAAATAAATAGTATGCAATTACTGTGAACCCAAAACTATTGGCTTAGACATATTAACAACATACCTTTCAGAGATAAATGTAAGACAACTGCATATATGACTTAAGAAACATTAATTTGTGTTCCTTGCTTTCAATCCATTTTTAGTTTGTATGCATACAAACTAATAATATGATTTGGCCATAGGTATTTCATTTACTGCCCTCAAAATTATCCTGGCAAGACAAGAAGATGTTTCCTGCACATTTGGCACAACCCTGTAATAGGAGGTCTGCATGCAAAGAACTTGGGGAGAGAACTGTGACGATCCCTTTATCCCCAGCTAAGAAGGACAGTGAGTCTTCCATTTTAATTTCCTATTTCACATTATTTTAAAATTCAAAGTTTTTCCTTAAATCTCACTTATTCACGTCAATATTTTAAGAGTCCCAGGCTGATGATGGATTTCTACTTGGAATAGCTTCTTTTGCTGGTAGAATTTGGTGTGGGTGATGTAACAGAATTTAATATTGAAATGAAACCTAATCCAAAGCCTCAAAATCATGAAATGCTATGGGTTTACACTGAAGTTGCTTAAACTCATTGAATAATCTCAAAATATTATGGTAATGCCCCACTTCATGCAGATCTATCAATTTATGTTTTAAAAACATATGAGATTATTAACAGACTTATTTTATGTACTTTCCACTTTGAATCATTGCCCAGTTCTTAATGTGTTAGGCATATGGATATCTATTTATGTGCAGGTGTGCATGCAAATACAATATATATCAGAGAAGCAGGGAGATAAACAGAAATGGCATGTGATAGATAGCCTTCTGGTGATGTTAAATGACATGATCCTGTGTGTGCCAGCAGATTCCTATGGGAAAATTTATCTCCCATAATATGCCATAATCCATGCATTACTAAAACATTAACTTATGAATTCAAGGCTTAATAAATAAATAACCAGTGCAAACATTAATTAGTATAGTGTAACTGAACCTACTGAAAGAGCTTCCATTGAAGAGAAAAGGGCCTTGTTACACTTTATAAATACACTCTGTAACTGGTTTAACTGGAAATCCCCAAATGATTATGTATTAGTATATTTGTGCAGGTTTGTAGATATCTATTTAATACACATATAACAGCTTCTGAGCCTTGTATGCTATTCTTAGCTTTAGAGACCCTGCCTCTTCATACATTCTGATTACTCTTTGTATAGGTACCTAAAGAGGGGGATTCACCTCACCTTAACTCTTTCACTCGTAAATTATGCCCCAAGATTTGTCTGTCTGTCCAGGCCTCCCTGCAGTTAATGGAGAAAGGTAGATATCTCCAAATGGTGGGCTTTGATACCAGTTTTAACAAAGGATGATGTCCTCTTCATTTACTGCTGAGGAAGCCTTGGTGCCTTGGAGAAATTTTTGACACCACAGTTGGGTGAGAGGATTTCCCAGGAACTCTCAAGTGATCCCTCTATGTAAAGGAAAAGCTTCATCCACTTTCCAAATCCCACACATTTAATTCATATGCAATACTCTGCTTCTAGAAACAAAAATGCCCATTTCTTGCTCTTTTCCAGTATTCAAACTTACATTTTGCCTTCAGGCTTCTGGAAGCAGGCTGTGCAGGTTGACAGTGGAACATGAGAGTCCCACAGCTGTGAAATGAGTGGGTTTGGAGTGCTGGCAAGTTGCCTGTCAACATGATCCTCTGCTGGCTTCTAGTACAAGTGCAAAATAATTAATATTATTTGAATAGCCGTCATCTGTAACATGCCATGCACTGGCACTGAGCCACATTCCAGTGCTCCTAAATCCCATCAGTGTTACAGGGCTGGTTATGACAGGTACTGCACACAGGTACTGCATGCAGGTACTGTTCTCACTTGGAAAATCAGAAGCCTATGGGGTTGTTGCAGATTAAACTGATAACTAGGACTAGATATGAACTATCAAGGCCAGCACCAAGGTGGGAACAAGTCAGAAACCAGATGTCTCCATGTCCTCTACTTATTTATTTTTTTTTTTTTCCCCAGCATTAACAGTTTAGGCATATAAAGCCTGAAACAGGCAGGGAATCTTCTCTTTTTTTCCAACTGTAGTTCCTTTAATGTCATCCTTTCTTCATTGTCTCTGCAAGGAAGCTCTCAGGTTTTCCTTGTGAAAAACAATCAATTTCCCAATTTGAATTGCCATGCTATCCTCAGTTTATAACATCTCAATGGCAAGGGTCAGCAGAGAAAGTTCCCACTTTTCACTAGGATACAGCCAGTGATGTGACTGAGGCCAGGCCCTTGTTTCTCCTCTCCACTAATTTTGCTGGAAAACTTCCTGAATGAAGGCCCTGCTGAAGTTCACAAAAGCCTGCCCTCTGCCCCTCACTTTCTTGCCTGCCTTGGCAAGGCTGTGTAACATGTCCTTCACATCTGCCTTCAGACAGTCCCAGCTGTGATGAGGAAGAAGCCTTCTGAGAAAAACTTATAATTATACATTTAAAATATTTTAAAATATTTTACACTTCCAAACCAGGATTTTTGCCCTAATTTAAATCAGTCAGCTGTGATGGGAAATGCACATGATCCAATACAAAAAACCCAGACTAAGGGGCTGCAGAGTGGAAAAGGAAAATTTTTTGCTTATTTTTTTCAGAATCACCACATATATACACCTCTTCGCAATCACAGTAAGTGATTGCAGGTGTAGTGAATTTTAATGCATTTTAGGCCTTTTTAGTTTTTGGTTTGTTTTTCTCATTTTAGTAGGAGATTTTCAACAGCTCTCATTGGAGATGTGTGTCCAGATCACCCTGGCACACAGGGCAAGCTACTTAGTTTGCCTGTGTCAGTCAAGAACACAGAGACTACAACTTGTTCCTACATTGCTTACACTTTCAGTTGGTGAATAGTCCCACTGATATTAAAGGGGACAAAACCAAAAAATTGGTATGGTTTGCTGTACGTGAGCAAGAGCAATGTACTGAAGTCATACACAGGGGATAAATTGTGCATTTATAATTAAATTTCCCATTGAGTTCCACTACCATATTAAGTGTTGTATACTTAATATGGCGGTGGAAAATGACTATAGATTTGGGTTTTGTTTAAGATGCTTAGTGATTCCTGAATTACTAATGTTGGGCTAAATCTTCCACTAGAGTAAACTGGCACAGTTTGTGAAAAATCAGTGTAGTTTTCCAGTGTACAGCTGCTGAGAATCTCTGTTTTTGTATATAAACAGGATCCAACTGCCTCAAGGTCATGTAAGGATAATCTATGAGAAATAATAACTAAAATTACCCTTTTTCTATGGAGAAGACTTTGCCCCACGTAGCCATAGTGCAAAACTGCTGTGTGACAGCACAGGAGACCCTGCTCTTCACTCATGTGCTGAAGTTGGTGTTGGTACAGCCTGACCTGGTCACAGGGACACTGGTTTTCTAACTTTACATCATGTTCTCAGCCCTTCTACTTCCCCTCTTGGCTTCTTACTCATTTCCTCCTATCCTGTCATCAATCACTTGTGTTGGAAGGGCTGTTTTTTAAGAGCCTCAGGCTGGATCTTGAGCCAGCAACATCAGCAAAATCAAAGTGCTTTAAAATGGCATTAATGAAGTTCTGAGCTAGCTGTGTTGAGGACAACAAATGGGCAATTATAACATTTAAATCACAAAACTGAGTGATTCTGGAACCAATATAGAATTCTGATAGACAAGGATTTTAAAAATGCAATCATGAGTATACTTTAGGAGCATTTTCATTACCCACTCATGGCTGAGCCATTAATTAAGTGTAAGGTCAGTCTCATCAGCTGAATGAAAAAAACATGGGCCACCGTGTTCTCCTGAGTGCTGCCAGCAGGGACTGGAAAGGATCTCCATCAGCACAGCTGCTGTCCACTCACACTTTTATAAAAACAATGGAGCAAAATGGCAAAAACTGTGTTTCAGTACCTTCCCATGCACCACATGAAATGATGATGGCATACAGTTAGGAGCTGAGGTAATACTTCCAAAAGCACTCAAATTACTTGCGGAACTCACTTTTATCTTCAACCATGAACTAATTAATCAGATCACTAAACCACAGGTGGTTCACATAGGGCAGCTTTCTGAACTGTCTTTCTGAATTTTGGAAGATTGTCCCCTAAAGGGAACAATAAATGGGAAGGCTAGAGGTGACCTTTTAAGAATGGAGGTAAGAGACATCTTATTTTACAGAGCAATGCAAACCTTTGGAGAACTGCTGAACTCCCATGAACCTCCCTCATTTCTGTAGTCCTCTGTACTATCATGAACGGTTATTCTAGGTCTAGACTCTCATATTCTGGCTAATGAAACTCAAATAGTAACAGCATAGTTATCAGTCAAGCCTCAGGTGCTGTATTTCTTTCAAGAGGAGTTTCTTATTTATGAGAGTGCAAAGCCCTGTAATTTAAACTGGAGCTGCTAATGAGCTCTAGGTTTGCTCTTTTTAAGTTCATACAATGAAAAGAAGTATTAGCTTCTTATGAAGGTAAGAACTTAGTTCAGGACTTGTTGGTAGCTACCAGGTTTACAAAAGTAGTGCACAGTGTCCTGGTTATTCCACTCATAATAATCTGCTAGCAGAAAAGAAATAAAATACTTGGAGCTCCATTAATTCAGTAGAAAGGGTCTTGACTTCAATTGATCAAGACTGTTTCTGAACAAGAAAATGGATTTTATGGATGATAAATGGTTAAGTAACCCTTTGGGGAATCAGCCTGACTGTAGTTTATAACCCAAGACCAGCTGCTGCTGCAATGCAGACTTTGAGAGGCATGGGAATGCCTGGGTATCCTGAACTGCCTGTGTCACCTATTGTTTATTTCCACTGGCAATGTGTTCCTTCCTCTCTCCTGCATTCACAGGTCCCCTCTTTCTCCATGAAGTGCTCTCCTTGCCTTTCTCTTCTACTTTCCCCCCCTCACTCCTTTTTCTGTCCCTTTCCATCACACTGAACTTGCTCCTTCAGCACTTCCAGACATTTTCCTGGTGAAGCCCTGCCTGTCCCTCTACCATGAGTTGTCCCCTTTTTCCTGCTTCATGACTCACAGTACCTGTGGCTGGCAATCAGGAAAAGTAAGGTAAAAATATCCTTATTTTTCCTACCTAGCTTTCCTCTCACTTTGCAACCACTTCAGGCTTGTGAGGAGGATATTCTAAGAAAATTGAGGTATTTTCATGATTTTATTCTCTGCCTTTGATATTAAAAAAACCCAAAAAACCAAAACCCTCCCGCAATAATGCAAAATTTCAGGCTTGGGTGGAAGTAAGTGCTGTTAGGTCTAATATATCTGAACACTTCAGAAGAGAAAATAGAGACCATTTTTGAAACTGTGACTGCTGGCAAGCAGAGCAGTGTGGGGAAAAAGAGGTAGAGCAGCGGGATTGAAGGCAAAGTGAAGAGGATTAGGAAACCAGTTCTGGGTGAGTGCAGAACAGCCCAAGGGATGGTCCCTGAGGCCAGGACACAGCATGAACGAGCACGAGGACTAAAGAAGCAGAGAAAATAGTAAGAAAAAATATATGTAGGCAACTGTAAAGAGAGCTACATAAACTGTGTATGACAAATCAGTCAAATTTAATCATCTGTATCTGACTAGCTCCATGCCTGCACAACTACCTGTGCAGCATTCTCAAATATGTTGTTCACACACAAGCACATAAATAAATATTATTACATGCTGCCTGGAACAGAGAGGGTATTTTTAACATCTCAATTCTCCCCCACTTCACCATCTCCCACATTTTTGCTTCTTTTCAGCACCAGGCAGTTTCCCAAATGAAGCTGTGAGGAGGCAAGGAAGTACTGGTACTGGCCATATGGAAGATAGGGGAATGCAGAAAGAATATGAAGCTGTTAACACCTCAGCGTAGCATGCAGCCTAGAAGTCCTGTCTGATAAATTCTGGTAAATTATGCCTAGGGAACCACCATGGATTTCAGTTTGTTGGGAAGATATCAGACAATGACAGCATGAAGGTATTTTATCTGAAGTTTGTTTTCCTATTTTGGATACCTTTGAAGATCGTAATTTGATCCAGAATTTTTTGTGTCAGTAGTGGATCCCTGAGCCTGGACCTAAATTACCCCTCAGCGGTAGTCACACTGATTTTTTTCCCTTTTCCCCTAATGTCATTGGAAAGTATTTTGAGTCGTACCATATAGTAGGAAAAAAGTCTTAGCTGGCGAGCAGGCTTCTGAGGGTATTAAACTGCTTGTTCACAAGAGCAAGCTTGGAAAAGGCTCACCACGATTCCAGAAGCTGCTGGTTTCTGAAAACTGGTGACAGATCTCACCCCAGAGACCATTTACGAGTTCCCCTTGGGGTACTTAAACAAATGCAAATATTTTTGCTTTGACAGTAATTGCATACACCTCAGTTTCAGCTGCAGGTACCAGTAGTGCTGTGCTACTGGTGAAGCTGTTTCGTCGCAGGTGAGACCCCAGCAGATGCACCAATTACTTCACATACTGTTTACCCGCTTTTGGTGACATTGAGGCTAACCTTGGAGTCACCTCCCCCGCTGCCACATTCTCCTTTGTCGTACCACCATTTGTTTTTCAATTTGTCCAAGAGGCCTTGTTCATTCAGTTTTAAAACTGCGAGGTTAACAGCATTTCTTGAAACGATAAAACATATTTTGTAAGAAACTGCACAGCTGTTAAGATGTTAGAAGGAATGAGGACTTAAGCTGTTTATAAGCTTGATCCACACACTAAATAAACCTCTCATTTCCATATTTCAAAGCCCTTGGCAGCAAAAATAATTGTGGTTACTTCCAAATGTGAAAAATGTGTTTCCAATTGTAGAAATGATTTTCAGAACAGCTTGGATTTTGATGCAAAAATTCTATCAACCAACCCAAACTATTTTTGCAAAATGATGATAAAACTCTGCTTGGAATCAAAAACGGTTTACACAGATTTATTTGAATCTATATTTAAAAGTATGTGCAGTGTGGGCCCAGGCTGTTTTTTCAAGCAGATGAGAAAATGGATCCCCACGTACTAAAGAGGCAAGATCCAGACGGCCTGTGCTAGACACTGCCAGTCACTGTGTCACTACAGCTCTGACATGTAGCACCTCAGACTGATCCTGCACGAGCCATGGATTAGGGCTCCAGAAACAGGCCATGGCAGGAGGAGCTGAGGGGGAGCACTAACAGCTCACACGCTGACTAAGGTGCTGTCCAGGGCCAGTCAAAAGAAAGCACTGGACAAATGTACCCAGAGGTCTGTCTGTCTGTCTGTCTGTAGCTCCATCCCCTGCTGTTGGCACACCTGTACATTTGGGATGCAGGCTCTAGAGCCCCGCTCCCTTTGCAGAGTAGGCTTAGCTGAAAGGCAACACCTGGGGTCTAGCTTAGTGCCATGGCTCCAGGGACTGCCCTGCTGTCCTGGGAGAGCATCCTGTGTCCCAGCACAAAGAGCACCTGTGGTATGGAGGGGGAAAGTGGTGGTGAAGGGTATCCTCACTGGGGAAATCTGTGCAGAGAACAGCGCAGCCAAAGTGAGGCTCAAGCACTGGGAAGAGCAAAGCCAGCAAATTAGCTAAGTGCTGAGATACAAGAAGGTTTTTTGGACATCCAGAGGATCTGAGATACATTGAAGGCTTTTTGGATATACTGAAGACTTTTCCCTGGAGAGTTTATACGTGTTATGCTACCACTGAATGAAAGACAAATCCTGCCTTGCTAGAAGCACAATGGCATGGGCACAACAGACTGAAAGGGGTTCTGTGAGCCTGGTGTCCTCCATATCATGTTTAAGTGCCCTTTTTTTCAGATGAGAGAAATGCCTGAGAGAGACTTGGGATCTGTGCAGGCAGAGGGTCATTGCCAACACGAAGGCTAAGGCACAGAACCACTGCTTCTGTATGAACTCAAGGCTGCTGGAAGTGTACTGAAACTCAGCCAAGAACTAGGACACAGCTGGTCCTAGGATGCAGTTGCTTCTGTGCATGCTCAGAGGTTTCCCTTTGGGTGTCCAGAGAGCATCAGGACTGGATGGCAGAGGTCAGACAGTATAGACCACTATACAAACTCAAATGTAAGGCATCTGGATTTACGATAGTGACTATAGTCACTACATAACATTTAAAAATCAGTTGATAACTAATCTGCCAAGGTATTTATGCAGCCTTCATCATCTCCAAAGGAAACTTTGCACTTGTTTAACTGTACAACTTCCTATCTGTACTACTAGGACCCTGAGCAGTCACGTATCATTATAATACGCAACCACATCAGTGTCAGTAAAATTGTATCTTCCTATTTCTATGTCCAGATGTCCCTAGTACAACCATGCCTATCCAACATACACTTTTTCTGATGGGTGTCTGCCTGGGCTTGCTTGTGGATCTGCAGAGGCACACGGAGCAGTGGCAAAATTAATCTCCAAAGTATTTGTGAGGTGTCAGTAGCTTAACTTCTGCTCTTTGGGGACAATACGGCGTTGAGAAAGACGGAGTTTCTCTCTCTGAATTTGTTTAATGCTCTCAAGATCTGTCTGTCAGGACTGAGTGGGATATGACAAGAACTATGACTGTCAATGGCATCATCAACAACAAGAGGATGCAATGCCTTCAAAGCACTCGGAGAAGGGCTGGGAAGAGAGCCTCTGTCAGCAGGGCTCTATCAAATCATATGGCACCAGATGACACTGGGGTTTGTGATTCAGCCTCTCTAGGATGGCTGGTCTCTGCTCTCTGGGGGTCCTTTCTGGTCTTAGAATGGAAATTTTTCTCTCACTTATTAAGAGAGATATCTTCCTGGCAAACAGGTACAGTCAATGGTATTTCACAGCTTATGGAGAGTCCCTTACTACACTGGTCCATCTGTGGGACAAATGTCAGCTTCAGGACAAACCTTTACTGTCTTCCGGTAACAGCTTTCCATAAAGCTCCTCCTGGATGAAAGAAAGGTCCTTGCTGGCTGATCATGAAGTTTGGAAACTGCTTGTGTGTAGATCTGATGTTACCTAACTTCTCTGCAGTTAGGTTTGTATGAGATTTTCAATAGAGACAAAGTAATTGCTTGTCTGTCCCTGAAAGTGAAAATGAGAAGTGCATGCTGTAGTGGGAGTGATAACAGACTGCCCTTTGTGGATAAATCTTTAAGGGGAATTTAGCAGCCAGGCTGACAAATGTGATTTTGTATAAGTGCTCTAATTATGGTTCACACTCCAGAGGGAGAGAAGCAATTGCAAAATTGGAATGAAATTGTTCATTTGTCCCTTTTGTTCTTAGAAGCAATTGCTTTTGAACCAGTCATATTTACTACAGATTTTTCATACTCAGCTTTTAATTATGAAGCCTTTACTGTCAGTCTGTTTGCCCCATTCAGAAAGGTAACTGTGTGGTCAGCCTTGCCACTTAGCAGACAGATTTCCAGTACACTAAACATAAATGCTGCCTTTCTAAGGACATTGTTACTGGGCCATAGATGAAAGACGATCCTGGAAACACTGTTTCTTTGACACTGAACAACATTACTTATTCGGAAAATGGCTTAGATATATATCTGGAGCCTGCTGTCTATAAAGTCAATGTCAAATCTCCTTCCTGCTTCAACAGGATCCAAACCAAGCTCTAATTTAATGCTGCTATGTCGAATTGTCACACTGGGCAGCAATAACATAAGCGGCTGCTTTGACAGATCCTGCCTACAGATGCAGGCAGGATTGATCACTCCCATGAAAAATGAAATGTATCTCAAGGAATATCACTAACTCTCAATTCAACAAGCCACTTAAGCTCAGTCTGATTTTAAAGCAGATGGGAAGCCCTATCAATCTGTCTATCTGAAAAAAGCATCTTCAACCTATTTCCTCCAAGCTGTAGTCTCTCAAGTGTGAACATTAAAGCTCACTAAATTAGACAAAGTCCTTATGCTAAAATCCTTAGAAAGTTCTTTTTCTTTTCAATCTTTATCTTATTTTGGGTGAAGATGTTACTTGATAATTTACAACTTTTTTTTTTTTCAAGTTAATGTCTACTTACGCCTTTCATTTGGCTATTCCAAGATGAATTAAGAACAACTAGGTGATATCTTAGATAACTGATCTAAGTTTTCATGTTTAATTTTCATGTTGAAGGGAAAGAGCTTTTCACTTGCCAAATGTTCAAATTTATCTTTCAAAGCATTAAAGATTTTCAAGGAAAATTTTCCCACAGTCATTTAGAGAAGCTGCAGCTGGTTGATAGTAATTGTAGAGTAATAAATAAATAAATGAAACCCATTCATGAGAGGGTTATTTAGCTGGGTTATTAGCCATATCCATAGACAGTTTCACAGCACAATAGAGAAATGGAAATAAAAAGGATGAAGAAGTAAATGTGGATTTAAGCTGCAATCATCGCTCTGAAGTTAAACTCTATTGTTTATAAATGTAACACATTATTGTCCTCATCATATCTAGTAGGCCATGTAAAACCAGGTTAGTTTCACACTGCTTTCTCTGTTGTTTTGTTAGCCAGGTTCACCTCAACGTGTGGAAATAAAAAATTTCCTTCTGGTCAGCAAAACACAGAGAACCTTTGCTCAACACTGCTGTACCTCCCAGATATGTCATAATAGAGAGTCTAAAATGTGCAATGGTGACTGCATTGAAAATGATATACTGAGACCTCAGAGCCAGGCTAGATCATCCATACTCATCCTATACTGTGTTTCGTTCTGCCACAGAGGAAGGCATTTGGAAACCTGAGTCTCTGTTGCAAGAACTTTTCATTCATCTCAAAAAATACGGCAGTATTTTCAATACCACACTTAGTCAAAACTCCCACTAAAGACAATCTGTTCCTCAACAAAGGAACTGAAGTCTTTGCAAGAGTCAGGGTTTAATAGTAAAAAGCAGGCAAGGGCTTTAATATTTGACTCTAATGCTTTGTGTCGCTGCACAGTCCTGCCTTTTCCATTACTCAGAAGAAAGCAGTCCTTGTATGCAATAGTCAAGCCAGTTCAGACATAACTGCAGCCTCATTTCACAAGTACTCGGGTGCATGGACAGTGATTTCAATGTACGGATCACAGCTATTTTTAAGCTGCCTTCAGAATTACAGTATAAAAAATGTGATGAGAATGGAATCATTATTACTCATTAAAAATCACTGCCCATCTCCCTATAAATAAACAGTAGTAAGCAGTTTAAAACATTAATTAATGTCACTTTTTTTTTTTAAAGAGCCTATCTGTGCCAGCTGCAAATACACTTTACACAGTTACCAAAAGATAAAACTGCACAGACAGATGACAACATGACTACCTAGTCCCTTGCAAAATAACATAATTGGTTCCAAACAGGGATACCTTATTGGTTACCCAAAAGAATTGCAGCAGGGTGCTTTCCCAAAGCCCAGGGAAGCTGGCAGAGAGGTTTGCTTTGACTCCAGTGAGTTTGGGTCACATCAATGGCTAACAGTTGACCCATCTGTTCACTTCAGCCTGTAAGAAGCAGTGGGGGTGGCATGAAACAAAGGACCTGAACACCACGGTGCACAGCACTGTGGTACCCAGCTCATGGACATGCTCAACCACAGGAGGGGCATTTCCACAGCTGATAAAGACACACAGAGGTCCCTGCACCACGAGGGAATGAGATAGAGGTCCAGGCTAGGGACCACCACAGCCAAAATCACAAGCACAGCTGGAAATTTTAAGACGGTCATTGCAGAACACCATGAAAAGGGATACCAAATTTTGTCTAATGCAATACTTTTAGCATCAATTTCAGCACAGCAACTCAATACTCCTTAGAAACCAGGAAATAAAACATAAAATGCATTCTGCTTAGTAAGATCAAGCCTGTTTTCACAGCCTAATGCCCAGAGCATGAATACACACAACCGATAGAAAAGGCCCTCTCCAGCCTGGTTAGGCTGAATATGTATCCAGATGTATGTATACTTGTATACAAATATGTATACTCTCAGCCATGGCTGCTTTTTGTTCAAGCTGTTCCCAAAACCTCTGGTTGCACGGTGGTTCGTAAGATGAGTGGAAAATACCACCCATCTGCACCTTTCAGCATCATCCTCAAATGCACTTCCAAGGGCTCAGCCTTGGCCTGGTTCATGGAGACTGCCTCCATGAAGTACGGTCTCAGAATATCCACTTTTGAATACTAAATACTGAATACCGGCATAAAGGCACAGACAGGTCCCTAAGTACTCATTACAACAAAGGCAGGATCTCTGCTGTAGGCATTTAATAACAATCTTTTAGGCAGCCAGTAGAGCTTTGCCAGGAAAACTTAAATGTCTTAGCTATTTAAATAGCTTTGACATTTTCCTGAATCCCCTTCTTGAACTTAGTCTCATAAATTCTGTGTAACTGGCATGTTAGATAGCAAAAATACTTCTCTGCATCCTGGGCAGATTCTTAGCACAATTCTGCAGTTATCGTCACAGACGGCGGCACTGGTGTTTCACTGCTTAGAGTTGAGGATGTTGTTCACTTGCAATAACGAACAAACAAGATGTCCAAAAATAACATTACTCGCTAAGGAGACCCTACATACACAGAGACAGCTTTGTTTAAATTGCAGCCATACTGCACAGCCCATTGTCCCAGAAATGCTGGGGCCACCACTGCAGCTGCTGAGGCAGAAGCAGAGCAGAGACCCCAACTCTCCAAAAGGTTTTTCACAAATCCTATCCATAAGGGATTTCGAAGCCTTGGAAATCGCTCAGTCACTAAGAAGTCACGTGGTGCAGAGAGATGGCATCTCTGGTTAACCTCAGGTTCTCTGAGCATACAACAAACTTCAGCAAGGAGCACCTGAATGTTACATGAACAAAGCCCCAGTGGTGAGCCATACGTGAGGTATGGACCAACTGGCAAAATACAGAGTCTTCCTATTACGATAAAATACATGACCACATTGTCCTATAAGTTTGTTGTATATATACTCCTCTGTAAGTAGCACCTGGAAAGAAGGGGGGATCAGTAAACTGCTGCACAAGGGGAAATAAAACCACAGATGTGGTGGTGCATCTGCCGTTGTTCACTGAAGGAACAAGCTTTCCTGAAACTGCAAAATCACAGCCGGTGCTGGCAATTGATGATGTTTCTCAAGCAACTCCAAGCTCTTGGGGTGACTTTGGATGTCTCTGCCTGCAGCTACCTGCTGGTGCAGCCATCATGCAGACCAGCCTATGGGCACCCCTGGTGCAGGCTGGAGGGCATCCTCCTGCAGAACAAGGCAGAGAGCGTGCTTGGTGAAGCCATGTTCAGTGACCTTATTTCAGTGATGTGAATTGCAGTTATTCTCTCATGATCTAATCTGTATCCAGCCCAGGTGGTTTGGGAAGAGGAGGCCACAGCTGCCAGGAGCCTTTCCTCGCCCCCCAGCCTAGCACTTCCTGGATGCAGCTGAGGATCTGTCTTAAATGTGCTTAGTGACACATAAGTGGCTGCATTTTTACAGCTTGTATATATCCTCCATTCAAAGGATTTTTAACAGGAAAAATTAAAATGCAACCTTACCAAGCAAAAAATTAAGACCTGCATATCTTTTGAGCTGTTTATTTTATCCATGTTTTGAAAAGCGCTGATGGCAGATTGTAACATCACACAAATGTAATGCAGTTTAAGGGTGTTTGACAATTCATCAGGAGAAATTAAGTGTAAAGCTGCATGGCGCTGGCTGAATATGTTTAATAAATTAGGAATGAAACAAGCACTCTTTTAGTGAGGAAGATGTAGCCAAAGCTTACATCACTGTGTACTCAGAAGGCTTGAAGAATCAGTAATGTAAATATTAAAAAGGAGAGCTAATGCAAGAACATTTTTACAAGAAAAATAACCTAAACTTTAATGACAAAAGGCCTGCTTTAAAACCACGTTCTCTTAAACACATTCAAGATCTCACAGGGGTATTATTTGTACTGGGATTTATAAAAGTTTGCATGCTGTCATGTTACTTGTATGAAAAAAACTGTATTCAAATACTGAAGCACAGCAGTCATCAAAACATTTTCACATTAGTTAAAACAAAATAGAGTCCTTGGCTCTTGCTGTCATAGCTTGCCCAGCATTTATATTAAATAAAGGACTACTAGCATTCATGTTGTGAGTCTTCGCAATAATACTTGCTCTTCTGCAGTAGGTCTCTCAAGCTTTTCTGCTAAGCTCTTCCATTTCTATATTCATGCTTATCAAAGAAAGGACATGATAAGACATCTCAGCAGAATGCTCAGGCCCAGCTCAGGACCCACCAGAACAGGGGATGCCTCCTGAATTCCATCTTGCAAAATTCACATACCCCTGAAGAACTGACTGGTTTGAAGAAAGCCAAAGTATTGCAAAAAAGCCTTGGGCAGGTTCTGTGCTGCATTAGAAGCTGATGCCTTTCAAAATATTATTTTTTAAAAAAATATATATATATTTAAATATATATAATAAATCCCTGTCCAATTTAATTTAAAATACCTCTTACAGGAAAATACATCAAAATATTATTCAAACGATAAGAATAAAGTATTTTTACAAGAATGTATATTTATTCCTGTTTATTTATAGATGGGAAATTTACAGCAGCATTCAGATACTTTTCAGTTTTGGCTAATCAAAATAAATATAGCACTCTTCATTTAGCCATCCAAATAAGATGGTTAATTTCCAGGGGCAGTGGGAATGTAAGTTACAGCTTCCATGTATATACTAAGTATAGTACACAGTTTAGTTCCTCGAGCTGAGCTTTGTAAACAAATATGAGCCAAACTGACACCTTGAGGATCAGCAGGAGCTCCAATTAATGGGAGACCCACTGCTGCTAAAATTTGCCATAGCTACTTTGAATTCAAAGAGGTTCTGACAATTTACACCAGCTAGAGGTCTGATGACTGTAGTTTAAAATATTTATATAGATTGAAAGCTGTTTTGCAGCAAGATATTCCAATTACAGTATGCAAACACTGCTTGGCACATGCAATTAAATATATATTTTGCTTGTGTATAGACAACAGCAGTTGACCTGGGATTGCAACTCAGCTTGTTTCTCTGTTTAATACAAAGCTTTGCTGTAAATAAAAAACACATAAAATTGTCCCTAGAGAAACTGCTCATATTGGTTCAGTAGATAGTCTTTAGCAGCAATGGAAATGCTAGTTTCTCCCAACTCTGACCTATTTTAATTTTTGCTATCAACTACCTAATCCTGTTCTCATTGAGCAGTACAATTTTTTTTTTTTTTCCAAAGCACCATTTTTATTGCTGGTTTCAGCATAAGCAGAATTATGTGAATAGGGTGCTACAGTCCAACACCTGCAACTCAGAGCACATGTTTTAAAGGCTTAGAATCATAGAATCATAGAATGGTTGGGGTTGGAAAGGACCTTAAAGATCATCTAGTTCCAACTCCCCTGCCATGGGCAGGGAGACCTTCCAATAGACCACGTTGCTCAAAGCTCCATCCAACCTGGCCTTGAACACTTCCAGGGATGGGGCATCCACAGCAATGCTGGGTAACCTGTGCCAGTGTCTCAACACCCTCAGTAAATCCCTCGCTTGAGTGATAGTTTTCAGAAGTGTCTGAGCACAAGTGTAATGCTGTCTCCACACTGCAAGAATCACTCTCAGCATAAGCTTACCCCACTGCCATGTGCCTCAAAACTCTCTTCCATCTCAGAAATATTAGGAATCCTGAGCCCTTTGTGGTTTTTATACATTTGATATTGCTGAAAGCATTTGCAGTAATATTTTAAAAATTGAAATGTGTAAAGTGAGCATGTTTAAGTACATACCTTCCCCCTCCGCCCCAATACATAAATCTTTCAGATGGGGCCACATTCACCTCTGGCATGGCTGGCAGAAAGCCTTTTGCTTTCTATAGCTTAGGTGAGGCAGACCTCAACTCACAGTTTTGTTGCAGCAGGATGTTTGGATGCTGTTTCACCTGCCTCACCAGTAACTCCTAAGTTTAGGGTCCCTCAGCTGAAAGAACATGGCAGGTTTGGCACAGACAGGTTGGGGTTTCATGGCAAAGCACAGCATGTGCTTCAGTGCCAGGCAGAGGTTCCATCTGTGTTGGATAAGCACTGCTGAAAGTCAGGGAGTAGCAGCTTGAGGTGGGAGTCACAGCAATGATTATCTATTATGTCTCATGCTGTCTCTCTCCTCTCCTACTTAGACTGCATTAGTGCAAGCCTCTTGCAATGACATTATGTTTTATTGTTCAGGCACATGTTGAAACTTCTTGTGTCTCTCCATCTCAGGAAAAAGCCAAATGCTGCAGTTTACTGCCAGCACAACTGGTTTTCAAATGGATGATTTAACAGGACTGAAAACATTATGCACCATTACTGATCTTGGTCAGAAGATTTAAATTTTCATTTATATAATATCTTAACCATATTTGTAAGGCTTTTTAAATTTGTGCTTCTGAATGCCACAAAGTGACTGTTTTCACCTAGAACGAGGCTAGGAAAGCATATTTCTTTTGGATGCAACTCAATGCTTACTGAATATGGTGGGGATTCTTGTAGCTTAGAAAGCTGTTCCTTCTTTACATCCACCTCAATCCACTTGATATCACTGATGGATTGCTAGACAGCCTATTAAGACACAGACTGGCTACCTTATGCAGAGGAAAATTTTACCACATCAAAATCTTCCAGAACAAAGCAGGTGGCAGCTGTTTCAGCAGCTTCTAATTTTTCACTCCATTCAACATGTCCCAGCAGTGGCAGAAATATTGTACCTTCGACTGAGCATTGCATAGCTTTCCTCCACAGGAGGACCCATTCCTAGGCTGAATCACCTATCCCAGAAGAAATGTTACTGTGACCTCCAAAGGAGTCAGAACTCATTGCTGGACCTCACTACAAATCATGGAAAATAAAATATCCTGATGGGCTAACTGCAAAAATTAGGTTTTCTGTTTACTAACCAGCCCCATCTCTCAATATGCTATATACATATGTATGTTTTATTTAGTGGGTAGCAGGGCATGATAATAAACTCAAGATTTTAATGCAGTATTGAACATACCCAGCATTTTTTGAGATTCAGTTCAAATTTGACAATATTTGAAAAGATTTCACTCTCAGACTTCTCCAATTTTTCATTAATGTCAGCCTGAATCCACCATTTATGAACATACAGTGACGGGTAAGAGGAGCTACATCTGAAATGGGCTTCTCCTGTTTTTAACTCCTTATGATATGTTACTGTATTTTCCTTCTTGCAAGCGTCAGGATCTCACAAGAGCACCTGATTACGTGTAAGATGTCTTTCAGATTGAGAAACGGCAGAAAAAACATCAGGAGTCACGATGGAGTGACTTCTACAAGTAAAAGTGCTCAACTGCTCAACTGAGCATCTCTGCCTGCCTTTTTCATACCTCACTGTCAGCTTATAATTCTCCGTAAAAAATGATAAAAGCTCTCTATCCTAGCAAATATTTCTGAGATGTCTTCAGAGAAGAGTCATACAGAAGGAGTTGCATTTAACCACTTGCAGGGTGACACATATACGTATCTGTAGCAAGGGCTACAGTGAAAGAAAAATCCCCAACTTCTGTCATCCTGCCAGCATCTGCATTTGGAAAAAAAAATACTATTGCTGTTCTCAGGAATTCGTGGAGTAGCCAAATTCCGTTGAATTTATAAAAGAAGCATGGCCAGCAGGTCAAAGGAGGTGATTCTGCCCCCCTAATCCACTCCTGTGAGTACTCCATCCAGCTCTGGGGACCCCAGCACAGGAAGGACAGGGACCTTTTGGAGCAGGTCCTGAGGGGGTCCAAAAAATTATCAAGGAGATGGAGCAGCCCTCCCACAAGAACTGGCTGAGAGAGTTGGTGTTGTTCAGCTTGGAGAAAACTAGGCGCCAGGGACACCTTATTAGGGCTTTTCAATACTTAAAGGGGGATAATATGAAAGATGGGAACAAAGCTTTTTAGCGGGCCTGATGAAACAGAACAAGGAGTAGTGGTTTTCAGCTAAAGGAGGGCAGACTAAAAAAAGTAAACTTAAGACTAGGCATAAGGAATAAATTTCTTACAATATGGAGGGTAAAACTGGAATAGGTTGTCTGGAGAGGTGTCTCATCCCTGGAAACATTCCAGACTGAGCTCTGAGCAATCTGCTCAGTCCCTGCACATCGCAGGAGGGTTGGACTAGATGACCCTTAAAGGTCCCTTCACACCCAAACTATTCTCTAATTCTATGATTCTGTGGTTCTATTAATGTTTGTATCTTTATTTTAGGAACAAGCCCATGTTTGTTCTGTTTTTAAGGTGCTGTTTCTAACCTTCTGCCTGTCTGGTTAGACCTTTCAGCCACCATGCCCTAGTCTCACCTTAATGAGAATGAAATATGAAATGACTGCAAAATCAAATACCATCAGCATTCTGTACAGTACTTAAAGTGCTGTAATACAAGCAATGTCTTCAATAATTTTTTCCTAGCAAGAAAAGCAACTCCACATAGGAAAGCTGTAGGGCAAAACTGCTGTTTGCTTCTGAGGGAATTCATCCACTGACATCAATGTCCATGAAGTCATTAATGAAACATGGCCACTATGCCAAAAGCTATTGGCAGCACAGAAATCAGGATGGATTCTTGACTTTTACGGTTGCCAGAAACAGATCACTAATTCATGAGATTTGTACAGTTGATACACTTTTGGCAGGTCTAAACTTAGACTGAGAAGAGGCATGAGAGATTTCTGTAACATTACATACATGCTTCTTTGTGACTCCATACTGATGTTTTTCATAAAGAAGGATTAGAAGGAAGGCAATAAATGGAAAGATTCCAGCTAAGAGATGTTTTCTTAAGCTTTGGTCTAATTATGATGCAAGCACTTTGAAGTTCCTTACTTTAATTAGAAGCAAAGACTGAAAGAAAAAAACAAGGGAACCATTTCCCAGGTGGGAACTGGAGCTGCAACTGCAACGCAAACAATAAAGAACACTGGGTAACTTGTGCCCTAACGAAATGCTGGCTTGTATTTTGCCTAATGGCAGATCAATACCATACAAATGAAGCAATTACAGTTGTGCCATATAAAGCCTTATTTGGTCAGCAGCCAAAATGGGGATTAGCTGGAAGAGTTCCTAGGACTTTCTGTCTGAATATTATTGCAGAAGTTAATGAGGAATATCTGATATGCTTAGACAAACATAAACAGTGCCAGCAACCAGATGAGATGGTTGGTCCAATAGCCAGTGTGCTGATAATTAAAATGCCCTGAAGCCAGCTGAACATCAGCCCAAGATCAGGTGAAATGATCACAAGGGCAATCCAATCCCTCTGGCAACCAGCTCTATGATGCTGTCACCATCGATACAGCCATGTACACGGCAGCAAACTCTTCACCTCCCCCCAGCATGGAAGCAGGTTCCACTTAAGCACAGAGCATCTTCACTTTTGCACAGACCTGTGTCCCTATGCTGCCACTGGTGGTGAAGGAAAGGCCACAGTCAACTCGATACAAGGGTTTTACCAGGACTTTATTATGCCCCACTCATTCTCATCCATTAGACCACCTGGTCTAGCTGAAGGTGACCCTGCCTATTATAGTGGGTTGGAAATAGGTGATCTTTCGGGTCCCTTCCAACCCAAACCGCTCTGTGAAATGCAAATATAGCAGCTTTCAGAGCAGTCAGACCAAGCACAGTCGTATCAATATGGCAACACTCATGTCTGTAATGTTTCAAATACAAGAAGCCCGGCTAAAGAAAAAACATGGCACTGAAGGTATTCATAGATCTCCACAGTGGATATGGAGATACAAATAATGTAATTACTGTTGTCGTGAACACACTCCCATGTGCCAACTTTAATTAAAAAAGCCATATGGAGTAGGGTCCACTGGTGATGAAGATTTCTGCCATTGCTTCCATGGCAAATGGAACACAAAACATGTGGTCACAGACCACAGACTGTTTCAGAAACCATTAGCTGAAGTTACAATTTCCCTATTGTTTTCTCTCCAGAACAGTTTCTTTGACCAAAGACACTGAGAAATCTAGCATCATTCTATTTGTCCTGACGCACACGCCTCCATGGATTTGAAGTAATCATACAAACATCTGGAGACGGAATGGGCTTCAAATATTCACAGCACAATAAACACAGCACTAATAATTTTCACTATTCCTCTGAGACTGATGGGCAACTGTCATTACCCTCAATTTGCAAAGGTGAGCCTGACGTAAGAAAGTGCACTGATCTCCTCCAAGACTCCCAGGAAATCTGGGCAGGGTCATTAACTAAGCTCCCCAGTATAACTTGACTTAAACCAACCACACTTCATTGCTTCTCAGAAATCTTTGGGTCTTTTCAGGCAGCTGTTCATAGAGAATTTGTCCTTCTGGTCTCCCAGAGAAAGACTAAGCTTAAACCTCTGTGCATATTTCCTCAAATCAGTCTTTAACCACAACATATTCCTAATTTTTCCTGCCATAAGTGGGAGACAGCCAACCTGAGTGGCCTGACTCCCATAAGAAACAAATTCTTCCACATTTTGACCCACTCAGAAGTTCCAAAAACGTCTATGCTGTCAATCACTCAGCAGCTGTATAAAGCTGCTTAGAAAGTTAACTGCTCTTTTTGCCCTGGCAAAGAAGAGGTAGGAAGCACTGTCACTTCACTGAGCTCAGATCGTCTCCCTCTCTTTCACTTTACCAGCAAGAAAATTTTATTCAGATGAGAATGATCTGCTTGACATTTAATTCACAGGAATTGTAACTAAAGCTTTGTGGTCAGAAGAAGACTTTCTACCATGCAGAAAACATAAACATCACTTTCCATAAGTTACTACAACTTCCCAAATACTCCTGTAGCTCCAGGAGATTCAGTGTGATGGCTGAAGATATCCTTTTCATATCTATCGTTTTCAAAAAAGGATCATAGCACAGTGCAGTCCCGAAAGTGCCTCAGTTGTCTGGTCCAACCTCCGGCTCATACAAGGGTCACTCCTGAGGTCAGACCAAGCTGCTCAGGGCTTCAACCAGTCACGTTTTGTAAACTTCCAAGGATGAAGCCTGCACAGCCTCTCTGAGCAAAGTGTCACTGTCAGACTGCCCTCAGGCAGTCAGGGGAAACAGCTCCTCCCTACATCCAGTCTGAACTTCTCCCATTTCATTTTATGTTCATTGCCACTGACCTTCCGGCCCTACACTGCTGTGAAGAGTCTGGCTCCATCTCCTTGAAGAAATCCCCGTAGACACTCTGGGCTGCTCCTAGGATCCCCCAAAAGCACCTCTGCTTCAGGCTGAACAAGTCCAGCTCTCCTAGCCTCTCCTCACCTGAGGAGGTCCAGATCCATATCCAGCTCCATTTTGATCATCTTCCATGGAATCGGTTCAATTTATTGATGTGTTTCTTAAACGAGGAGGCCAAAAAACAAGGATGTAGTGCTCTAGATGTAGTCTGAATGTTTGCAATTATTTTATCTGATGCCCCAGTACCTTCTCTTGTGGCCCACAAATTGGATGAACTAAAAGCACACTAATTGGAAACTGCTTTGGATAACTGCCCACTATGTGAAAGAGATGCCAAAAGTAGCAGCTTGCTTATTTAACTGTGACAGGAAAAATTCCTAAATCCTCAAGAAACTGTGATGACTTTCTGTTCACTTTCAACTACACTTTCATAGCCTGAGTTTGCATTATTTAAACTGAAAAATCAGAACTAATTGTCAAGTGTTCATGTGGTTTTAAACCAAAAATTATAATCAGCACATACAGAATATAATCAAAATAGTATCATATACTGATTAAAAGCTGAGGAGCTGGATCTCAGTAAAGGCACAGCACCTGAATGTGAGTTGGCCCCCTAGCTTTGCACACACAGCATTTTCTTTTTATTTAAAACCAATAAATGCATCATCCTAAAACCTATCTCTTCATATTTGGTGTTGCAAGCAGTAAAAGGCTTTTGTGGAAATCTTAAAATTCAAAATTTTGGTTGAAAATGTAAAAATCTTAAAAACTACCTAGTAATGCTTACATTTAGGCACATGAAATATAGATAATTTAGGTTTTCTAGAAAAAGCTGAGATTTTCTGCAGGAAATAACTAGATCCCATGAATTTTTCTGTTGTCTTCACAGTTTTAAGATCCAAAATAGATCTAAATCACACAAATGACACAGCATAAAATGTGCAAAATCAGGTGCCTGCACCCACACCAAGGATCTAATTCTACATATAAAAGCCTCTTAAAGACGTTACAAATCTGGGCCACACTAAATGGAACCATATAAGCAACAGATTGGAAAGAGCCTGATGTGTAATTATGTACAGAGAAAGCTGTACATGTTCTGGAGGTGACAGATGGGCTGCCAGATGTTGGGGCTGCCCTCACCTGCAGGCCTCATTCATCCCTGCTGCTAGTAATGGAAGATCTGGAAGCTAGCAGGGGATCTGGATCTTCCTGTGCGCAGATGCTATTCCTGCCCAAGTGGGGAGGAAAAAAACAATAAAAAAGCTCTATTTTCTTTGTCTGCTGGACGTAGATTATTATTTTCATGTGTTCGTTTAGAGTAGAAAGAAGTACCTGAAATGTAAAAATAAAATAGGTCTCTGTATCAGGTCAGGCTTGGATCACTTTTATCCAGTTGACTTTTGGCTTTAAAAAGCTGCAGGGAAAACTGTATTCAAACTTTGACTACAGAAAACTACCAATCCTGCCAAAAACTGTTAAAAGATAGTCTCAACAAAAGAACACACAGCATCGTTTAGCATCGTGTGATTCAGTTAAAGATACAGTTAAATAGGAGCTAAGTCCTTTTTCAGGCTTGATTTAAGCTCTCACTCAGCGACTTGGTTGGAATAGGAAGCACAGGAAGGAAAGCAGAAAATGGGAGTAAAGCGTTGAGCTGTAAAAGTACAGAGACTTGAGCTAAGGATAGCAAGATATAGTTAAGAAAAAGAGCACTAGTTTTCACTCTACCTCCTACTACACATAAAGCAGACCAATTAAGAGGAAAAATTACTGATAAACCACAAGTCACTGTTTTATCAAACAGTATTTTAAACTTGTACTGTTTAGTGAGATGCACATATGGCTGTTTTTATTCGGAACCTGAGCTCCTTGGGAACATTCTGATGATGCAACAGAGCTGCATTTTAGAGTTGTGTCAAGACACACAGTAGCTTAAATTATACATTAAAACTTCTGAATGTTGTTTTGTGCTGTCAACACCTTTCCACCTTTCATACTGCGATGTTCAGTCCATAATGCCTATTCTGTCACCCATTGTGCTATTCTGAGATACTGTTCTTGGTTCAAAGAAACCACAAACTTTTCTCCCTACTTTTGCTTGGGTATTTCTCATAAGAATCAAGGCTGCACAAAGACTAAATAGCCATTTTATGTGTCTTGGAGTCCATCTAGAATTTACTGTCAGTTGGAAGTGGGCAGTTTTGCAACTACCACACAGATTAATCGCAAACTGTTTTTCAGGTGCTATTTGTTTCCCAAATGTCACTTCCACAGAGAGGTATTGTTATGAGCTGCTGAGATGCCTTTCAGCAGCCTGCTCCCTTGCTTTAGTCGACCTACAATTTACCTGAACAACTATTATCTTAGTGGGATAGGCCTTTTAGCTGTTGGGAACTGTACCATCAACTTCAAAGGGCAGTTCCTGGGACCTGACACCTAAATAGCCAGGGAGTTGTAATAAAAAGAAAAGAGAGAAATAATAACGAGCAGCATTGTTAAAATATAAAGGGCTGCATCTTGCCCTCTGCTGAGATGCTTTACAAGGGATTCGGGAAATGGCAGGGAAAAGGGCAGAAGAAAATTATTTCTGAAGTGCCAAGAAGCAGTGTTTATTTCTCAGGGGATCTATAGATTGGAAACAACCATAACCTTTTTGTATCCCACTGGCCAATGCTGGGGATTAATGCTTATCAAAGGTTTGTGAATGTCCAGAAAATCAGTAAGATGTGTGCACAGCAATAGTATCAGTATTTTTGAGACATTATGGTCTTTGCTGATAGTCTGAGGTAAGTTCTTTGGTTATACTTAAATAGATGCGTCTTTTTACCTGTCGGAGAATTGAACAGCCTGACAAATTTCATTTGGACAGATTTGTTATTGTGAAGCTTCTATCCTGTTTGCATTCAAACAATTCTGAAATACACAAGCAATAAAAGAACTCTGATTTTTTTGCTGCCTTGATTTCTTTCTGATTGTAGAAAACAAGATGTTATTAAACTTGCCCTGATGCTGACTACTTCAGACTGGCCCAATGCTTCTGTAGGATAACACAGAAATTTCATATTTAGTAATCACTAAATATCAAAATGAGAAATATCTTGTACAAATAGCTAGGAAAAAGGAGAACTTTTTTTTTTTTAAAGCCTCATTTTGCTTTTAAGCCAATAAGAAAGCTGAAGAGATAGAATGGTAGCTTCACCTTTTACACTGGTTATACTGCTAATTTAGAAGTACCTATTGCCATTGAAATGTTTAGTTAAAAAAACTACCTTTCTATGTAATGGTTTCACTGCTGTTTCCATGGTCTGTTCTTTCACTCCTGCTCAGAAACACTTAATTTCACAACTTTTCTCACTAAAATCTCAGGACCTTCCATGGAGGAAGGAGCAGGATGACATTAGCAGAGAGGAACCAGAATGTGACAGCGTGACTAAACTGGGAGGTGAGCTTCTTGGAAAAGCTTTGCCTACCATCAGCTGCTTCTAGTGTCATTTGTAGTGTAGGAAAACAGAAATAGCAGCAGAACAAATTCCTGTGACTTTTGCTTTCTCCTCCAAACCACAGAGAGCTTTGTTCAATTATGAATCATCCCTGAAGTCTGAGAATGAAAACTTCTTGCTAGTGGCAGTGAAGAAATAGGCTCTGTGAAGCAAGGCAGGTCAGAGATGGCTCTTTGAAGTACTTGAAAGATATAGTGATTTTTTTTTTCCCCCCAGGTCAGAGAAAATTCAGCAAGTGCAGCATGATGGGCACTAATGAGTTGTTTTCTTCCAAAGATACAAGTATCAGAAATTATCTCAATAGCAATGCTCTTCACTGCAATTTGGTGACTAGAATCAGAATTATTACAATTTCCTTCCTCTCTAAGTAAAAATTGCAAGAATGGGCAAAACTCTTTCAAGTAGAAGATACTGCCTCAATACATTTGCTTGTACATCTTGCAATGGATCTCATTAGCCATCATCAAATTTTCCCCTTCTTTTACTGCACTGTTTTTGCACAGGGAAGATCCTTACCTTGATTGAAAATTATGAAATTAACCCAACAGGCATCACTGGGAACACAGCAAGCTGGGACTCCAATCTCTGTTCCCAAGGCTTTATCTTTACCTTTAAAGTAGATACTCTGTTTTCAGACAGAAATAATCCAGGTAACCAAAATTAAGTATGCCTCCCAGGCTCAGCTGAAAGAACAACTTGTTAACATTCATTGTCAGGGTCTCTTCACTGATATTCTTTTGACCCCTGACTTTTATATTCCTTCCTAAGCAGTGACCCATTCTCTGCCTTTTTACCTAGTAAGTGTTATTTGTAGTTGATAGAAAACCCAACAAGCTCTGAAGGATCTGACCTGCTTGAGAAATATCTCAGCTATAAGCTTTGACACTGAATGGTAATGAGGTGGTAATTCAAGTCTTGTTATGCCTACAGTGAAGGGAAAAATATTATGCGAAGTCATACAGTATGATCTACACCATCAGTCAACCAGGATAATGTTTACATATGTATAAAATGCTACAGATCACATTCCAGTTTTCAAATAATTTTGTATCACTGAAAGAAATGACCTTGTAAAATCCTGGTAAGCTGACTAAAATCCTGTTCTTTTAAGTATCACCCCACCACAGACCACCCCATAACTATGCAGGAATTTTTGTTTTCTCCAGTGGCCCTTGCTTCAAAAGAGCAGAGGTCAAACTCTATTTTCACATCACTCATTTTAATTCTCAAACCTCAATTATTCACCAGTTCTCTCTATATCTTCTCTACATCATATATAAATAACATCAGTTTCTAGGTCCTACAGTGCTTTGCTGAAATGACTGACTCTGTGAATATTAAGGGCAAGACCAGACATTCTGGCAGGAGAAGAGGTATGTGAAAAAAGTCAAACCTGCTTCCTCTGCATCTCTCCTCACTGTGACGGTTGCTTGTCTTCAGCATGATCTGGGGAGGCCTTTATGTGCCAGTGTTGCCAGCCAGAAGACAGCTAACCAGCAAAGGAAATACCCATTCTTCTCTCTGAAGTGCCAGAATATGGTCAGAAGCACACAGGCCACAGACATTACCAGGATGACCCGACCATACATTACCTTTAACTGCTTCTGCACCTTTCTAGAAACAGGAACATGCTATTGAGTGAAGAATGTAGCCCAGATGCACAGAAACACCAAACTAGAATAGTTGCATCAATAACACTGGTTTAAAAAAATAAAAAAAACTATAAAAACCTCTGAAAACTGAACAGTATAGGGTACACTGAAGAGAGGTCCAGGGAAATGCTTCCTTTATGACCCAACACAACTTGTACAAGGAAGCTTCACTCACGGGAAAAGTCTATTTTTGTAAGGATTCATGGATTTCCATAGTACAAAATCACTGAAAAATATCAGTGGAAGAAGTCCTCTGTGGTAAATAAATGTTGACAGTGTAAAAAATTTGGGTGGTCATCTCAAACATTTTTCCTAGTTTTTCTCTTACTCAGAGGTAATCTGTGAATATCATACCTATCCTCCTGTACACACAAATCCAATCTTACAGAAAGCATAAGAAACAAGAGCATGCAAGAAATTTTGGGGGAAACATTTTTATCTGTGCTTGCAGTTGACTGCTGTGTAATGACTCTGTTTTTCTACAGAGCCTGGTGTGAATTACCAGCTCACTGACCTACAAATCCAGGGTAAAATGAGAACTGGGGTATATCTCAGAATAATATATTGCATTCACAATAAACAGCTTATGCAGTGAATGATGATCTGGGAATTCCTTCCACAATAAACTCCTTATCCTCTGGTCTCCAAAAACATCAAGGACAACATTTGATAAAAAGTTTAATAGCCCCACTGGAAGAAACTATACTATCATATTGTTATTTCCCCAAGCTTCCCGAGTCAATGAAAAAAAGAATAGGAAATATCACTTAAAAAAAAAAAAAAGAAGGAATATTCCATTGTATGTAAGGTCTGCCAAAATTTTGTATGAATGAGCATGCATTACTAAGACAAATTTTCTTCCAACACTGTATTTCTAAGGAACCATACTAGATATATCTGTGAAAAGCAAAAGGTAACATCACCAGCTGTAGTACCTCATTGAAACAAAGCAATGAAAGAACGGCAGTTTTAGAGATTCACCTCAGCAAAATAAGGGCTAGTTGAAGTCACTGAGACCAAGGTGGTAGATTATAGACCCCATGCACACAAAGACTCCCTTTGCAACAGATCTTTATCTTATTCACACAAACTCATTTTTCATCAAGAAGAAGTTCCTTCCACCACAGATCACTCACTTCTAGGGTAATTCTCTTTCAGGTACTGCACAATTACATTAAACAGGAGAATCCATACATTGTTGTCAGGGAACTGCTTGGATGTCTTTTGCACCCCAAGCAATCTCCAGTGCACTCCTCCCTTGCATGGGATGGAAACAAAAATCCATAGCTTCACTTAGTTGTACTTTGCTCTCCACATAAGCTGCTAGAATGATCAGAAAATTGCATCTGCAACACTTGCACCACTAATGCACTACCCACACTGCACACTTTATGTTAAATACAGAAAAGAACAGATAAAGAAATAACACCTTAGTTGGTGTAAAGAGTCAGTTCATGCCACCAGATGTCACACTGCAAAAAACCAGCAGATATCAGCAGGTGGACCTTTACGCCTTCCTCTCCAGAACATAAAGAATTCTTCTAAAGTCAAACTGGAACTACTCCTTTACTACATAAAAAGAACAGAGACTTGAATAATGGAATGTAGAATCCCAGGTTCATACATATAAACATTAACAGTAATTCCAACAGCCGGAACTTATTAGAGCTCTGGATTTCATGAGGCTGGTGAACAAATATCACCAAACTCTAAAATACATTGATGCATCTAATAAAAGGTTTTTTTATTATTTGACTAAATCCAATCCTGCCACTCTCATCTGTCTGGGCTCAAAGTGTCTCACCAGACACTTATGACCTTGCAGGTTTCACTCATCCAAGCTGCATACCACTGGCTCCAGGACAGGACAGCCAAATGTCCCTAGTTAAAACAGTAACAGAAACAATGATGACAACTCCTTATTTTTCAGCCCAAACAGCTTCAAGGTACAAAAAGCTGTAAAAGCTTTTAGTGTACCTTTAAGAAAATATTGCCCTTAACTCCTTTTTCATTTTGTCTTGGAGTGGAGAACTCTTTCATGTTCTTCACTATTCAAACTTGTTTATGATGCCTACATATCTAAAACAGAAAAGCAGAGGCATGCAAGACACAGGATTTGTGTAGTACAAGATCTCCAGGTGTTGCCCTCTGGAAACAGATTACTGCAAGTGGCAAGGCAGATGACCCAGGGGTGATCCACAACGGCCAGAAGTCTGGCCACACGAACATCTTCTAATGACAACACTTTTACAAAGGCAGGTCTTGCTAAGCAGACAAGCAGCACTCTCTTAACCACCTCTGAAAGCACCACCTTTGAAGAAAAAAACTCATTAATTCACACTGAGTACTACACAGTTGCTTTGGAAGGATACCTACCGTTGTAGGAGGAAACAGTATGAACTGTTGGGTAGTGCCATGAGAAAAACTCAGTCTTTGTTGTGATGAGAGCCTTTGCCCTCAATCCCACATTCCTTCTCAAACACGGCAGTCTTTTGCAACATTATATAGAAATGAATATCACTGAAAAGGAAGGAAGGAAGGAGACACACATGATATGTGATGTGGTATTGCCCATTGGGCATAAAAGAAACACACATCAGGCATTTCCCATTCTCCTCCATTCAGTGATATGCATTAATTGTAATACTATACCAGCACTGAGAACAAATCATTCCAATTAGCCAATAGGTACTGGTTGAACACTGCAGGAGTGTAGCATGGAACCCAACAAGGAATAGATTTGAATTAAAATCCACTACTCTGCTCATGTGTATGGTCATGAGCAACAGAGAGACCAGTCCCTGGATCTCTCTGACAGGTGGATTTAATCTGCATGAGCCAAGTGATGGGTATGTGCTCTGTGATGAACATGAGTCTGGTGATGTGATGGCAGGGAACCATCCCTAATCCTTTGCTGCAGGAAGAACCACTTTCTGTCAGTTAGATGTGTGAAAATATATGGTCTGGTTCTCCATACACTCACATCAATTTTAATCTGCTGTTACTACATTTTCAGGGAAAAAACCTCCTGATTTACATCATTGTAGGTAGGAGGAGGATTAGACTAAAATACTTCTAATGAAATAGGTGTTCAAACAGTTTAGTGAGTGATTTTATATGAATAATTCATTTGGAAAAATTGTTATTTTTCCCTAGTCCTGAACAGACCAAGGATAGCGTTTAAATGTTTGACATTTATATGCTACTTGCAATTATTTGTGAAGTACATCAAGTAATTTGTGGTCTACATATTACTCAAATAGGAAATTATGGTTATTAAATAAAACAGAATTTACAACTCCCATAGCAAATTATGTCTTTTGACTAATTTATGTAATGAGCTCAGCTAGCCTGCCCTTCATGGATTTCAAACTGCGTGTTCAATATTTGCAATTATCTGTGCAGACAGCAGTTACATAAGTCATCTGATCAGTGACAGAAACATTATCATGTGGGATGCCGTCAAAATAGCAAAAGCAGCATATTCTAAAAATTAAAAAAATCAGAAAATACTGAAACATGCAGTTCAAATTTACAGCTGACTCTTTTCTGTTCAAAAGCACAGGGGGAGGAAGCTTTTCCCCTCCTCCGTAAGTGCTACTCTCTATAAACATATGTGAAAGAGGTGGTACAAATGTGAGGTATTGCTTGTTCTTTATTTTTATCCAGAACATTAAGTGTGTTGCTTAATGTCTTTAGTAGGTAAGCAGCACTGATGGTTTGTTGCTGGGGCTGGAGAGGGAATGGGGTGCAGCAGGAGAACAAGCAGCTTAGCACGTGTGAAAGAAAGGCTCAGGAAAGGCATGGACATGGACAGCCAGTCGAGACAGCTTGAAAGAAGATTTGGTCCAATTTTCAAGTTGGGTAGCATTTCCCCTATTCTCCTTTTCAAAACACGTTTGAAAGTAGGGTGTGAAAAACCACACGGTTTTGACCACATCACCCTAAGGATAGTTGCTGACCCCCAGTTAGATGGAACTGTGGCCTCACTGAAGTGTCTGGGAGCTTGGTTTTCAGCTGGGGTGGAACCATGATTTCACACTGGATCCTTGCAACCATGGTTGTGCTCTTTCTCTCTGCTCTTATTATACAGTCTTACTAGGCCCTCTTGCTTCTCACTGCTTTATGTCTCATCCCCACTACTCCTAGGTATTTTTATCTAGCCAAGTGAACAAACCTGAAGTAAGCCCAAATTTGACACAAATCAAGTTCCACAGGCTATTAACACTCCTTGTGTGTTAGGCTGTCTCTTGTTGGTATTGAATACTCTGCAGAAAAAAAGGAAAGGGACTAAGGAACACCATACAGCACGCTTAAAGCAAAAAGCCCACTGCTAAGACATATATGACAACAGCCAAAGTACTCCTGAAACTTTTGCCCTAGCTTTGACACGGTAAAGCATGACTGTCAGCATGGGCATTTCCTTACTACCCTAAACTGCAGTGCTGCCTATCACTCTTAGGTTGTTTGAAACACTGAGGAGGAGATCTCAATCTATCAGAAACATAAAATGAAAAACAAGTGCTTTGAAAATATACTCAGATAATAGATCAGCCTCTCTTATTATCACTGCCTCTTACCATTAACTAGTCTGTGACTTCTGGATATGTTTTTCTATATAATTAATATTTTTATTGTCATTTTTCCTCTCTCACCTCCTTATGTTCTCTTACTACTTTATTCAGCAGTGAAAGTGGCAGTTTTTAAATCCGAGAGGTACTGAATGATAAGGACCAAAAATTCATATTCAATCACTGAAATAACTGGCCTGATTCTCCCCTGCACGTACAAATCTTCTTTTGCTGTGGATGGAAATGATTCTAATGACACTCCTTTCACCAACCCTGTAATACAGTTATAGCTACTGATGTTTGTGGCATTGTGTGCAGGTTAAACTGATGAGTTATGAGTGAGTATAGTTATCTGCATAGTGGTAATGATGTCTCCTTTGCAGTCACCGATGAAGACAAATAGTTCCTTAGTTAGACCCTCCACAGAAATATGGCTCCATCTGCACTTGTGACTCTTCCCTTACACCTACTTCCTCCCCTTTGGTTTACATTGTAATCCCTTATCATAAGCATAAATGTGAGAAATGGGGTGCTGAGCACTCCACGGAGCATTCCCTTTCCCCCACCCATGTGTACCCTATCATTGTCAGACTCCACAGGCCACACTCCCTTGCTCTGCTAGTTGCTCGCTTGCTTTGAAGAAAATTGGCAAATCTACCATTGGAAAACGCAGGTTTTGTTTGCCTTAAACATTTAAGAAACAGAATGGTAAATACTGCCAATTTTAACACAGAGCTAGTACCTTGACTTGTGCCCCCTGACAATTTGAATGAAATGCAAATGATGTTCTTCCTGTGAATCAAAAACTCTCCTACTTTACTGAATGCATCTGATACCATGATAAAGAAAACATTGGTGAGTTTGAAGGCAGTACTGAAATGCATAATGCTAGAAACACAAACTTTTTTTTCTAAATAAGAAGGTGCTTTAAAAAAAAGGCACTTTAATGAAGTTTCTTTAATGAAGGACTAATTGCCTCCAAGTGATGACAGTTGAATAAAGATGTTACAAGCAGCTTCTTACTCAGAAATTTGCAGCCAAGATCAATAAACGAAACATAAAACGTAGGCATATTATTGATGCAGATACTGATGTAGATAATGTAAGCATAATACTGCTAATAAAGGGTTGAATTTGGTGAAAAAAGCTGATGAAATAGAATAACTGATGTTAATTCTATCGAGGCTGACTTCAAGTAGCTAGTGTTCAACCAGTTTGGTTTTTATATGGCCTTGAAACATACGCCAACTATAGCTGCTAAATCCATATTGCAATTAGAAACGGTTACCTTTGTTGATCAAAAAAAAATGAAATGGAAGAAAAGAAAAATAACATACCATGTTCACACACAAAACAAAAAGAGCTATATCAGGGACATCAGGGAAGGTGGAATACTATAACAACACATTTTATATTGTTATACTATTCCACCCACCTTAATGGAGAACCCTTCGGTGTGGCTACGCCATAGCCTTTCGAATCCAGATTTCCTCCCACTTTCATGGTGTCACATGGCTTTCGTTGCTCAATGTATTCATTCATGGTGGACTCCAGCAGGAAGGCAAACTTGCCCTTGGATTTGCGGACACGAGCTACTCCCTCTGCAGTAGTCCTAGTGAACACTGATGGCTCAGCTGATTTCATGTAGGTCCACATCTTTTCATACACTGCTATTTTTGATCTCTGGAGAAAATCAAAAACAAGTTAGGACAAAAGAATGTTGCAACATTTCAGAATGGCACAGCTCACATAAAATCAACCATGCTCAATTTTTCAGATGTTTGAGGCTGGGAAAATCTTGGATAAGGGTTTTATTTGAATCCCATTATTTTAATAGCAACAAGAAAAAAACATCAATACTGTAATAGCAGATACTATTTTTAAGTTCAGCTAGCCTCTAGCAATCAAAGAAACCAAACCTGCAAAGATGAATTTACTGTTAGATAAAGCAAACTCACACTCTCAATGTATTGTAAAGTGTGTTTTAGGGAATGATATATAAAATGCATGTCTGCAATAAGCCTGTACTCTAAAGTGAAACAGTAATATAATCTCCCCATAAATACTCAGCTGAATCTTTAAGCATTTCTCTAACACCCACTTCTTATACCATCAAAACCACAACAGCTTAAGTAAGATTTCTTTCATAATTCAGGGTCCAGAATTAATTTGATTTATATTCAGAAAGGCTATACAATATTTGAAGACAAGATTCACAATAAAAGATAGAAACAGCAAGTTGGACCAAATATGTTATTAAAGGAAGTAAAATGCCCTAAGCATCTTTCTTAAAGAATTACGTATGATTTTAGAATTGGAGTATCAGTGGATTTATTTTAAAGACTTTGATCTTGCCAATAACTGAGTAAGAAATGTACTTTCTCAAAGAATGCACAAGAATTCATGGCTTAGAGTGCATTAGTTGGAAATTTTCCTGTCTGGGAATGCATGGTGTAACTACAGGTAAATATTTCAGCAAAAATAAAACTTCATAAATAATTAAAACAAATAAAATTTTTCACTAAAAGAAAGAAAGAAAGGAAGTGCTGTCAGGCTGAGAAATCTCCCATGCTCATTAGATTCACTCAACAACTGTGCTTCCTCCAGCAATAGGAATACATACATGCAAACCAACAGTGTGTCAGCTGAACACTACACAGTGTTTTTATAATAACAGATGGCACTTGTCTTCCCCTATGTATGCTGCAAAAAGGACTTTTTAACCTAATGCTCAAGTCAGCATTTATTTGAGTCAAGAGGAGTTTCTAGCTAAGCAAGATTTGGTCTATGAGCCTGTTCCTACACTGTGTTGAGCACTCCAGAAAAACACTTATTATTATAAAGCCCCAAAACAAAAGGCCTTAGATTATTTTAACAAATACCAAATCCTATAATCTAAGTATTATATAAATTGAAAATGGCTTTAAGAAGCCAAGAACTGAGCCTTTTTATAGGTGAGAGCAATTTCCCTGAAGCACTTCTTCTTACCAATTACTGAATGACTGTATTATTACTTAGAAAATAAATTGTTAGGGACCTAAGTCTATCTTGAAAATAAGTGGTATTTAACCAAAAATGTTCAATAAAAATACCATATAGCAGAACATCATAAATTATGCTTTCTTTTTTTATTTTGTCTGCATGCGTAATTTTATCTTTCTCTCAAATATAATAACATTTAAATCAACAACAGCTGTGTATGTCCATAATCACATCCTGACTTGTCACCCTTTCTTTCCACTGTAGTCACAGCTACTTTACATTTACATAATAGTGGCTGGGAGCAGAGCATAAACTAAGCCACCAATGTATTCTTACACTGATGTAATTTCATGGATTTAAATTCACAGAAGGAAAAAAATGGAAGAGAGTAGTAATGAATCAGTCATAATTTCAATAACATTTTCTTGCCTTTGCCTGCCTTCACTTCTAAACATTTCTCACATCTTAACATCCATTCTTTATAACGTAACCATCTGTCACTTTAATTTAAAACTATGCAGCACATAGAACTGCTCAATTAGTAAGATGAAACACTGCCCTAAATCAACTGAAAAAGGTTGAATTTAATTTTTTTTTTTTTTAGGATCTAGTTTCCTTTGCCTATCAAAATAAAAAAATATGGTAAGTCTAACACAGAATCTACTCTGTAAGAACATTTTCTTCTCCCAAACTTTCATTTGTTAACATTCAATTTCTGCATGTCAACTCAGAGTGAAAATAAGACTGAACCAACAGATATTTTTTATTATCATATAGGGAAACATTGCAGCTTTCCCTGCAGTCAGCCAAGCTGGGATAATTTCCATTTTGGGCTTTTCTGAGTAGAACTGCTAAAATAAACTACTTTCCCTTTTGAGCAAGCTGCTTGGAAAATACAACTCTCACTGCATCTAAACTAGAAAATAAGAGTACATAACAGCTAACAATATCAAAGTTCTTATTTTTCTTTATGTTGGCTTTAAAATTATTTTCCCTTTTCTGCTTTCAATCCAGATTTAAAACAGGCTGAAGAGGTATTCAGAGTTTCTGACATTTTGATCAGAAATGACAAAATGACGAGAAAATGTCCTGAAGGCTCATCTTCAGCCAGATAATCACCATTGACAGAAAAGTTACATACGATTCTAATACCAAAAAATAAATTGCTTCCAAAACCACAAAATGTTAGACTTGGCACACAAGTCTTCTTGTACTATTGTTTCAGGCTAGGTCTTAATTTATGTATTATGCAAAAAGCTTTCGGGTAAATGTTGTCTGCCGATATTATGTCTTTCTCCCTATTTAGTGAAAAATATTTTTAGAAATTGCATATGCAATATCATTTAAGAATCACTATATTGTGACAGAGGTTAGAAATCATTTGAAAGCAAGGCTTCAATTGCACCATTAAAAAAAAATTAATCAACACAGTTCAAATCTTGATTAAGCTTCAAATTTTGCATATGCAATTATATTTAGTATTTGTAGTTAATGTTTCCCTCTGTATTTTGAAAGAAAAGAAAAAATATAAAGAGCAACACTGATTCTCCATTTTTCTCTTAACCCTTTAAGATTGAAGTGAAAGAAGGGCTGTCGCCATAGACATTTTTACTTCATTGTAGTATCTTCTCTTTAAAATGACAACTTGCATAAAATACTGGAAAAGTTTCCATGTTTTTACAAGATGATTTAAAAGAACTATGGAATTTTTGTGACCAATATTGTTTCTACATCAAAATATCTGACCTCATTACTTTGAAACAATAGCTTACAAGTGTTTCAAATGGTACAAGTGTTTTAAAACTCTTAAGAAGACAATTCCAGTCCTTTGTTCTCTATCTCTTTGGGAATTAATTTTTGCATATCATCACCTAAGAAGTTTGCAAGCACTAGATACTCTTGAAAATGCAACAAGTTAATAAATACAAAGCTACATAAATAATGCCTGGTAATCAGCATCATGTTTTTAAGTATTATCATGGCTTCAATCTAGTAGAAAGAATTATTTTACTCATATATTGTGGTTTGCACCTCAACTTATGATGGACTGAAACTGGAGTTCCAAGAATTAAATACTTAACTTTCCACAAAAAGAACTAAAAAAGTATTTGGAGGTGAAACACAGGTGAATATAAATAATCAGCTGGAGGAACTATACTCATTAAAAAAAAAAAAAAAATAGGAAATCTGGCTAATGCAGTACCAACATGTTTCAACTCGTAGACAGGCCTTCTATATTTAACATAATGACTTTTTTGTAGACATCTGGAATGAAAACAGGGCTTCTGGGGACCAGAAGCTGAGTTTCTACCACTTGGGATAAAAAAATAAAGCTCCCAGAGAGCATCTGTAGTGTCATATTGTGTATACCGACACCCTGGCCATAGAGGAAGACAGGTGTAGTTAGAAACCTGCCAGTGAACTGTATCCATTAAAAATGAGGTACCAAGCACCCTAGCTATTTCACCTGGATCCCTCTAGAATTCAAGTAAAGAGGAAGATACTTGAATGCGTGATTTATTTCAGCATGACACATGTCCCACACAGGATGCACAGGGCTGCTTTTCTTTCTCCAGTGTCTACAGAAGAAATCTAGAAAACTTGTTTAAACTGAACACCTTGATCAGTTTCATGATGCGAAGGTCATATCACTGTGTGTTTAAGTGAAATTTATATCTTACAAGTCATCTTTTTGCAGCTAATAGGACATTTGCAAGCTCTTCTATGGGGATACTTCTTGCAATAAAAAGGTTATGACACTTGAGACACTGACTTTGTATGGATGTTGTCTATAGTTTCCAAATCACATCGAAAATTTTGTTAACGATTTACTGAGATCAGTTTGGCCAAACTGAAAACAGTGAAGGTGCATGCAAATACTGAACACAGAACTCTTTCCTTCCAATTGGGCAATAAGAAGAAATTTTCATTCCATCTTCCTGACTTCCAAAAATTCCTTAATCTCCACATTTCATATAAATAATGACCTTAAATTGTGTCATTTTCAAGGAAGGGTTACTGGCTCACAGCACTTATTCAGAGCTCTGTTCAAACACTAAACTCACTTCGGTCAGCTAAGCTTAACTTTCATCTGCTAGACACATGAAATAAAGCAGGAGGGACTGTTTATTATGTACTCCTTCTGATGTCCAAGCTCCCTGTTTTCCAGCTGGCAAATGATGAGGGTTACATACCGACCACGCTAACGCAAGAGAGCAAATGAAAATGAAGTAATCAATAGAGACAGCACAGGCATATGAATGGCTATTTAGGCTATTTCCTAATGCTCCAACCACATCCCCTCGAGTTAAATTTTCTCTTTATTATCCATCTGAAAGTCAGCAAATTAAAAAATGCATTTCCTGCCCACCACCCAAGACCCTAAAGCAAAATGCACACAGTCAAATCCATAAGCAGAAACAAAACCTGCAAGACTCCATGTTAGGCTTTCAATGCTGCACATCCCTTCAGTACTGTAGCTTCGGATGAATCAATAGTGCAATGCTGCTTTAATTATCACTGGCTTCAGTATCCCCCTGGGCATCTCTTTTACCCAGTGTGACAGGATCAATAAGCTTTCCACAGATTAAAAAAACTGAAAACTCCAACAAATGGTCTTGTGGGGGTAAAAATGTAGCTAAAGTATTGCAGGAGTTACAACACTATATTACATATAAATGCACAGTGACATTATTTCACATTTCCAAGCAACTTTTAAGAGCAGTTGGTAGGGCTAGCTGCTCTAAAAGACGCGCCAACTTACTCTGAAGAACTCTTTGGTTGACCCTGAGTCCAGCGTCCCGTAAGCAATTTCGGTTTGTTTGGCAAGGTCTTCTGCACTCTCTATGGGTGACACCATTCGCTCAACAGTCAAGAAAGCAGCGAGGTTAGCAGTGTAGGATGAAATAATGATGAGCGTGAAGAACCACCAGACACCTCCGACAATGCGACCTGAGAGGGATCTAAACATGAATAAGATAATGCACATTTTCCTGTCTCTTGAGCCATGAAGAGAGAGAGAGAGAGAGAAGGCACCATTTATTGCTGAGCATTTGTCATTAAGTAACAGTCAATGGGATGAAGATAATTTGCATTTTAAATATTAATAAATGCTTCTACTCTTGGATCTTAATGTCTACAGTACAGGGTCCACTGTACTAATGTGTATCATGCATACACAGAAGCTTAAATCCTCTTGAACAGTAATCTCAGTGTTCCTATTATTTCAGGACATGCCTAAAAATAGGAAAAAAAATGTCAAAAATATTGGATAGGTAATCTCTTTTTGGAGACAAAAGTGAAGTGTGGTAGCTGAAAATCAGTAGCTTTCTCTGTTTCTTCTTAAAAAAAATGAAAAAGGCTTTGCACATGGATTATGTTAGCTCAAAGATTAAAATATTCCTGTCACCCAAACTTCTCAAAAATTTCACAAGCTACTGCAATCATTTCAACATTCACAGTTTTCTTATTTAAGAAGCAAGAATTTTGTGGCAAAAGAGACTTTTCCGTTAAGTAAAAAGTTATATTTTCCTTTTCAATACCTGTAATTTGAAGAGAAGGTTGTTGGGGAGTACTGTACATCCACTCTTAATCAGTACCAGTTTTATTGCTAACTTCAATAATAGGATTAGGCCAATGCTGAACAGTCAAAATTTCACTGCAAATGGCTAAAATGAAGCCTTTAAGTTTGAAAGACTGAGTCATAATGTTTAATTAAAAAGTTTTACTTACTGCCCACTAAAGTTCCAGCTTATAAGGTTGAGAAATTGAGGACAGCATATATTAGACTAATCATGTACTAGATAATCATATATTAAAGGACTAACCACGTATTATAGGACTAATCATGTAGTAGATCTGAGGCACGTGCTCTATAAGGCACACCTGAGCAATACAGCGTGGCTTCTCAGAAACAGGCAGTCAAATATTGTCTCTCTCAGACAGCAATATTTGTGAAGCAGCACTGTAGAACTTGAAACAGAGATGGGACATTCCTTGATCCAAGGCAGATATTCAGCGCAACTGTGTGCATTTCCTGGTTATAGCACAATGGAACTAATCCAGCAAAACCACAGTTCTTCTGAAGTCAACCCAGTGGAATTTTTCCTGTGTGCACCTGCTGTTTCTGAGAGCTGTTTGTGGTTTATGCACTTTGACATTGGTAAAATAATAGTAATGACTGACATTCAAAGCAGATTTTCTGTTGCTCTTATCATGACTATTAAACAAGAAAAAAAAATTGAAAAGGCTTCCTGAAGAATGAACTTCAAAACACTGCCAGGAAAATTAACTAAGGAAGATTTTATGCTTCAGTGTTGAAGATAAAATGCAAATGTAAAAAGATTTGACACAAACCTTGGGGAAATATCACATCCTTGTTGCATAAAGGCACCCAGGGAAAACCAGAGGCTGTTGAATATGCCAAACTCATTGGGAGGCTGGTCACTGGGTCCTTCTTTCCCATCCTCTGGTTCTTCTGTGTGCCACTCATACGGACTAAACCTGCTAACTAGGAACAGGACCACACTGACACCAATGTAGGCAAAGACTATGCACATCCAGATCTCATACGCCAAAGGGTCCAAGAAGGAAAACACTCCCGGTTTAGATTTCTGGGGTTTTTTGATCATAATGGATATCCCCAAACTCATAAAAGGCTTAGAAAAATCAATGACCTCTTCTCGTACCAAAGTGATGGTCAGAGGCGCAACAGCAATCTCTGCTTTCTATAAAGAAAAAAGAAATATAGATGTATAGATTAATTGATGTTGGCTTATACACTTGGCTAAGCAGCTAATTCCAAAGGTATGTTATTAATATCAGGACACTGTGGCTTAAATGCACTTTGTAGCATTTTTCTCTTTCTATCACACTCTGCATTTACTCAATATGCTTTTAGTGAAACATACACATTGCAGGTTTTTATTTTACAGAATTATGCAAACACTTAATTTTTCCACTTAGGAGAAGACTCTTAAATCTTATCGAGGTGAGCAGCAGTGTAGTAATTTAGATTTAAACAAACGAATTCAAGAAAGAATGGAAAATGAGAATGACCCTATTGTCACTGAACATACAGAGATATTTTAAGATCCCAGAAATGGTAATTAATTGTCATAATTTCACAAGACATAATAATATTCTGAGGTAAAGCAGTTCATAGACTCAAGAAAGCTTCAAATAGCATGAAGCTGCAAAAGTGATTAACTATTGCTGTGATTCCACCAAACTGCAGAGTTGTCTCAAGGGAAAGATAGCTCAGTACTACTGAATCAGATTTTAAACAGCAAAAAATGGCGAGTATACAGGAAACAGGTGTGGAAAATCATGTGCTAAAAGGATAAAATGGGTGCTGAATCCATTCCCACTAGTGTCAGGAATATTTTTAAATGTGTTTCTAACATGTTTTTAGGATGAAGATGCCAATCCTGAATGAATCATTATTGCTGGAGGTGATTATGGCTTACAACAATGATGTCTGCATGCACTATAAAATATTGGAACTAATGGAGCTAATGGATCGTTTTTGTCATTAGGGATGCAACACTGCATTAAGGTTTGCTCCTTGCCTTGCCTTGCCTTTTATACTATAGCTGTAATTACAGCAGCATTTCAGAGGGGAATTGTATTGGGACCTGGGTCAAAGGATAGCATCCCTGAGAGGGGAACAGATGCAAAAGCTGCTGAAACCTTTCTCCTGTTCTTCATCGTGGTGCTGTGTCTAGGTAAAGTCACAGAGCAGAGCTCATGCTCTGAGACCGCTGTGGACTTCTATACAGCTTATGGGCTCAGGAGAGTAACTGTGTTTTGTGAACACTTTGTTGTTTCAACGAGATTAAAACATGCTGAAAAATAAGGATGTGCTCAAACAGTGCTCAAACACTTGGATTAAAAGTGTTATGTAAATAGCTTGTGTACTAAAGAAAGTATTGAAATTGAGGTTTTTTTTGTCATCTTACAACTTTGAAACAGGTAAATGCATTTAAAATAATATGTGGTTTTTATTTGATACACTAATTCATATGGACTTATATATGTTTTATGGAATTTAGTTTTAAAACAGTATTGTGTAGTTAAAATTTAAACCTGTTTTGGCAGCTTTGCAGCTGTGAATAATTCAAAAGAACTGACTCATTCCAGTGCAACAGCTCAAAAATGCAAATTTGTATTACGATTGCTATATATTAATCATCAGATTATATCTGTCATTCTGAAATAGTTGTGATGCAAATGTTTACGAAAAATTTATATAAAGATATTACATTTTAAGCAATGCATCTAAAATCGTAATTTTGCAAAGGTATCAGAAGTTACCTCTGGTGTTAATGTCTTGGGTAAACATTATGATAACACTGCTAATTCTCTGAATTTTAATTTGCATTTTGTTATGCAAAGCATTTTTAAAAATTTGGCTTCTTGATGCCTTGTGATTACCTAAGAATGGCTGAAATAGAGCTTTTGTGAAAACAGCTATTACATGAAGAAGCTTAACATGTCTAAAATATATTTTTAAGTAGTCTGAAAATTACAAAGTAGACTTAGTTTCTGTAGTCTAAGGACTGTAGGATGGTTTGGGCTACTGGACATTTCTGCACATTTTTGCTTTTCATCTTACTCACAAATAGCTTTTTTTTCCAGAAGAATGGTTTCTTTCTTTAGAGTCAATGTCTCTTATGTTTCTAAATTTTGATTACTGACAATGCCTAATGTGGAGTCCTTGAAAATAATTAGGTGAAAAACTCATGGCAACTCAGATCTCTTCCTGCCTTCCTGTGTTTGTCACGTGGTGGTATCTTCATTAACACAGTGTAAATGACAGACCTGGTCACTGGGCTTCAAAGGTGTTGGCTAACACGGCTTCTTTTGTGTCTGCAAATTCTACTGGGATTAAAAGACAGATCCCTGGGGGTTGCTAGTTTTGGTAGTGTGAGTTGGAAAAGTGACACCACCATTTTAGTGTGAATTGAGGAGATTTTAAAAACCTACTTAGCACGTTGCATATTATATGTGAAATGCTGGACAGGATTTATCTTACCACTTTTAAATGCTCAAATAGGATATGCAGAACTTGAACGACATCAGAACTAGCTGCCTACAGTACTTGAAGGAGTTAAAGAGGAGAAACAGGAATTTAACCCATTTCTTTACAACAGTGATCTAGTATCAGATAATTCATAGTGTAGATAAATCCATTTCATGCCAATGAATGTAAGCGGACAATATATAGTTACGTCATAATTAAATGCCAAAAAAATGGAGAAAGTACAGCCCCCCCCCAGACTGATCATATTATTATTTTTGTAAGACTACTGTGTGTCATGTAAAGCCTACATAAACTCTTCATTGTGAAAGCTAAATAATGAAAATAGCTGTGCATGATAATTATCTGCATTTGAGCTTTGCCCAGTTAATGTACACCATCTAATTATGGATTTAAATGATAAACAATGTAACTATGGTGCAAAAACAATTAATGATTTTGTTGCCAGTGAAAACTCTTTTGACAAAGACTAATGATACTTCACAGTTAAATCAACTGCATCTAGCAGCATTTCAATCAAGGCTGCACCACTACCAAGTACAGATGGATTCTGGATCCTTCCAGTATTGTACAGTGAGACAAGATTGATTCTGATGGTGAGAGACAGTTTCTTTTCCAGAATATATCATTATTATAACCTTGTGAATAAAATATATCCTTGGTACAAGTATTGTGAAGGTAGTAAAGCTATCTGAGAAAAATCATGCAGAAAGTGATTTCAAACTCAGAAGTTCATGGCTTCTGAGATTTTAAACAGAAATGAGTTGTGACCTTTTGTGTTAAGCAGTGAAAGAAAAGCATTCTGTGTCAGGAGAATGAATATTTAATTGGAGCTGACTGCTAGTGAATTTGGAAATACTTGTTACATGTGCATAATGGCATTTCATCCCAGCCAGCATTTCTCCTGTGAGCTAGATATCAAGGCAAATAGATTCCACATGGACTATTGCATGCAACCAGATACATCAGGGAGATATGACTGACATTTCCTGGTAGTTTGTAATAGAATGTTAAAAACAAAACAGGAAAATAAGCTACCATCCCCCCTATGACATTCTGTACCATCTTGGCAAAACCGTACCCCACAGCATTTTATATGAAGTTTCCTCTGGGACACGATGGAAAAATCAACCACAGAGTTAAGGAAATTACTAAACTGCTCTGTGCAGCACCTGAGTGTCCAGGTACCAGAACAATCTATGTTGCATACAGGTCTTAAGGGAAAATGGGATAAAATTTTTGCATGTCCACTCTCAGTAACACGGATAGGGCTAAGGGGCATTGGGGTATGATAGTAAGAGCAGGAGAGGAGAGGAACCTTTTCTGTTGAGCAGGAAGGGTCCGATCTCACTGGCCAGCACAAAACTGTTAATCCCTTAATGTGGCTGGGAATTAAAAGCTGCAAAATGTTTCCCAAACAGATCATCTCGTTAACTTGCTAATTCAGTTGCAAATTCTCTTCCAGTCCTGGCTGCACATAAAAAGCCTTGCTTGAAACACAGCCAACTGCTCAGACTACTTGTGTTTATGATTAGGGGAGAGAGAAGATGAACACACTCTTCTAGCAGAGCTTTGCAGCAAAGTCTCTGGCTGACTGATTTTTCTGCTTTCTCAATGTGGAATAAGCCTGGGAACCTGACGCTCCGTAAATCGTCTGGCAAAGACTCAAGGAAGTTGCTGGGAGGATGCTCTTGATGGATTCCCTGTGGAAATCTTTAGCAGCAGACTTTATAAGTAACAGAAAGAACAATTTCCTTTAAAGCCACACCTGTAAAAGTACATTAAACACGCTTGGTGTAGCTCTTGTCCTTAAGGCCCAGTGGCACTGGACAGGCCGTGTTGCTGCCTGAGTCACCTCACCCCTAAACCTGCACGGCTGCATTCAAGCTGCTTAAAGGGAAAGGTCTCCTCAATCCCAGGGTCCAGCTGGGCTCAGGAATTGTTTCGGACAGTGATTGTGGGCTAAAAATGTACCAGAGACCATTCTTGCAATTTAGCAGATTAATCAGGTGACATTCCAAAGCACAGGGGCACTCCCTGGTGCCGCTGATACACTAGGATAGGTATAGCCTTAAGGAGTCTTAGGACAGTGGAGCAAATATACTGGGCAACAGCTGATTTTTCTTAGTTCTTCAACAAAAAAGCAGCTCCAAGAGCTTGGCTGCAGCTCATTCCCAGGGCCCAGTCCCAGAATCAGGAGACTGCAGCCTTCCTAAACAGATATTTGGAAAGAGCCTCCACCTCAGTCTTTTCTGCTACAAAATATGAAGCATTGACGTGTATTCTGGGCTGTCCCTCTTCATGTGGGTAATTTTCAAGTAGTTCTTCATGCCTGTGAGCTTTACTGCTTTCAGCTCTGTTAACAGCTGCAGGTTGTTAACACCTCTGTGTCAGCTTCCTAGCAGGACTTTGCATTTCAGTCTAGTCCTAGGAGCAGCTTGGATTTGATGAGGTAAATTTTTTAAGATAAAAGAAGGAAAAAAGTATCCCAAACAAACAGAAAATGGAAGTATAATATCAAGTTTCCTGTATAATTTTCAGCTAGATGATAGGCCACTGAAACTGTGCATCTGAGCAAAAGAATTTTCTCATAAATAGTAAAATTTCTTGGATTATTGAAAAAACAATCTAGTATAAAACAGTGCTTGGCCACTGATGCCCATCAGTTTGCTGTTGCATTTAAAAGCCAGAGAAGGAGTAACCTCCATACTTGATCAAATAAGCCTGAAAAATCTTTGTCTCTTAATATCCTAAGAGTTGAACTGCTATCAGGCCACTAAAGTAGACACACGTGCTTGGTGGCATTCAGTGTTTCTACTCTTTAAAGACAAAATTGAGGTTCGTTCCTTCATGAACTTCCAAGAGCATGGAGAGTTTTGTGAACCTGATATAACCTTTCCATGCCTCTGGGGAGGGGAGATCACTGAAATTCTGGGGCAACATTTCCCACGCTTCTACAGCACAGAGTTTCATTCTGCAGAGCCCCTTGAACTGATGCTAGCAGAGAATTTATCAGCTATATGAAACTGACAGAAGGGAACTGAAACGGAGCTGCTACAAAAGCCACGAGGCCTTTGCCACATATGGCCCAAACTGTCAATGGAATTGTGAAGACCGCAGCTGGGGATGGATCCAGTGGTATGCAGGTGTTTTTTTTATGGGGAGGTTGAGGCATGTTATGAGTTCATTGGTGGAAATATTAGCACCTGAAAAGTTTGAGGATTTTTTTTTTTTTTATTCCATCACTGAAATGAAAAGTTTCTCTAAGAATTCTGAACTGTTCTCAGTGCAGATACTAGCAACTACAGTCATCAGCAAGCTCAGCTCTGAGTTTTGCTATTTTTGATAACCCCAGATACTGCAAATATTTAACTGGGTTTGTTGAAACTACTTTCATTAAATATTGGAACTTTATGTGTCAATAAAATTGCTAACTGTTATGGTATTCTGAAGACTCCTTCTGCAGATCACTCTATAACATAATGTTCTCAGTTGTTAAACTTACCAGGTTTGCTCTTAAATTTTATTATTGATGGTCATCTTAAAAGTCTGTCTTCATTCTGAATTGCCTAATTATGTACTTGTCTGTAGTGGTTTGTTATCCACATTTAATATATGTGGTGGTAGATTTTCCATTTCTCAAACTAGATCAAGAATCCCATTTTTTTTAAAAGATCTCTCCATCATTCCATGAAAATGAATTAATGTGTGATATTCTTCCCAACAAAGTTTTACAGTGTGTCAGAAAGAAATAGTCTCTAACACTAATGAATTTTTAAGGGATATGCAAACTATGGATGTTCTAATGTTTCAAGGTACTCATTGAATAAAAAGTAGAACTTGCATGAAACTATTCGATTTTATCTTGAAAATAAGTGAAAACACACAGATCTGAAACAAGATTCTGTTTCTTTTCTGTGACCCCAAGGTTAAATAAAATGCATATATACTTCCTATTTTATGACTTATACTATGATAAATTAAATCCTGCTTCAAAAATTGGTATGCTTACCCCATAAACAAGTTCTCCCACCATCCCATTCCAGATTTTTGTCTCTGGATCCCTTGCTCCATACTTTCCATCAGGAACAATGGCAATTTTGTACTTGATACCAATATGTTTTGCAATTTCTGATGCCAGATCTACACAGTATCCTTCAAACTTGTCATTCCCTTCAAAGGTATCATGGTTTTTCTTGAACATAACATATGGGGCTTCCTATAATGAAAGAAGTAGAACTGTAAAGGAGAAGTGTACCGAATATAGTCTGAAAAAAAAAAAACCACGTCATGAACTGACTGAACAACACACATTCTATCAAAAGTTCATGGACAGTATTAGCACATTGAAATTAAAATGTATGAATAGAAATCCTTCTGGCAAGGTATACTCTTTACACTAATTTGGCTCATACATTTCACAAGAATTACCAACCTTACTTTGTTTTAAATGAGAGACCTTAGTGCAATATATGCTAAATTTGAAGCATGAATAGAGGTTGGGCCTACACAGTGCAAAGGACTGCGAGATCATGAAGGTACAATGTACACTTCTGACTTCAGTAAGTCAGCATATCCTCTAGCACAGTGTGGTTATTGCCTATGTAATTTCAGATGCAGAGCCTGTGACTTCCTTTCTTGAGGTTTAGAATGCATAGTTACTAAGAGGCTACATACATTTCAGTGAGAACATAGAAATATATTCCCAAGGAAACACGCATCTTCTGTTTAAAATAAACAGTGCAGATACTGCAAGGTTGTTTAGGATGAACTTAAGTGATATGTGTAGACAAGAATAGAATTAACTTCACAGTGATCTCACATGCTGCATGAAGAAGAAGTATCAAATATTTTGGGATGGTGAGTGCCATTGGAAACAAGTAAAACCTGTCTTGAAAAGTGGATCTTGAATTCCCTGTGTAACCCATACTATCACAATAGTGAACATTATGTGACTGGGAAATCAAGGCCATTTTTCTTTTTAGCTCGGTGTGAATTCTGTAAGTAAAACTATCCTTTCTGATGGTATTTTAGATCACTTCACATAATTCATATTCAGACCCAGCTCCAGGTGAAATATTTGTCTAATATAAAGGGTGACTTAGGTCACCCTTTGTTTGAATTTACATCACAAAATACTGCCAACCTAAGTTTTCTCTGTGCTAGCCCTGGCAAATGTTGGTCTTTTGACACTAACCTTGGTAGTATTCTGCCCTATTCACATCTTTCCTACAGATATAATTGGTACAAAAATAAAAATAAATATAAAAATGTAGTCCAACAATGTCTGCGTCTCTGAAACTACAAGAACATCAGCTGTAAGCAACAACAGTTTTGTAACCTCTGTTATGTGTTTAACAAGGGAGGGTAGGTGGTTTTACACCAGTGCAGTGCAATGCCTTTGCTCATACAGAGTTTGCATCTTCAAAGAAAACTGCTGAGTATAACCAGCTGCCTGCAACTTTTCTTGTACTCCTATTCCCACTTAAATCACCTTGATCTCAGCCACTGGTCCTCTAGGGGAAGGGAAGGAGAAAAGCAGGGAGATCTTGATCTCTGCATTAGAGCTTGATTTTTAACTGTATTTTGGCCATATGTATAAAATGCTCCTCCCTCACTCAGACTTTTTGTTCCCAAGAGAGGAAAAGCCAAAACCTGTGTCTTTCCACATATGTTATTGCACAAAAAAGGTTTAAAATAAACAGGGGTGAAAAATATGTGTCCTGTCTGTGATTTAGCCAACTGCTAGATAGAAGTGCAACCAAGTTTGTCCAGTGTCCTACATTTGTGAACTCTCCTTACAAGCTTCAGCTACATTTGCCTGCTGCACCTCAACAGCAATTTCACTTTCCAAAAACCAGAGTTAGTGATTGCTTGCTCTTCTGATTCAGCCATAAATTGTCGGTCAAAGGCATGCAACTAGAGACACATCAGGAGATAAATCTGGTGATGGACACGAAGAAGACAGGCACAGAGGATGCCAGGTCAGCTTGCTCCTTCCAAAACCCAGACACTGCGCCTCTGCCTGCACCTCACCACTGGCAGGGCTGCTACAAAAAAAGCATTTTAACTGTTTCTGCACAGCAAAGCAAAGGGACTGATGCCTCATTTTTTTCTATTAAAAGTTAAATGAACTTCAGCCCTCCTACCCAGGAGTTCTCTGAGGGAACACTGAGAAGGGAAGTGGGGTGGCCCAATGCTGTCCTTGGTAGGTACAAGCAGAGGCCATCCTTGGTGGAACGACCACCAAGATCTGCCAGGGATCAGCTGGGTACTTGGACGAACTGCATTGGTTTTCTTCCCCATCCACCTCCCTTTCTTTACACTGATCTCACTGATTTAGAGCAAAATACAGCAGGGAGCACATTTTGTAATGCAATTATCTTATAGAGTAAGGTGGCATGTCTTGCTGTGACTGCTTTCAAAGAAGCAGCAACTGAGTATGAACTGCCAGTGTGAAATGATACAAATAAAGATAACAGTAACACCTACTACCATTTTCTTACTATGTTGTTCTTTCCCTCCTAACCTATTTTATACCTCTTTAATTGTTGTGCTTATTTACCTGCCAAATAATCAGATATCTATTCTCAAGGTAGAATTTGATGGGGGAATGTGGGTGGGACTGAATATGAGTTCCTGATAAAGACTTTTAAAAAAAAAAAATGGTAGCCCTAGTTTTAAATCCTGTCCTTTTCAGACTTTGAGGGTATTTCAAATTGATGAGGTGTGCAGATGTTATAATAAAAGGACACTGAAAGGCAAGTTTAACTGGTTTGCTAACAAGTGACTTACACAGATGAACTTTCAAGGTCACACTGTAAAGTCATGAAATGTCTGAATTTATCAATAGCAAGTACTTAGCCATATCTCGATGCTCTTTTTTATCTGTGGCACTGAAAAAGACCTTTTTATTCTGTATAATCCATTGCAAGAACATTTTTTAAGTTAGTAGTAATGTTAGCGTAGTCATACTAGTTGTCTGTGGAGAGGTAATATCTTCCTTTAGATCAGCTGAAATAGCTGAAAACATAGGCCAACTTTTTCATAGTTTTCAGTTACAGCATCTTGTCTAATAGAAAGGTTATCTCTCCCCACCATCTTTAAACTTACTATATTTTCGGACTGTGAGCTTTCAACCCACTGATATAAAACACGTGTCTGATTTACTGCTGAATGAGATTTAACACTGCAATATTTGCAAGATTTCAGCTGCTTAATAGTATTCTATGGGGTAGTGAATCAAGGAAAATTCCACATTGAAATGACCAATGACTAGCACGGAACAGAAATTTGAAATGGTGCAAGCTTTACTTATATAATTCACAATTTTATAACAATACTTAACATTTGCAAATACAAGTTGATGTCTGCAACAATTACCTTTATAGATGTAAACAAATCATTCCACCACATTGCCACAAATTCATGTGTACAGTTAAATGCTCACAACTGATAGTTGGTACTATAAGGGAAGCTGGACAAAGTAACTAATCAAAAAAACAAACAGATCTAAACTTGGTTTTCCTATTCTAAAGTGGATTTCAAAATCTTCAAACATTGCAAAAATAATTTGTAAAAGTGACAAATATCTGTGCAAGGAAATTTCTGATTTTTATAACAGGTGTGGGACACATTATCACACTTTATTCTGAAAGAAACTTCTGTAAATGTCAATGGAAGGTTTTTTGGTGACTTTTTTTTTTTTTTTTTTCTGAATAAAGTGTCCAGGATTCGGTTTGAAGTCTTTATTATTGTCATGCAACAAACTTCATTTTTTCTCCAGTCTACTGAAGAATTTAATTAATAAAATTTCTAATGAAAAAATATTTTTCTATTATGAGAAAAAAGGTTATAATTGAATTTCTGAGGTAAGACTCTATCAAAGTATATCAGTCAAAACAATGAGGCTAGTTATCAGTCACCTAATGAAAATTGCCAGTCATCTTCGATGCCCTAAGGTGATCTGCTTGACCCCAAGGTGCCGTTCTGCAGGTGCTTTGTGCTTGCGCTTTACAGATAGGTCTGATACCCTCAGAATAAGGCATCCACCTATGGGCCACCAAATCAACTTCTAAATCTTTGTGGACTTACATTCTTGGGGCACAACTTACCCCACATGCCAGAAAAAGCACATACACCAGCTCAGACATCCAGATGGAGAGGTCACATATACAGCATGAGACAGGCACGGGTCACCTTACCCCCTACCAGTGTAAGAAATGGGGGACAGGCTGTGTGTCCTAGAGCATCTTAAATGTCACTGAATGCAACTCAATCAATACCCTTTGCAAAGCCATCTACATCTAGGTCACTCAGTTGTGAACTGGATCCTGCCCTTGAAACTTAATCTGCCAACACCAAGGATATCTCATGAAAATATTGAACTCTAAGCCACAATGCAGATGCAGCTCATGTACATCAAGCTTTGGTTTTAAAGGATTTGTGTGATTTTTAAGTTTTGCAGTCTCAGAATAAGGTACAGAGTTAGCTGCACCATGAAATGTATTTGAGAGTTTGGATTAGTCTTCCCTATGTTCTACCTCAACAACTTGTGACCATATTTCTCATCTTGCCAAATTAGAGATGATCGTTGTCCCTAGCTAGACAAGTCCCTGACTTTACCTTAATGTTAGAGCAGGGCTGCAAATAGCATCCCTTCTCCAGTCAGGCAATGAGCCTACTGTGCATTTGGAGGTGTTACCTTCCCATCCCAGAGGGAACGCTTCTGCACAGGTAGGAAATCTGCCCTTTCCAGATGTGCAGGACACATCACATGAGGTGCAGAATGGGAACTATAAATGGCAGTTGGTAAAGAACATCAGCCACCCCTGCTGCCTCCTCTCTCTGGGCTGCTACTGCAACACATAGCTAACTGGGGATAGGCTGAGAGCCTAAACCAAATATGTGAAATAAATTCTACGTGCTCTCACTATGTTACAAATGAAGAAAACGTCTTGCCAAGTAGAAAACGCTGTACTAAGTTCTTTGAGTGCAGAGCTAATTTATTATAATGCAGTTTCTATGCGACAGCCATACAGCCACACTACAGCAAAGTAAGCATAGACACGTAGAAGCTGAAGAAACAGAGGACAAATCAACTTGTGCTATTTGGCTTCAGGCAAAAATTAAAGCGAGCCATGCTGAAAACTTGTAAATTTTTCCTATGCTGCCATGACACCTGACTTTGAAGACTGAAAAGTCTGACAGCACTGCTTGCCGAAGCTTTTCAGTTAAGTGTTGGAAAACATGCATGCAACCAAAATTAAATGTGTCATCTACAATGGTTCAACTTCCCTTCAATGTGAAGAGGGCAATGAAGAGATGAAAAAGTCTCTGTGGCATTTGCAACGTAACAAAGAAAAGTAACAGGATTCTGAAAGTTACTCTAGTTAAATATACCTTTTCTTTGTGTGTGTGATCATATGCTTGTGGACGCTAAATACATTGCCCTAGCAGGCCAGTAATAAGAATCATGGTTCTATTCTTCAGCATCATGCGTGCAGCTCCCAGAGAAGTACGTGGGAGATAGGCATGATATGGCAGAATTCACCATACATTCTTATTCAAACCAAATTCCAATATATTTCTCTTGCACTGTGATTTTCAAACACGGAAAGGGGACGGTTTAGGTCAAGAAGCTGTGCTGCTTTCAATTCATTGCATTTATCCAAAAATGACATGCTGCATAAACATAGGGCATGCTTTGGAATATTAATTCAGCTTTTTGGTTTTGCAAATGATCCCACCAGTCCCTTCAATACAGGGGCTGGAAAAGTTCTTTTGAAGATAACGTTTATTATGCACATCAAAATGCTTCAATGCAAACAGGACAGGCAAGATAACACATTTTGAAAGCTCTCTTGTTTTCCTTTTTTTTCCTTTCTGGCGAACAGGAACCTTTTATATTACTTTTCATTATTATATTTTACTTGCTTCTCCTAAGCTTGGAGCTATTTATGGAAATTACAGTATTCATGTGTGAGAGCTTCAGTCAAAGATATCAGGATTGGTATGAGAGGAAAATTTCGACTGAAAGCTTGTAATTCACATCGTTCTCTTCTCAGCTTGGCAAAGTTGAAGGTTAACGTCATCTGTTCTAGACATTTCAGATTAGTCACAGAACTTTTCTTGGTGGTTCAGTGCCTGGTCATCCAGCCAGAGGAACAGTAATCCATATGGAAAAATTAGCTCAATGTTACTAGACTGGTGGGTAATACTTGAGCCTTAGTTAGGAATGTTCGCAGCATCTTGGGACTCTTTTCTTCCTTGATCAATTTCTTAAAATAGGATTCTTCATCAGAGGCTGAAAAGAGGAGGACTGTACTGAAGTACATTTTTTTCCATCACCAAGTCTTTTTTTTTTTTTTTTTTTTTTTTTTTTTTTTTTTAAAGGAAAAAGATACATATATTAAAAATTTCCCATGCAAAAATAAAACTAAAAGTTACACAATTTGGTTAGGAGTTACATTCTGAATTCCTGTATAGTAGTTTGGTTGTTTTGTATCCTGGAATGATAATCGTCAACAGGAGATTTGTTAAGACATACTTAATGCATAAATGCTGATACATACTGCTGAAAATCTGGTAATTAACTGTATTTTTAGTTAGAAAATGTTTTGACACTTTCCTTTGTATTATTTTAAGCTCTGTATTAAATTAGAAAAATTGTTTCTTAACAACACATACAGAATATTCCTTCCCATTTGAGACACAGTTTATTGGGTTAACATGTCTTGTCTAAATGAAGCAGGTGAAAAGGGCAGTGAACTGAGATGTAAAATCTTAAAAGCGGTCACATAAAGGTCACCCTTTGCCAGTTGGCTTTGATAAACATCAGCTTTAAAGGGCATGTCTGACTTCAGAGGAAAACATTGTTAAATATTTTGTTTAAAATACAGATTTGTAAGAAACAACTGTTTTGAAAAACTATGAATTAAAAATGTAACTGAATGAAGGAAGTGCATTCACCTTTGCAACCACTCTTTAAAAACACGATAATCCTGGAAAATCAAACTCCAAACCTATTTAGATTTTATTAAAATGGAAATTTTACTGCAATGCTGAATAAACATATTAAGAATGCATCTACTTAATTTATGTTTTCATTCACAATTAACAATAGATAATCCAGTTCTGACTGGCTGACTGAGATATACTACTTCGACTTTTAGCTCTTGCTAATGTCAATTATTGAGTTTATAATTTACCAACACAAAAAGGGACACTGACATTACAGTAATCTCATTTTACACCCTCTGTTCTATTCTGTCATTTAGAGGTTTTGGGTTTTTCTTTTTTTCCAGTTTCTTGTGAGTCAAGATTTATCAATTAGAGGTTGTAAGAACTCATATCTCTGAGACTTACTTTAGTAAAAAATGGAAAAGAAAGACTGAATAAAAGAAAAAAAATTACCACAATTCAATTTTAAAAAAGCTGATTTCAAGTGAATCATTATATTAAATGCATACCAAAAAAACTCTGTGCAGACATGACAGTCAGTATAATTAAGATATATGGCTCTCATCCTCCCACTAACCTAGGAACTGGCAGACTAAATTAGATCATAACTAGAAATGAGATTGTGTCACACACCAGTATGAGCATTAAAAAAAGAAACACCTTACCAAAATTGTAGTGACAACTACTGTTCTATTCTCAATGGCTGCAGTGTCATTTCCAAGTGTAGGTTCATGCTGAATTAAAACTAATTTATCCATGTCATTCCAATAACCAACCTGCAAAACAAAACATGTATCATTTGCACTAAGGTCTACATTCTACATAACTACAAATATAAATTACTATAAGAACAGCAGAGTGATCCACAGGTGATTTTGTCCAAAGGAAGTGCTGTCACTTTGGATACAGGGGTGTGCATCTATCACTTTGGTTGTACCACCTTGCACAACTGCTGCACAGAGACAAACCTGGTGTCACATCCACTTAGCTGCTCCTGAATGATCTGGCCTACTTACTTCAACCAGAGGCACAAGTTAAATCCCATTTTCATTAATTTGAAGACTTCTTTGGGTACAAATGAGATACAAGATTTTTCTTCTTCCCACAAGAATATTTTCATTCATTAATCCTCTAGATCTTCTTGTCATAGACAGAGGAATGAAAGACATCTGAATGACAGTTTTGCAGTCCCATGGCTGATCTCAATTCCTTGATCCATCATGGGCTTCCCAGGAGACCCCAACTCCGGGACTTCTACCAGGCTTGTTCCACCTAGCTTGTTCCACCTAACTGGTAGCACTGACCTTCTAGTACCTACATTAGAAGCCCTATTATTTTGGCTTTCTTTACACTCACAGGACAGACAGTACCAGCAGACAGTGACTCAGCATCCCTCCTAGAAAGATCCTTGCTTTTCCCACTGACTCTAAAGCATGGTTAGAGTGAGTTCTTTCTAAATATATCTCTGGGAAATGCCTACAGGGAGGTGGAACAAATCAGGTTTTCTCTCCTTGGCTGCATTTAGGCTGCCACAATCCTTCGCAGAGCAGCTTTAAGGTAAAACAGCTGCCTTTGTTCATTGCTGGCGATGAACTGCTCTAGACTCAGATTTGAATCTGTTGTTCTATTAATCCCACGGAGAAAAAACCCCCGAACCTATCTTTCCCCCTTCTTGCCCGTTCTCTTTTCTGCAGCTAGGTCATGGCTGTCTGTGCATCCACTGACAAGGCTGCTTGGGCTTTGTCCTCTGACCCAGCACTGATAGCAGTCAGCTCCACGTCAAATGGACAACATGAACACAAACGTGTCTGTAGTCCAGTGTTCTAATCCCACCTAAAGGGGCTCCCCTGCTTGCTGAGAGCCTAATGAACTGGGAGACTGATCTTTCTTTCCAGCATGATTTAAATGACACATGATTTAAAAGGTTTCTGTCAAAGAGATGCAATTCAGCCTGGCACAGCTCAGTTTCCGGGAGCACCTGGGGACCAGTCAGCAGCAACTGCCCCTTGCCCCCTTCCTTGATTAATTAGGGGTTCATGAGACCAAGAGCGGGGAGAGAGAAATGCCTTGTCCATCTTACCAGAAGAGGAATGGGAATTTTAGTGGAAAGTGGGCTCTAGGCAGAGCTTCAGTGTAATTGTCAGGACCAAAGGACACTCTGTGCCTTTGATGAAAGATTTCAGTATAATGGAAACTGGCTACATGATCAAATCAGTTATGCAGTCAATAGTATTTCTAACAGTATTGTAGAACCCTGACTAAAATTCACCATCATGTAGGATTCTGCCTCCATGACATGTTCAGCTCAATGCGGTGATGTGATTTGAGAGTCTAGAAGTCCAGGGGAGGGCTTTTGGTTCCTGTTTCATATGCATTTTATATATGTATATATTCTGTATATTATTAAAACAGTCAACCTTCCTCTTGATTTTTACATTTATTTCATTAATTACTTCATTAATTTCCTTCTTGAAAATAATGCATGGTGAGGCAAGTCATTTTAGCAGTCCCTGGAGCAGTACGATTGAACATGAGTGATTTGTTTTTTCTGTTAGTGAAGCGAACAAGCACAAACTGTGCCCATGCACAAGTTCTGGCATATTTAGTTGAAATGTTCCTTTTCTTTTTGCGATTGCTCTTACAGCACTGGAGCCTTGATTTAGGTGTCTGCAGTTAACAGGAAGTGTCAGCAATGCTCACATAGTGGAGAGGAAGGTTTTCTTACTAGTAGTATGCCCTGCTAACAAAGATTTTTTTTCATCCAGACAACCCTACAGTCACAGATACAACTGATTATTGAAAATGCTGAGTTCTTGTCAAAAAACTGTGACCAGCTAAAGGCAAAATACATACACCAAAACGTGGCAGTTTGGGGAACTCATTATGATAGTGAACGATTGTTTTTCATTGTGCAATTCTTCACTGCTATGAAGTTCAGAAGGAAGGCAGAAAATGAATGATGTACTGCTCTACAGAAGTAAGTACCATATGAAAATTCAGGCAGAGATAAAGGCAATATTTGAGAAATGACAGGCTTTTTTTAAAGGAATTTTAGCCTTTGTGCATTGGTGTGAGCTTGTATGTGTTCAGTTCAAACCTGCACTAAAGTAACTCTGGAACCAGATTACTGAATAAATATAAAAGATATGTCATGACACTTGTATAAGTATAGAGATACACAGTCCCTTTGAGAGGACTAAATAACAGCATGCTTTCCTATAAATACATAACTCCACAAGGAAAAAACTCCTCAAAGGATAGGATTGAATTCAGCTATAAAAGCACCTCCAATTCTGTTTGAGTTGCAATGGAACTTCATAGCAGTTGCATCCACTTACAGAAAGGCTGAACTTATCTTTTAGGAAAAAATATTGGAAAAATATTTGCCTCAAAGTAAATTTACCATAACAGTTTGGCATTTGAATGAATGTCGTAACCACTGAAGTGATCCTACTGAAGCTCACAAGTCACTAAGGGCAAGAGCATACTCAAAAATTTTGAGAATTAATTTTCATGTTGCCACATTGTAATTCAGAAGCCAAATCTTAGTCTGTCTTGTGCATGCACATGTAATGTATGTTCTTTGTTTATTTCTTCTTTTCCATGTTTTTTTGATTTTGGTGATAGGATGCATGGTGAATGACACACTCACAGAGTTATTGAACTGGGAAAGGACCTCTGGAAGTCATTTGCTCAAACCCCTCTGTTCAGCCTAAAGCCAGTTTCCCAGGACTGTGTCTGGATGGCTTTTGAATGTCTTCAAGGATGAAGATTTCACAACCCCCCTGCACAACCTGGGCCAGAGTTTGGTCACCCTCAGAGTAAAATGTATTTCCTAATGTTCAGAAGGAACCTCCAGTGTTTTTATCTGGGCTCACTGCCTCCAGTCCAGTCCCTGGGCACCAGTGAAAAGCCTGCATCACTCGATCACAGCGCTCCAGTCACAGGAGCCATTCCATTACATCTCCATAGTCCTTGTCCTCACACCATTTCCCCTCGCCAACTGGTTTCGTTATTGCTCTGCAGAGAAGAAATGCTGCAGAAATGAAACTAACATGAGCATTGGCTAATATTTCCCATTTTACTAAGCTATTTGGAAGTCTGCCTCTGTCTAGCTGTGCCATTTTCTAATGGTCTGTTCACATATTTAAAGCTGTGGGGAACAAAAACCGCTTTTCTAAAGATTAGAGCCATGCATTACTCTGACTGGAAAGGTAGTTTTGAAAGGATAGTGCTGGGTGACTCGTAAGTCATGTTGTGTTGGACATGAGAAGAAGACATTAAAAGTGAAGGCCTCTTAGTTCAATTAAGTACAGTCATTTCTCTTGTATTATATAGGATTTGTCAGGCTGGACCACAGAACTGGTCCAATGATCACATATAAAGCACTATCTAATACATGAGAAATAAATTCTTGTGAGTAGCCAGATCTGTCAAAGCTGTTATGACTTGTTATATCAAATACAGGTAATGACTTAAGAGTAGCAGAGAGGCATGATTGAAAGGTAAGAAAAGCACCTTGGGCCTCTAGCACAGCACAGATGTAGCTCCTTTGTTTGCAACCACCCTCACCTTAAATTGCAGGCAAGGAAAGAGGATGGGGACATCCCTGCAGTGGTGCCAGATGGACACCTCTCCCAGAACTCATGACAAAGGTTGAAACATCAACCCCTTTTCAAAAGTTTGCTGACAAGCAAATTCCCTAATGAGTTACTGAAGCTGTGACCTAATTAAACACATTTCTTGCACCTTGCTTTCCCTCCTGTACAACTGGGAATAGGGGATGGAAAGGGCATATTTCACCATTTGCCTTCAATGCACCCTAGCCACTCATGTATCCTCCTGGTTGCCAGAAGTGCGGCATGGAGACAGGAAGGAAGCAGGACTGATAGCAAGATCAGACACATTTTCTGGCAGAAGACAGTGGACTTCCCGAGAGAGGGAAGACAAACTCACCTTTCCCAATTTATTTTTCAGCCACCTGTCACACTTTTCAAAGACAACTGCACCAATAGACCTTACATGCAGGAACATGCTTTGCTTTGGTCTACAGCTCCATGCTGTGATACAGTGGCAATTTTGTCATCCAAGTGTGTATTTCTGCTCTGGGTCTGCAGTTTAACACTCTGCCTTCTCAGCACTGTGGCAGGTAACTGTCTCCAGGGACTCACAGTTCACCTGTGGTACTATTTATTGGGTTTGTCACCTCTGGCCAACAGAAGACTAATTAATTCAATTTTGATTGCTTTGGCCCTACTTAAGCAGCCATGAATATCCTATTCACCATCATCTGCCCCCTTTTCTTGTTCTGATGATCTCACAAACAAATTAGGCCACAATGACTCAAAAAAAATTTAACATCCTTGGGCTTGAATACATTTTCTGCTTTAATTTGTTTTATGCTATGATAAATGGACAAATTTCGCAACAGAAGAGAAAGGATCAACAAAGTACCCAGGCTTATCTTTTCAAAATGATTGGGCTGAGTGATAAGGAGCATTCAGACATGGAGGATCTGCTCTGACATGTGCATTTGCTTACAAGCAACCAAACCAATCAAGCATACAGGATTAGATATTGCAATTAATTTCAGAAAATATAAGTATTCAGGGCATTCTCTCTTCCTCCTCTCTCCTCTTCTGTGTTTTCACCCTTAAAAGCCCTATGTTAGTTACAGCCTGTGATTCCTGTTTACACAGAATGTACAAATCAACCTGCTTAAAAATGCCAGTGATTTTCAAGACAGAACTCTGGATAAGATACAAGAAACATCTACTATTCAGAAGTCTGATCATTTTCCATCACCCAGCAGCCTAGCAACATGTCATGCAGCTGGTTTTCATTAGTATGCTTGATGGACCGACATCCCACCACTCCAAGATGCACACTTGTTTTTGTGTTCCCCAGTTTGTGGCACTGAATAATAGTGCCTAGCAGAAAATGCAGTTAAAAACTGCTTTCACTAGAAATATCCATTTATTCAATCTATTGCACCTTTTTAAATTGCAGAATCCACTTTAATATAAATTTGCATAACCATGTCATCACACACAACTCATTTTTATGATATGAGGACAGCAAATGCTGTGAGCACATACCTTCCGAGGGCCAGTGTTTTTCAGCTCAAAGACATCCATGGTGTAGTTGACTCTGCGACCGTAGTGGTCGAACTGAACATTTCCAGTCAAACCTTGTATTCGAACCTACAAATGGAAGAAAAGGCACTATGAAGAGCCAGTCTTTTGTTCTTTATTTAAAATGTCACAGAGCAGTGCAAGTTATCGTGGCTACATCCTTAGATTACCATAAAAACACTACTGTAGAACAATACAAAGCAATAAAGTTGGCTACTTTCTCTATATTCTTTTTTCCTGTCAAACCATGCCGAAAACAGGTTTAGAAATGCCAGCAACTGCTAACAAAGACAAACAATGGACCTTCTCTTCTTTCATGCTGTGCAGCTCAACACCTTCCAGCTGCAGGTTCTAAAGAGAAGTACATTTTTTACCATTCTCACCACTCCTGCAGAGTATCTGGGGTTGGTCATATAAAAAACCTAAAGGATGTTTGGCGTGAACTCATGTATCTTTTTAGCTCCCACTCTGGTGGATTAAATGTACAAATTGAATATATACGGCTCATCTAGCCAAACTTGACAACAACCTTAGCCCCAGCAAAGCAGTTTACTATCATGGAAGACGGGCGACATGCACAGGCCTTGAAAAGGATGTTTTCAAAGCATTAGGATGGAGAAGGCCAGATGTGAAGTCTTAAGATTGGCTGTGGCGGTTTTCTACCACCTGTGTCTCAGCTGAAACCAGAACACATTTTTTTACTTTCAGCACTTTACTATGTCAGTGAAGGATACCCAAACTGTGGTCTTTATCCCGAAGAAGTCATGGTCATATTGCTGCTGGCTTTGATTTTATCAGGGTGTGGCCATGAAAACCTCTTTGGCCCAGTTTGAAAGTTCATGCTGCCTGCCTGAACACAGAAGCCTGGCTGAATGTTTCTCTCAATTGTTACAGATCTGTGCATCTGCACAGAATATGTGAAGCATACAAAATGCTTTATTTTCCTGCCTAAGAGTCAGGATGTGGATTGAAATCACTTAGTGTTTCCCTCTGTCCATTTCTATCTCTGTTGATTTTTCTCCAGGACTGAAACCTTGGCTTCCAGGCACAGAGCTGCCAGCTCTGTCAGCAGTCACTTCTCCTCAGCAGTTTCTCCTGAGTGCAGTCTGCTCATTTGCAATGATTTAAATTCTACTGCAGGATTTTTATTTTCTTTGCTGTCCCATTCAAAGGAAAGGCTAAATCATCTTGACAGAGATCTGGAACTTTCTAGGCATCCATATTCATCAGGAATTCAAAATTCTGACATCAGAGAACAATAGCTCTGGGTTATTTCTTTTTAAAGAAAAAGAAACTACCTATGTGATTTCCCTGGGAGAAGTCTACTTTTATTGAAGATGACAGAAACGTATTTGTAAGGTTATATTATGGGGTTATACCTTTTTCCTTAAATGACAATATCTGTACAGCCAGGTTATTTGCAATAGTAGCAAATGAATTCACCCATGTAGTGGAGGAAGTTCCAACTATCTCAAAAGAACTAACAGTAGCTTCAAATAGTCGTAGCTCCTCTCTGCCTTAATTCCAAGTTACAAATCAGAACAACTTGAACAGCCCAAGTTGTTTCCAATTTCCAAGTAAAAAATAACTTCCCCTCTCCCATTACTACCCTAGTGCATACTATTTTCCAAGTCCTAGAGTGTGCAACTGGTATCCAATATTTTCAAATATCACTAGAATAAAGCCTCCCCTTACCTGTTTTAATGTCCTCTCCATATCAATTCCTTGACCCCATGGGGCTGCAGGGTTGGCAAGACAATCACCAGCATTTCCTCTCCTTGAAATATCAATTTTCTGTCTTCTAAGATTACGGAAAGTTTCAGCCATCACAAGTACTCCATCATATGTCAGTGCAGATGTATACTAAATAGATGGACAAACACAGTCCTTCAGAGTTGGCATGTTTTCAAAAAATCCACTGTTTCAAGAGAATTCTAGTTTGATTCATAATGCAGCGGTTTCTACAGCTTCCTTTAGAAAACAGCTCTCCTCAAAATCAAAAGCAATTTTGTCTAAGGGATAAATGCAGGACATTTCAGTAGGCCCAGCTTTAAAATTGTATTTCCTTGGGGTAGAAAAATCTGTATCTTAAGAATGAATAAAAGAAACAAATTAAACTGGAAATATTCAAGCCTTTTTCTTTTTTTTTGTCCATTTGCCTTATACAATAGGGAATAACCCCATCCACCCAACTTACTCAAAAGAAAAGAAAGAAACAGTTACTTGCTGAGAAAATATAACTGAAAAAATGCACAGCTAATGAGCAGACATCCAAGCTAGTGGAATTGTTAAGAATGATCAAGAGCAGGTTCTTCCTACTGCAAAACCTGTGTTGGCTAGGTGCTTGAACAGTCTGTGTTTCTACACTAACTACAGCAACTGCTTTAGGTCGGTAACATGCCGGATGAAACGTGTAGAGCAAGGCTTCGGCTGTTTTTAGCCTGGACCACATAAACAAAGGGGTGTTTTCTCAGTATGGTCCTCTGATAAAAACACTGCATCAGGAAAAGTTGTTCACATGCCCAGGGCTGCTATTGATATGCTCTCTAACTTAAAAAATTCAAATTTCATTATTCAAATCTAATTTACTTCCTTTCCTTTGTCTTGCAGATTATAAGGTCTTTGAGACATGATTAACCTTTATAATCTCAAATTTTGGTTATCTCTAGATGAATGATGTGTGGTTCAAATTAATCATGCTGACTTCTCAGAAGGAGACAGAATAATCTTGTTTTTGTGGCAAGGAGTCCTAGAGGTTGAATTTTTCCTGTCACCAGTAACTGGGCATGTCTGCATTTCATAGCCCACAGCATCCTTGGTTTTGGCTTGTTTGTTTTTTTAAATAAATTTTTGGAGTTTCACTGAATTCTGCAGCTATGTCTTGTAATACCCATGTTGATGCTTTCTCTAGACTTTGCCAAGCTACCAATCTCCCAGCCAAGGGAGGGCTGATCGCGTATCTTTGCGTAGTGCCCAGCACAAAGGGGCCCATTTTCAACCATGTCTGGTACGCATTAGTGCATATAGTAACAGAAGCACTTTGATGAAGTCATATTTATAGCTATGCTGTGGTTTGCCTGCCAGGAAAATTATATGTGAAGGAAATATTTTGTTATCAATCTTTGAAGGATTAGGATAGAGGAACACTGGGATGAAATTTAACTTTAAAATCATGCCTGAATGTAATTTCTACATGAGGTTCTGAGGTGGAGAGTTTCCAGAGGAAGCTCCATGTGAAAATTTAAAGGTAGCAAATTTACAATTACAGTGGTATCTCACACAGAAGAATTCATCCGTCAGGAAAGATCTGCATGCTAAGTAAACCTAGATAATTATACTAATTAATGTAAATTGTACTGAAATTAAGTTGTCAGTTAAGCTTTTGACCTTTAACTGCTGTCAGCAAAGCGGTGAAGTTGGAGAATAAGTGGCAACAGACATATAACTACATCAGCAAAAAGTGTTGCATTTTTTGTTTCCACCATGCAAATGTAAGGGTAGGCATGATTAATGGCCAGTAATAGTAAGATCAATTGCCTTCTCCTCTGCCTAAATAATAAAGTCTTCCTTCATATATTCAACAATGTAAATCAGCATTTAGAACACTGGAGTGATATCTTTGGTAGTGCTTCAGATCCGGGAGTACCTTTGGTGGGGTCTCAGATCCTGGATATTCTCTCTGGTCCAGTTTCTTCCAGCGCTGCATCAGCTTGGTTACCATCGGGGTGCTGAAATCCACTAGCTGAAATCCAGTTACATTGGCTCCTCCGTGCATAAATCTCTCCAGAGAAATATCTTTGAATCCCTAGAAAATCAATTTAAGATTTTGTTTGCCCTCCTACACCACTGTGGGTCCAATCTGTTCTAGGTCAGTATGGCAGTATAAAGAATTCACAACAGAAGGATTCCATTAGGAGGCAAAATTTAAAACCAGAGAATAATGTTGAACCTTCATTCGTAACTTCCATTTGTGTAATAAAGAAAAAAAGCCAAGAAATAAATTTGCCACGTTATTGCTAGGGTGGTCTTGACAGCTAAAGCAACACATTGCTGGGAATGGAGGACAGTTTTTGAAGAAATGCCTTTGGCAAATCAACTGAAAATGCCTGCAGAATACTGAAGGCTTAATCCAATTTCCATCAAAGTTGGCAGATTTGAATAAGCACTGAACTAGTGCTTTAAAAAATGCATCCCTCTTTTTCCGCATGTTTGAAAAATGAACAACACTATTCTGTAAATACACTTATTCCAGCATTCATTGTTTAGGCTGAAAATGTCTGAGATAATGAGATATTATAATAGACATTATAAGGCAGAGACAACACGTGAGGATCTCAATGCAAGGAAAACAACAGCAGAATAACACTTCTGTTAAATAGGACTGTGGTAGCTCTCAGATCTGTTATATATTGAAAACCTAGAGTAAACTCCAACACTGAAAGAGAAAATAAAGTACATATACCTCCTGACCTATCGGTTTCTCTGGCTAATCTGTTCAGTACATATAAAGAACAAATTCTTTACTAAAATTTGCCTTTAGAGACAGAACTGAACTTCAGTAAACTGCATAATACAAACTGCTAAAGCACTAAGAGGCATGTATAAATTTTTCTTCTCCTTTCCTATGTTTAAGGCTAGTTCAGAGGTATCTAAGCTGCTATGTTTAAGGCTAGTTCAGAGGTATCTTATTTTTATTTTCCTAAATTGCTCTGATTGGTATTTATCAGTGAAAACACAAGTGTACATCACACTTAATCCATAAGTATTTAGGAAAAAGATTTGTGGGGTACTGCGGTGCTGACCCAATATCCCAGGGGAAAAACAGCTGTTAAGGACAGAGATTTGATTCATGTCCTAAGGGATACTGACAGTAACTATAAAAGGTGATGCATCAGGAAGTCACATTACCCACGTAATTTAAGAGACAGTAGATAATGAAGTGTGGCCCTGTTGAAGTAGATTAGCTGTGCCTGTCTCCATTGCATACCTCACTAGCAGCTCACTGCAACATCAAGTTCTTTGTTTACAGCAACTATTTTGCATGAGAAAAATTACTTGGGGAACTATATAATTGTAATGCTGAAAAATCTAATTTATAAGACCTAAGAGAACAGATATCTCATTTGAAACACCTGAGGCTTTAAAAATAATCTGAAGTAATACTAAGTTAAGGTTCGAGTACAACGACGCACAGTAAAATATTTCACGTCAACTAAAATTCCTTGAGGGAGAGTGGAAAGAAAACAGTTTAAAGCATACATTAGACTGTCCTACATTCACTGTGCTCTGCCAGGCAGGTATTTTGGCTTAAAGAATGAGTGATTTAAATAATAAAATACTGCATTTACTCTCTTTGCACTCTTCTGAACACTAACTGTGTGAATGTTCAGTTTAGACTTAAAGTGAAAATACTGACCTAGTAATTTGACTGGAAATAGCTGATCTTACATGAAAATGAATGTTCCGTGGGGAATGTATAAAAGTTACCTATAGAACTGTTACCACTAATAAAAAGGTGAGTCAAAAATCATTGTAGTTCTGTGAATTCTAATTCAGCTTCAAGATACACCTATCAGTTCCTTCTCCTACCTTAGTTATGATAAAATTTAGGAGTGTATTACTGTGCCCTTCCTATCTAGATGGCTGTAACAAGAAACGCAAGTTCTTTCACACATCATAAAGAATGTATTATGCACAACCACATATTAGAGACAAATGGGAAATGTTGGGTGAAGTGCTGTAACTTCAAAGTAAAACTGAATGTTTCACTTACCGAGCAGGGGTATAATTTTAGAAAAGTATCTTACCAGGTTGGCAACAATATAATGGTATCCTTTAACATGCTTTCCCACGCTCACAATCTGTGGGAGAGAAATAAGACAAAAAAGGAAAAACAACGTCATATTGTTTTCTCTACAAAGGTGTTTTCATACAAAACTAGACATAAACTCTGAAATATATGGCAGTAGTAATATAATGTTGAGAGTCTTTTTCCAACAACATAACTTTCCAGGGGCTTAATAATGGGAAAAAGTTAAAATTACAGTGAGTAAAGGAATGAACTGGTAATCTAAGCGTCTTCTGTATTGAAAATGTTACTGTAGTGAATTATTTTTCCAAACAGAGCAATTATCTATGGGATACAAATTTGGAAGGAGGAGCTCACACATTAGTTAGAAAGCCTACCCACTGACTTCTTTTTTGTTTGAAATCAGTGCAGAATTTATGAATGAAACTGGTGTTTCATCTCTTGGGATCAAAGCTATTTGCTCTTGACACTGTCAAGTACTAAGGGTGTTATTCAGCTCTTAGTAAAATGCTAAAGGCTTTGGGAATGAGCATGAGCAAGGACAGAGCAAGGTTGTCTGAGTATTTAACCAAAATATAGCATCAAGCGATGCAAAAAAGGCAACACCCATGATATGGCAAGATCAACCAGAAGGTTTAGACAAAAACTATGTCAACTTTCACCTTGCATCAATATGATTGCAATTTCTATGATGGGGTGACTCTTATTTCATGTGCTGAAAAAAGAAAATGAGGTAACATTTTGTCAGTAGAAAATGGTGATAATAGATGTACTGCAGATTAAAGCTGCTTTTAAGAAACTAACAGTACTACCTGTAATATGCAGCTTGCATTTAACAGTACAGGCCTTTGAACTCCTATTTTTGATAGTCTACCACTTATTTAGGAAAAGTCTGCATGCAGCTCAAATATGTGGGGTTTTTACTTCTCCACAAAGCATTTTAGCTTCCCTCCAAACAGGTGAATAAGACACAAGCAAAAGTTTTCTACAAAGTGCAAGTTACTCAGTAAGTAATGGGAAACTTATGGATATGTCTCCTTTCGTGCTTTGAAATCTTAGCTCTCAGCTCTGCCTGAAGAATTGACAACTTCTTGCCTTTAGGGATCACACCTCGTGTTCAAAAGACAGAACAAACATTCACTATGCCTTGCAGCCCTTTTTCCCAGTGCTGTAAAAAGTGAGTAAAAGCACATTTTGGAGATGAGCAAAAGCTGATGAAGGACTAAATAACTGGACCAAAGACACCCAGGGATCCATGAACTAAATCTGGATTAAGACTTAGAAATTATTGGTTCCGGACTCTGTCGTTCCAGTAAATCAATTCCTTTTTGCAGCAGAGCGGAAAGAAAAATACAAAGGATTTGGCAGGAATATGTCATTCAGAACTTTTTAAATTTCATTATTTTAAAGTAATAAACTGAATAAGCAATTTGTCTTTTATCCTTCTGCTCTATCCCAAACTCTACTTCGTATGTGTAGTCTATAACTAAAATCTTTGTATTTAAAAAGTAAAACATAAACCTAAAAAATCCCAAAAGACACCACATCCCCAAGCCATGATGAGACTGTTACCCTTCATATAAATGATTTTTAGACTTAATAAAACTCCCATTAAGGTAAGTGACTAAATACCATTGCTACCATTTTACTGGGGGTGGCAGAGACAGAGAAGTCACAACTTCCCCTATTATCAGGATACTGTCAAGTAATTCATTTTCCATATAATAAAAAGTTTCAAATCCCGGCTGGTTCAATGGCTTCGAAAGGAATATGATCCTCGACACCAATAAAGCTTATACATCTGCACCCATTCGCAGTACATGGCAATGAAAGTATTTACCTCCCCATTACGGGGAAACTGATACAGGTTAAAAAAATAATTAAATACAGCACCACAGCTTGAAAGTTTGTAAGTGGACTGACATCATTTAAGATGTTAGAATCATAGAATTGTTTGGATTGGAAGAGACCTTAAAGATCATCTAGTTCCAACACCTCCCAAGACTTTCTTCTCAGTTCTGTTCTTAATCTATTCACCACCCAGCCTGTACTGGTGTTTACACAAACACCTGTGCCCAGTGTAGGACCTTGTACTTGGCCTTGCTGAACTTCATGTGATGAACACAAGTGATGTATGTGACATGATAATTGTGTATCAGACCCTCAGCTTGGGCAAATCTCCTTTTGAGATTTATTTCTGTGCTTGTTCCTAGGAAATGAGTGTAGATACTACTGCAGAATTCCTGGCTTTGATGTGAATAATACATAATATTTTTGAAAAACATGAAATTTGATATTTTCATTGCATTCTCTCAAAACTTGTTTCTTCAGGTGAGTGATAAAAGTGTAGTTTTCTTAACTGCCTTCAGTGGAAAGAGCAGGCACTTTGAGGAAATGATTCATCTTATTCTAAAGCACATACGTAAAACTAATTAGACAGCTTGTGCCCTGAAAGTGCATATTTTTCTGCACTGACTAGAAAAAGAGTTGATGGTGGTTAGCTCTGATGCAGACACCTACATTTTATATCCCTAATGTTAACTGAGATGAATTTCACCCTAAAAATGTTGATTATGCAGCCAGAAAAGGGAAGTGATAGCTTCTATTTTCAACCAAGACTGGATACAATTCTGATTTTGAAACTGAAAAGTATTATAGCTATTGATCACATAGAGCTTGAAAACCAGGATTGGTTATGATTTAGGGAAAAAGTGCCTATTTAGTGAAATAGCTTTCTGTTGAACATCTCATAGTTTTGAATATCCAAAATACATGTAACAGTCATTTGTCCTCAAGTACGCAAAGCTGCAGATTTTGACCTATAAAATAGGATATGAATTCTTACTAACTGAAGAACCACCTTTCTCTTCATTGCACTTCTGCCCTGAGAGACTCTGAGGCAATGAACTTAAGTCTCTTTCTAACAGGGGAAGGGGTCTGACAGCTACTCAGTCTGGATTGCAAAGTCTCACACTTTCCTTCTCTATTTTGTAACTGGTTAGCAATGGCTAAAGTCTTGAGAGGTGAGACCTCAACCATTCCATACATGTAAGAGCAGATATTAGCCAGAACCCAAAACAGGCCCGAGATATTTGACAGATGAAAGAGTGCTCCAAAATGCCTTTGCTATAAAAGTTCATTAAGTCTGGGGCGCACTTATAAAACCCAGGTACTTCCTTATGCACCCCTAAATTCAGACCAAAAGGCCAAGTTCAGTCACAGTCCAGAGAGAGGGTAGAGTGGCATTGCCGAACATCTGCACTAGAAAGTAGGGCAGCTGACAGGGTAAGTTCTGTACAGCACAAGTGGTGGTGCTAAGGGACTGGCATCCACAGCACACATTTCAGGCATTTACCGTGGATTCTGTCTCACCTGGTCACCAGACTGAACTCACACCACACTTCATGGGTGCTTCTGGGTGCATCTTGTTTGGCATCATCCAAACGAAAGCCAATTCATGTGTTTTGAGTACAACCTTGATGTGAAACTCAGGAACGTGGAGACCGACTGCAAAAAACCCCACGTTCCTGACACCGGCTAAGATACTCTCTGTGGCCTGCACTTAGACAGGCCCTGAGCACGTGTGGGGAAGGTGGCAGATTCATGCAACACAAGGCTGAGCAGTGAGAACTTTTTTCAAAAGCAAGGCCCTTGAAGAGAGGGCAGAGCTATCACAGGGACCTTTAGTGGCTCTGTCAGGGAGCTTGACACAGCATTCACTGGGCCAAAGCTGGGCTGTGCCAGTCACACAAGCAGTGAAGCACCAGGAAACTGCTGATACAGTAGGTCAAGGCCATGGTAGGTCAGGAAGGATCCTCTGTGTGTGTAACTGTGCTCTCCACTGCTTCAGGATGCTCTGTTTCAAAACTGTCCCAGCGCCAGCAATCCGGGGCAGTGTGTAGTATTTACACATTATGCACACAAATCCTTCTGTGCTAGGGAGTACTTCCTCACTCACACGTCCTAAATGTTTGGGTTTGCTATATACTCCCACTCTGGCTTCTTAAATGCCTCACACACAATGGTGCACCTGGCTTTTGTCACAGTGGGAGTTTAAGGTGATCTCAGCTCGCTCAGAGAGATTTTAGGAAGATAGCACTGGGAAGGATGATCTTTGACTTCTTTGCGGGAGGCTGAGAGCAGGTGTAAGCAAGATGATGCAGTGGCTTTTGCATGCTGATTTGCAGTTTCAACGACCAAAGTGACTAGTAACTTTTTTATACTCTTATTTGTAAAATTGAAGAAATTATTAAATAATCATCAGTATTCAGAAAAATGAGTAAGAAAATACAGTCTGCTTCCCAAATTGCCATTAACAGGGAAGACAAGTAATTTCATATATTATCCTGTAGTCACACTATTAGTGAATACCTCATTTCTGTAAATGAAACAGAATAGAATCCAAAAAAAGTGAGATATTAAGGCCAGTAGGCTATCAAGTTTATTTCAGAATCTAACACAATTTTGGGGTTTTTTTCCTGAAATATTACTGCTTATGTGTCTGCAGAAAGGTGAACTTCAAAAAAACCCATGTCAGCACTAGGATCTAATCATATTATGAAATGCAAATACATACAAGAAACTAAAAAGAACAGGGCATTGTGAGAATTTTTAGTTGCTGGGCTACTATAACACAATTATGAAAATGACTTATTCTGATTTCAGAATTCCAGAGGTAATCAAAAGTAACTAGAATTACGCCACAGACTTTAAAGCTTGATAAAAGCAGGGCCAGTGAGATCCAGCTCCGGCTTTTGACACAACTCTGAACTTTGTGACTTTATAATATAATACTGTTCTTTCCATTTAGCTGAACAACAGCCTGGTCTAGGAAATTCAGAAACTGTTCTACTATTGAAAAGAAGGGCTACCAGTGTCTGCTTTGATTATTTTCTTTTTTTTTCCCTGTGAGTGGCAAGTTCACTGCCTTTGATAAAACCATTTGCAAACTTGCATCAGCATCTGAACAGAGAATCTGGCCCCAAGTTATCCTCTGTTCTCTACTGCTGTGAAATAGATATTGCACGTAACTCATTTTAAAAGAATGCTTAACTTCTGTAGCATGAAATGTCCCTCGTTATGATTTCCAGAAGATGGAGGTCAGTACAGCTGGAGTGAAAAGGACTTATTTTCAGTTAAATCTCTTCAAAGGGTGATAGCTGTGCATTACCAATTGGACTTTAACAATGGTTTTTCCTCTTTGCTATTGTGTCACAATCCACTGCCTTAAGAAAAAGAACACCTGCAATAAAATGAAGTCTGCCTAACACAATATAAAAAGTGTGGAGACTTGTTAAAGACAGAAGATTGAGACCTGACCTGAAATATAGCAGCAGAAATGGCGATGATATAAACCACAACTGAAGTGGGATTTTATACAATATCTGAAGCCGGGATAAATCTTTCACAAAGCCATTAAAAAAGCAATTGAGAAACAAGCTTAATTTTAACCACTAGTGCTTGGAAAAGGGCATTCTTATCGGGGAAAGGGTGGACAGCCACTAGAGAGGATGCTAAAGAAGGCAACAAACAAAGCAGAAGTGGGTCTTTCTCTCTTGTGAAGGCAAGTGCTGAGCCAGAACAGGGGTATGCACACCCACCCCTCATGGGGCTGAGTGGAGAACGATGCTTCCCACACAGGCCCCATGTTCACCACTAGAGCCCTGTGCAGTGCAGGAATCTGCTGGGGAAGAACACATGGAGAGGTGGCTCAAAGGTCATTAACCAGGGCCCTGAGCATGGCTAATTGCTTCCTTCTGCTGCTAAAGTTGTTTGCATTCAAAGCCTACTCCTATCCTAAACAGGGTATGCAGACTTGTAGGGGAAAAGGAAGCGAGGAAAGTGATGAACGATGTATGAAGAAGGTCACTTCACAAATCCTTTGAAGCATTTGTATTCATTCTTTGTCTCCAACTGCCTATTTGCTCTTTCAGTGACTGAAATAACCTATTTCTCATGTCCAAACCTCATCAGCTGTGTGCTGCAGTATTCCTATTACTGTGCAGTGTGGGACTAATACTGTGTGCAAAATCCCAGCTGCTTCACAGAAATGAGCCTATGCAGAGCTCTGCCTGGCTCTGCGGGGTGAGGAAACTGCTGGTGGCAGTGCTGGCAGCTGGCTCCTTCAAGGAGAAGAACTATCAGTTTGCACTGACATTACAGTGTGGCTTATGAGCAGCTCCACAGACCTCTGGGGGGAAAAAAAGTATGGAGAGTTAAGAAGGATGAAGAAAAGGCACTTTATGAATCTTCCATTCCCTCTGGGACTGAGATAGACAGAGAGCTGCTACTGTGTCCCTGAAGTGGTATGAAGTCCAGCAATGCTGCTACCAGCCCACACTGCTGTGTGCTGTGCTCGTACCAAATTCTTTGGCTAATGATTTGCTCCTGTGGTTCTGCAGGAGCAGAACTAAACCTGTATTTTATTCATGCAAATCTAATAGACATAGGGGAAAACTGCAGACAGCCCATGCTATTTCTGAAACAAGACATAAAGAAATCTACATTATGTCATTAAACTACATGTAAAAGCCATGCCATCTCTTGATAAATACTCACCTGTGTTGTGCTAGTGATCCTTCGTGCCAACACACCTCTGTGCTCAAGAAAAACAGAGAAGCAGAAGAAACTGTGCAGGGATGCTTGAGCTAGTACTCTGTGTAACTTGTGTCTGGCTAATTTTCGCCTTCTTGTATTATGTTGCAATTTATTGCAAAGTATCGTGTTTTAATTTCTTATTATGTTAAATTATGTATGTTAGCGGTCTAAATACAATTTTTAAAAATGCCAAGTGCTATCTTCAGTTAGACACACTGGAAACTAAGGTGAGAAAAAGAATTTCTTAAAACCAGCCAAATTTACAACTTGATCAATTTATAGAAATTCAGCAGTCAAACTTTACTTTTTCAAGTTTAGCACTCCTGTGACAAAATAAGAGCAGATGAAGAAGGAAGGGAATGGCTTCTGTACTTTTCCCCCCACACACATTTATTTGCTTTCATTTCGATGGTAATACTACTACTACTACCACCACCACCACTAATTCTCGCTGTAACAACCCAATCCATTTTACCTATCACAGTGATTTAGTTTTCAGTGCAAACACATATGTAATATTTCTCAGCAACATGTCTCAAGGCTTTCTAAGGCTGAGGATGCTGAGGATCAGCAATGTCAAACAATACACTGAACAACTGAGTTAGGTAACTGTGAACAGCATTCAAGATACTGGGTAGCTACTTCCCTATTATGCTTGTTAATAACAATTGTTAGCTGTTATTAATTAGGGTTTATTGGCTTGCAATTTTTACAAGATTAATGATACTAGTACCTCATGACAACTTTACATCCAGGTGTAAATTTTGCTATTACAGAGTACAAAGTAATTCTTTTCATTATTATGTATCAGTTCAGCTGTGTACATCGAGGCATTAAATCTGTGCCAGATGCTCCATAACAGTTTTCACCTCTGTGTTTAAAGGCAAATAAGCCCTGGATGAGCAGTGAGGCTTGATCTTGATGCTACAGAGCACTGACAGAGCTGAGAAAAGTGCTCATCTACTGGGAAACATCCTATTTAATTCTTATGGGCTGGGGAGAGCAGGTTGCTGGACAAAACCACTGGAATCAGCCTGTCTGGTACACCAGGAGCTACACTCATGATCTCTGACAGCAAAACTGATTCACTATGCAAAATTCAGAAGAAAATGCTGTTCACAGTGGACCTTGGAAGGCTTTGAACACACAGAGTGCTGAGGTTTTAACTTTGTCAGATGGAGACGGTGGGAGAGGATGGAGCTGCTACAGATGGAAGAAGAAAGGAAATCCATTGCCATTCATGCAGAAAGGAGAAAACATTTCTGAATATAGTCCTGTATATATCCATGTGGATGTGTTTATGGACATATCTGTTTGTACAAATATGGAAACAAACACTGTCATGTTACAGAATATGAAAAGCCCTAGAAAACAAAAATCACAAGTAGCAATATTCTCTTTCAGAAAGAAGTAAACATAAAGGTCCTAGGCAAATGCAATTACAGTTAGCTTGTGTTTTCAGCTCGCTTTGCTGAGCTTCCCATGAAGGTCATTGTGGAGACACAATTAAACTGAATTTCTGGTAAAAATCTGCCTGAGAAGGCTATCAGAAGTAAGGATGAAGTAGCAGAGTACTCAGTAGCAGAGAATGAGGAACCAACATGATGGGAGAAGCATGCTGCTTGGCTTAGTGAAGGATTTTTTTAGATGCGGTCACGTAATGTAGCACAGAGGTTGATCTGATCACCCTGCTGTTCCTCCTGGCTGTTTCTGATGCAAGCACATTACAGGTTTTCCAGATTCAGTACAAGATGATACACAGTTCACTCACTCATAAGGTATTTCTATCTCCAGAGCTGTCTACAGGTGTGTAAAGAGAGCACTATGGATCAAAGGAGCTCATCTGTGTACATCTGTGCCTTATTTCCTGGCCTGACTCTCAGCCTGACTCAGCAAGCACAGCAGGACAGGCTGGGTACACCCTGGATAGGAAAAGACTTTGCCAGGAAACTCTTGGGCTTCTGGTTTGAGTTTACCATGGGCTAGTCACGCACCCTCGTGGCAAAGAAAGCCAAAAGGACTGCCTTTCCAGGAGGTCGAGGGAGGTGATCCTGCGCCTCTGCTCAGCTCTGCTGAGGTACATCTGCAACACTGTGCCCAGTGCTGGGCTCCCCAGTACAAAAGAAACATGGACATACTGAAACAGGCCCAGAGAAAGGCCATGAAAGGTACTGAAGCATCTGTCATGTGAGGAGAAGCTGGGAGAGCTGTGACTGGAGCTGCCTGGAGAACGAAAAGCTCAGGCAGATCTTGGCAATAGGTATAAATACCCAGAGGGATGGCATGGGGAAGAGGCCTGACTCTCCCTTGAGGCGTGTAACAATAGGACAAAACACAAAGGACACAGGTTGTAACACAAGAAATTCCAGCCAGATACGAGAAATTTTTTTTTTCCTATGAACTAGTCAAGTAATGAATGGAAATAAAAGTGCTGTAGGATCTCTATCCTCAGAAGCATTCAAAATTTGGCCTAATAAGTAACCAGATCTAAGCTTGCCCCCTTGAGCAGCAGGAAATGATCCTCAGAAGTTAACTTCCAATCCCAATTATTGTCTTACTTAGTTTGTGAAGTAGAACTGCTCCTGTCAATACTTCATAGTCTGAATTTCAAAACCAGCTCCAAAACTGAAACAAATCTCAGAGCTCTAAGAGTCCAGCCTTTTTTTTTCTGGTACCTTGTTTGCTCTGCAGTGCTTAATATGTGCCGACAAGGAGAATTCTGGCAGAAAAAGGGACGGGGAACAAAACTGTTAACTTCCAATTTCAGCACTTCATGCTTTTGAAAACTTCCTTACATAATTTTACATGTCTTGGTATAGATTAACAGCAAAAAGAAAAAAAAATATTGAAAGACCAGAAGAAAAGGGCTAAAATATTTACAGTTAATAACACTATCCCTCATGATCTAAATGGTTCTTAGCTTACACTTTTCAGTGTAATTATCAAATCTGTTTGGAGTATTGACTGGATTGTATACCTGAACACATTTCTGACCACTGAACAAGCTACAAGAAATAGCTGTAAGATCAGCTATGGCTGAGCAAACGACAGGCTGCTTCTCCAGTAATAAGGGTTATTAGTCTCTGAAGAAGTAAAAAGAGCAAATACAGTGGCTGAACAAATAAAATACATTTTCACTGAAATCTTCAAAATTATTTTCTGTGGTATTTTTCAAATCTGACCACAATTTCATTGTTCTACTACACTGCAGCATTGCTTGCAAAACAGCAAAGAAACAATGAAAGAAATCTGTGACGTATTTACTGAAGGTAAAGCATTCCAACTAATTAAACTCAAGTACAGTTTAGGAGAGAGCGCCATGACATTTCTTTAAATGAGTGTGTTTTGCTGTACATTTTCGGTCATCTTTCCCAAGGAAATCACTTTTGTGCTACTGAGCTGTCTATGGGTCTATTTATCAATTTTCTGGTAAAATAATTTTTAACACATTCGGCAGTTTCAGCTATATTTGACAGGAAGACAATACCTCTAAGACATTGTCCAAGACATCTAAGGCATTAAGTCTGTACAGTTCTTATTAATACGAGCCGCTGAGTGAAGAACAGAGATCCATCTGTTTTAGCCACCAAAAGGACAGGAAGCACCTGCACACTACACCTTCTGTCTGACAGCTACTAGTCAGCACATAGGTACTGACACCTTCCACACACTTCTTGATTACCCATAGTAATTGCCTTTTCTTTCTTGTCCCGTACACTTCTGGGAAAAAAAAAATAAAAATTCATGGTGCAGTGGTCTAGGAGAAAAACAAAGCCCATGAAGAACCAAAGAGATATAACTAGTTTTAATACTTCTCAACACCACTTCCATCTGCTATATGTAGTCTCTGGATTGCTTCAGATTGTACTTACACAAATTAATCAATAAATGAATACTAATGTTAATGAAATTCGGCGAGGTAAAAAAAAATTAAAAATAAGGATTTTGTTAGACTGGGAAGCCTGACTTGGGATTTCATAACTTCAGCTTAAATAGGTGTGTGGTAATAGTTTTGTTTGAGCTTTCTCAGTAAAAAATAAACCCACATTTCTCTTGTCAACGTATTTATTCTTAAACATGGATTCTGCATTTCAGATAGAAATTCAGTAAACACATATAAGCTTAAAGTACCCGTTTTTTAATTTTAGTAGATATACCTTTGAGCCCTAGCCTGACTTGATTCCTGACTTTCACTGAATGAGCAAAAAAGGCAAACAGATACACTATTTTTAAAAGGAAGGAAGAAAAATAATATGAAAAGAAGGAGTAAGAAAAGAAGCAACACTCTGAATGAACAGTTGTGTGTTTCTTGCTGTGCCGTATGTGGCAAATAACTCCTTTGGCCTGGAATGTTCAGATGCTGTACAGCTTGCTGCCAGTGTTAGTGGATTAGTTGGAAGGAAATGGAAATCATGTTACAATGGGCTTCAAGCATTCGTTTCATCTTAAGCAGAAAGTTCTTTGTATTAAATTCATGGGAGCACTTTAGAAACACAGCTTGTAAAGAAGACACACAGAAGCAGAGAATTTTCCATCTCTTTCACTGACTTTCATCCTTTCATTCAAACAGAATATTTTTGTGCTTTTAAAAGACCACCTGCTGAAAGTATCATGAAAAAAGGGATGGCGGTAAACAAGGACATAACGGTCCTTGACAGAAAATGAATCACTAGTAATGCATTCTGCTACATAAGCTATAGCTGTTACATAAAATTGTGGAGATATCATTTTATCTTTCCACGTCTTTGTTTTAGCTCCATTTTTCTGTCTTGTCCCGGTAATCTGTAAAGGCAATGGTAAAAACAATCCCTAATTTCATGCCTGTAGGAAAATGGGGCTTTGCTTCTGTCTCCAGTCACTTATGCAGTACAAATAAAGGGCTATCCCTGTTTACAGTTTGAATCAAAAACTTGTTGCACACATTTTATTATGACTGTGTATGAGCAGATGAAACAAGGGGTCGGGTACATAAACTGGGGAGACCTTAATCAGATTTAGTGAGATCACTTACAGGATTCTAGAACACATTCTGTTAAGCATAAAATGTTTTGTATAACCATTAAGCACAGATGTGCTTTCTCCAAAATGGAAACACACCTTCTGAAAGCTATGTGGAAAGCTGACATGGAATAGATCTTCATAAGACCACAGAATCCTAGGATGGTTTGAATTGGAAGGGACCTTGAAGACTATCAAGTTCCAACCCCCCCCTTCCATGGACAGAGGCACCTTCCATCTTATTTTTACTGCGTTTGGGGCTCCTGCTCAGCAGTGAAACCTACTGGTTTTGGGTTATTTCTGTGGGTGAGCAGCAGTGGTCATGTCAAGCATTGAACCCCTTGTGTCAAAGACTGTGGGTCTGCCCCAAGCACCAGCACTGCCAAGGCTGCCCTAAGAAGCTGTGGGGAGGGCAGCATTCCATGCCCAGAGCCACACCTCCCACAGCCACACACCAGGACTGCCCTGGTCCATTAAAACAGGTCAGGGCCTGTTTCCCCTTCCCAAAGGCAAATCATGTGCATCACTGAAAGTGGGGAAGTAAACAAAATACTTCTGGCAATAGTCTTGGTGTTTGTGAGGTGTTTTTTCAGAGCCTGGGATTGCAGGATGCTAAGGTCTGCCCGAGGAGTGTAAAGCATGAGTTTCACTTCCAGGTAACAGAAAGGTTTTCCTGATTATGGTGGTTGTAAGCTGTTAAGAAAGTAAGGTGTTCTTTCACCATTCTGAGAATAAAAGATGAAAAGGAGCTAAAATTATCTTGGTAGGCTTAAGTTACAGCAGATTATTAAGTGTAGGTGGAGATCTGCTGACTTAGGCTGAAGACTCTGTCTCTCTTACTGGTCATAGAGGCAACAACTCTTTGATGTGCGCAGAAATGGATGTCTTGCTTCAGTGTTATGTTTAAACAGGGCTTTGAGCTGAGCCAAGCCAAGTGGCACTAACACCAAAACCAAGCAAACTGTTTCCAATAATCCCCAAATACCTCCAATTCAGTGTTGTGTGGGTGAACATGACCAAATAAGAGGAGGACAGCTTTATTAAGAAAACCATCACAGTCTTGGCATATCCTTGAGAGGTAAGATCTGAAACATTGCTGAGATGAAGACAGGAGGGGGCAATCCAAGCAAATCAGACATAAAACCCTTGAGTTCAGGCTCAATCCATCTTCTGGATTTAATGTAATGCCAGCCCTACTGTCCTTTTCTAGAATGGAAATCAGAAAATTAAAGTCCATTTCTCTGTATTTCACAATAAAAAGAGAAATAGACTTTGCCCTGCACAAAACATTATAGCAACATAAAAACTAAAAGGAAGATCACATGATAAAAAAATGCACATCCTGGGTTGTGCATGAAGGAAGTCTGGAATTCAGATACATCACTGGGTTCCAGGAGGGAAGTTTTCTGTGAAGACAAGTCTCAGATACAGAGTGAGGGGGTAGCCTCTACACACACCAAGGTACACGGAGAGGACAAAATAAATGAGAAGAACTAATAAACTAAAAAATATAGGAAACAAGAGGAAAGAGGAAATGGTGACAATAAAGCTGTACAAGAAGTAAGGAAACACAAAAGTCCTGTTTTTCTCTGCTGGCAGGTGAAGAGGGCAGTGAGCAGAAACCATCAGGTCAAGCGGGCTGCAAGTATGTGTGAGGAGCACATTAGCTCACTTCTTGAACACAGCCAGTGAAAAAGTCTCCAGTCTTCCCTGCTTGAGGTACACAGCCATGAGAAGTGTGAATGTGTATGTACATGGGCAGTCAATTGAGAAGAAATCCACAAGCCCACAAGCCAGTTTCCCTCCCTTCATTAGCGTAGATTTAAGGGCAAAGCACTTTGAGTTATGGTCTCATTACTGAGATTTAATTACTTTTCCTAAATGTTCTGCAGAACATTTACTTGTACATTGCAAAGTATTACAGTATAGTCACAACTTAGGCTCTCAATTACAGGAGAACTAGGCAGGAAAGAAGTTGAGTTAATTAGACTCACTGAAGCTTAATCAATTCCTCTGTGTATGCAGGGAAGAACATGCCAACTTTTAGTCCATCTGTGAAGCCACCTTACCTGTCTGCTACAGGTTATTAAAGCCCTCAAGCAAAGGGAAAAAGTCAGTGACTGATATTTGAAAATGGTTGTTATTTTGCATTTTCTACATCAGGCTAATTTCTTCTTGCTAATTTCTTCATTCCTATTTTTGGAAAATTAAATGCCTTTGTATCTGAGACTGCTTCTGACTGCCCATCCTTAAAGCATCGCTTGGTCTTTGAAGGTCATATTGGAACCCCAAACCAGCATGCCAGACCCATTTGTAGGTCAGCCTGTCGAGGAAGACCAGGACCTTCACAATGGAGAGTAAAGCTGCAGCTCTTCTGTATACTTTCTCTAGCCGGGCTGTAATACCATTCCTGCTTTTACAGTGACTGTCCTCTGGAAGGGTGGAGAGAATTTCCATGTATATTGGGGAAGAAGGGAATTCACATGATATATGACTTCCAATTTAATTAGGTTATGCAAATATAGATATGTATATGTTATATATAAAGAGAGTGACTACTGAGAGAAGAAAAATTCTGTAAGCCAGTTTCTTTCACTAGTACAGATTTAGGGCAAAGATTTTACACTTAGGAGCAAATAAACATAAGCACAAGTACAAAAAAGCTCATTTTCTAGGTAAAATTTATCCCACCCAAAACTAGACAGTATCCAGATAAATCACTTCCTCAAAGTGATAAAATATGCTACATGTTAGGTGTTAACTCCTACCCTCAACTCTCCCTGTGCAGCTAATGAAAAGAGGGCTCAATTAGCTTTCAGGCTTGTCCCGTAGAGGTGTGAGACAAACTCACCATGTCTGATTCAGTCTGCTGGGGCCACTCACTCCATGTTTATTTCTTAGCATGCCTGCATGCAGGTTATCCATGACTGTGACACATGTGCTACCATCAAGCAGGCCAGGCGGGTGAAACCCCTGTGGTATGGGGGAAGGTGGTCCAAATATAAGTATGGGGAGGCCTGGCAGATTGATTACATCACACTGCCCCAAACCCGCCACGGCAAGCGCTACGTGCTCACAATGGTAGAGGCCACCACCGGGTGGCTGGAGATCTACCCTGTGCCTCACGCCACTGCCCGTAACACCATCCTGGGCCTTGAAAAGCAAGCCCTTTTTTTAGGCAGGCAAAATCCAGACCTGTATGAACTGACTATGGAGGTGCCAATCTAGAAGGAAAATGATTAGCAGCTCCTGGATGCAAATAAAATGTACACGTGAGATCAGTGAGATCCAAACATGTACTCAGTGACTTCATTTTCCTTTGAAATGGAGTGGATAGTCAGTAGATACACCTACGTGTGACTGTGGGTGTGCTTCAAGACTTGTGGTAACAGAACATACTTTTTCTATGCCACATTTGCATGCCATGTAAAAGAAATCAGGTAACATCACATGCACACACAGAGGGGAGAGAGAAATTGTTTTTCTGAATGTAATTTAGAAGACCCTCACATGGGTGTTCTGTTTAATATAGGCTGAACTGGGGGAGGATTTCATTATAAGCTGTAGAAAGTATGTGTTAAAACATAATGGCATTCAGGATAAAGAAGACTATAATGGCCAAATGAGTATCTGTAGCAATACAGCATTGTCTATTCTCCTCTTGGCAATAGTGGTAGAAAAAGGCCTTGTTATATCAGCCACACTATTGATTATCAGTTTCCCTCTTTACTTTCTGCCAGCGAAAGCAAAATTGATGTATATATGACATTGAGTACTATTTTATGAATTTCTGTATCAAAAATGACATTTAATTTTTCAGTGACTTCAGAGGCAGATGCTTCATGAACGGTTTTGCAACAAAATTTTCAAATTCTCTACTGCATTGACCAAGAGAAGCAGCGTGGTGGCAGCGGGTCCAGCACCAGCAGATGGCATTCATTCCCTGCAATTCCTGCAGCAGCAGGAGGCACTGAGCAGTGAACTTACACCACAGCAATGCAATCTGTGTGATCATAGGAGAAGCAGATAGTTAACTGTAAGTTATTTTCCTGTGATTTGGCAAAATTTTTCTTTCAAAACATCATTTAATTTTTTTCATCATTTAAGAAGGAGCTTACACATAAACACTGTATAGAGACAGATTTGCCACATCAGAGCAGCAGGGTTTGATACTCACTTTGCACACTAGTATAGATACTACCCTGTGCAAGCAGTGTGTCTGACCCAGTATTTTCTTTCCCCAGTAGCATGTTTCCATGAATAACAGATGGAAGAACCTGACTTCTCTCCCCAGTTCAACAGCCCTTTTATTCTACTGCTCTTCATGTTCCTAAATACCCTGCTAAGATGATAAAACTAACAGTTTAAATATTTGTAACAATAATTGTAAAGCTTTTTATGGCTAGAAATACATGACCTATGCTATTTGGCAAACAGAAAGAATAATAGATTTAAACAAGATTCTTTTTTCCCTCAAACAAAACAAAGCTTTATTCCCATGAAGGTACAGACTAAGAGCACACTGGCAATTCACCAACACCATCTTGTTCTGCCAGCCCTCTGACCCTGATGTATGGACCCTGATGCATCAGGCATGGAGGTGCTGGGAAGTGGCACCAAATGTGCACCTGCCCTGACTGCTGGCACCTTTTGCCACCAAGCTCCTGAGGGGGAAAGGAGGGGCTCACTGCCCTGACATGTTGGCTGCTAAGGCAGGTATTATGTATGAAAAGAAAATGGAACAGGCAGGAGGACATACAAATATAGGCGCATAAAGTAAAAAAAAAAAAAAAAAATCATTGCCATTGAGAAAATAAACAGAATGCAATCTCATCCAGAGTTTCAGTAATATGTTTACAGCAACATTAAAAGGTGTTACCTGTTCTAAGAGATTCTGAAGTCTCTCTATTTCACAGTCTATTACAAATTTCTTTTCTTGCCTTCGGTCCAGATCTTCTAAAAGTCGCCTGTAGCTGGCATCGTTAAAATTCTCCACACAGATGGCACTGACTTGCCAGCTATTTTGTCCTGCTTTTTCCATAATTGCTTGAAGTATTGAATAACCTAAAAGAGAAGGATACAACACACTAGTAAAATAATCATTGCCTTTTTTGAAGAGGAATTGTTCTTAGTCAGTATTATGTCTCTTAACATTTGCTCCTGCAGGGAAGGGAATAAGAGAGTATTTGTATCCCTACCTATGCTGCTTGTCATGATCAGCACACAGTATGTAATTAACAAATTTTACAATCGCTGTGATCAGGATGCTGAGAGTGAGCATCATGGATAATCTTCAGATGATTCATACATACAAACTCTTCCAGTCAAGCATTCAGCTTCTCAGATTAGCTTTGTACAGTTTCTGTATCTGGGCATTTCCCAACACAGCAATGGAAAAATCTGAGCCTACTCATTCAGCGGAAGTATTTGCACACCACAAAAGCATTCAAATGCTTTGGTTTGGGTTGGGTTTTTTTAATAACAACACTTAATCCAAGCAGTTTTTAACGCTTCCTAGCATGAATTCTTTGTTTCATTTAATTATACATATACATTTATATGTCAGTATAGATGCATGAATAGAAATTATATTGAACTATTTCAGAGATTCCATATAGCTTGAATCAATGTATGCAAAGAGATTAGAGGTCAGTGAAATGAAGGGCACCAGAGAAGCAGTAACTGTTACATCTGCAGGATTATTGCACTTTATCAGTACCGGTATTTGATGCTCCTCATGTTGTCTTTGAGCCTATTCATTGAAGGGAAAGACTGTCCTGTCAGAGGTCTCCCCCTGAACCTGCAGGGAAGGCTCTCTGCCTGCAGTCTCAGCTGCCCTGGCCCATCAGCCCTTCACCTTCTTCCTGTTCCTGGTTTTTGTCTCACTGGGGATGTGCAGTAGGGGAGTTTATGACACGACTTAGGACAGCTTACAAGCCTCGTCTTGACTTGCTCAACCAACTCCTGAGGCAGGAAACACGTATTCTTCTATTTCTCATCCAGAGTAAGTGGGGGATTTGTTTAAAGCAAGGAGGATTGCACACCTCATACCCAGAGTTAATGTTTAAAAAAGACAAAAAGAACAGGACAGATATATTTCTCAATAACATGTTCATACAAATGATACAATTTGGAGAAGGTCCTCCTGTCTAGAACCACAACAGGAAATACTGTGGCTTTTAACTCATTATCTGGTAGAATTTTCCCCACTAGCTTTAAATGAAAAATTTCATCTCTTAAAAATTCTTCTTAGCAATGTGGCTACCCAGTGGTAGCCTCTTTCCCTCTTTAACAAGAGGTTCCCATGCTTGAGTGCAGTGACTTCCCAGGTGTCATATTAATTCTCTTTAAGAAGCCACTGCATGACAGATTCCCTGTAGAAGAACTATGAGCTATTCCCACAGATTTCAGGAGGAATCTTCGTAAGATAAATTTCAGAAAGAGCACTTTGAGTGTGTGGTTGCTAACTAATTATCAGAAAACCTACAACACAACTTAAATCTCAGTTTGCATGCAATCAAATAAAAACAGATAATAATGTTATTAGAACATGAAAATTTTAGGACACATGAGAAACTAATTTTCTTGCAAATCTAGGAGTAGTTATTTTTCTACTGGCTCCTATGACATTTGCAGTCTTTGAAATATTAACTTAAAATTGGTGTTTTCTTATCATTATGACATTAGGCGCCAGCACTTCAAAGTTAACATTTATTAGATTTTTTTCCCCCAATTCATATTTTAGACATATTTTAGATAAAAATACTAACAGTTCTAATACACAAAATGCAGAACATACTTCATAACATAAATGAGACATTTATTTTATGAAACAGTATTTTATTGCAGGAAATGAATTCAAATACTCAATGTATTGAGTATTAAAACATTTCTGTACTCAGCATATATTTTTAACCCAATGACTGTAATTTTTTTTTTCAAAGAACCATACAGCTTTCCTGTTAATTGCTGCATAATTATTCTGCTTTTCCTGTTGCTATATTCAATCTCCTTTTTGCCTGTAATTATCTCTGCAAATCATGACAAGATTCTTTCCCAAACATTGTATTTCTTGCTTCATTTCCTACTAATTTCCATATATAGACATAGATTAAAACCATTCCAATGTTACAGGGGTTCCTGCTTCACTTACACTGTAACTTTGACTTGATCTTCACTACCAAGGCAGTCAACATTTACTTAATTCAGCTTCCTGACACTAATTAACATTTTCTTTGATTCAGAATGAATGGTGTTTGAAACAGCAACTGACATCTCCTCCTTCCTTTCTCACTTCACTTGGACAACTTCACTAAGATGCGTTTTGATCAAACTGGTAATTTATCCCAGCATAAAGCACAAGAAATATCAGACAAACACATAGAAAACCTTGTCTTCTATCTTGGATCAAGGTTTCACTTGTCACATTTCATTAGCAGCTGCCTTCATTTAGGTATTTGAAGCTTCTGTAGCTTCTTGTCAGTAGCTGGCACTTCGATGAAGGTTTTCACATATAGCACAACACAGCTAAACAGCAGTATGTGGATATGGTGCAATATTCTCCATCAGAAGAGTTTAGATTCCCTGTGCAAGATCAGTGGCATGGTCATCTATTCAGTGTGCAGGAGCAATTTTTAATATAACAGACTGACAAGGATAACGTTTACACAGAATGAATAAAGGCATTCACAGGCTCAGCTGGCATAAAAAGTAGACATGCTGTGGAGAATGCTTATTTGCCCAAAATAATTGGGTACAGCTAAAAAAAAATAGTTTCTGCAAACATTTTATAAGGCAAAAACCTCTGAAACTAACCTGGGATAATTTTCAGAAACGGAATGCAGAATTTATGTTCAAGCAAAATTCCTAATCTTTAGAAAGATGTTTGCCCAAGTAAAGACAGCAGACATGAATATTATAGCTGTCATCTAAAAGGTATTTATTTTCTGTTTACCTGCTGTTGATCCTCATCTATGCTACAGACAGATGAATGATTCATTTTCTGGAATACATTCCCTCCCATGTATCGTGAAATACTATTTGCTGCATAAAAGCAAACACAAAAATCCCTAGGCTAGCTCGTATCAGCTGAGCTGCACAATCCACGCTTTTCTAAACATTATTTAAGAAAATATTTAGGACTATGCCAATAAATAAAAGTAAGCTAAGTTCTCACAAATCTTTATAGTAACCCTTCCTCATCAACTAATTCAACCTTGAAATGCAGATAACTCATTTATTTAAAAAATGGTTTTGCCCAAGCATAACTTTGAAGTCTTCAAATTGGCATCAACAAGCTCCTGATCCTTCATGGAGCTTGCATTTTTCTTTTGTTTTTTTAAATTAGCAAATCTGTAAAAAAAAATAAAACACCAATAGAATTTCCTGAAAACAAAGCTGAAGTCCTTTCCAAATGCAGAGACATTATATGCAAGGGCTTCTTTTTCCTCTTTATGGGACTGTATTCTGGGGAATTTTCCTCAAATGACCTGGGATGAGAAGTCTGCCAACTGATTTTTGTAGGTCATTGCTTAAATGTAGATACTATTAACAACTTCTTAAGGACCAGTAATACCAATTCCACCTCAATATCCTGGAACCAAAACAGAAACAAGGCAAGTCTGCAAAAATTTTGTTCTCTGATCTCATCTCTCCTTGATTTTCTGTTCTGTGCTCAAGTGGAATTGTGATGATCTACTATACTGCTACTTTCTTTTTTATTCCCCAAAAGATAACACACAGTCATAATGTTGGGGAAAAAAAACATACCCCCCCCCCTTCCCACCACATGAAAAGGAAAAGTTACTCTATTTGTTTCCTGTAAAATCAAAGCTGGAGATGCCTACTGCAAGAAATCTATGTATTGGGGTTGATACTACAGCTAAATATGGTACAAACAAAATCTCAGATTTTTAAGCCTTCTTCCCTCATTCCACAACCCACTGGCAAAAAATGCATCAGCCAGAGAAAAATAATAGCATATGTGCACCTGCTGCTGTAGAGAGACTCTGACTTCTTCAGAGTCAGATATCTCCTGGGGGCTGAAGAGTGTAAAATGGACAATTCTGTAGTCCACAATTCTTCCTACTCACTGCTGCATTACTGTAACTGGAGCTTATACACAACCTTCCTCCATCCAAGTAGCTGAAATCATGAGTTATCTTTTTGATTTTAAAATTTCAGTTGCCTTTCATGCTTTTTTATTTGTTGTCTGCTAGGCTTTCCCCCAAACAATTTCATTTCAGCAGTCAATGATTTGATTTATTTCAATTTAAATAAAGAAGTAAAATCTGATACCTAAATCTGTTCAGCATGTTCAGAATAAACTGAAGATACAGAGGAGCACTGCCTTGACATATTTTTCTGCTGGAATGCACGTTTTTCCTTTTCCTTTTCCTTTTTTCTTTTCTTTTCTTTTTTTCTTTTTCCTTGCTAGCTTGCTTGCTTTCACCAGAAAATATTTCAATGATCAATTACCGTGATATAATTAAATTTCAATAACTTTAATCTTCCAGCAGCCTTTTCATTCTGGGAAACCATTTCCCCAGCCCTCTAAGCATAGGCAATCATTCCTGATGGTCTTGCCAGGAGACAGACAGCGAAGCGGCTGCATGCTCCAAACCATAGCACCTCCAGAAATAATTCTCATTTTGGAACTTTTGTGCAATAACCTATTATTAATTTTCTACAATGAAGAGGATGCAATAGTTACATACTATGACTGTATCTTACTATGGTTAGCAGACTAACAATACTGAATCACCAAGTTAAGAGGTTAATAAACTTGGAAACAGCATACACAACATATTTGTTACGACCTCTGGCGTAAAATCCAACTCTGACAAACATGGGTCTTTTCCAAAGGTGGGCATCATATACTGCACGTTACTGAAATGCAATTTCATTTGCTTGTCTCTCAGGGACAGTTAATTTTCAAATAGGAATAGATCCCATTCCCAAAATTTTCTATGATCCCAAAAGCCCCAGTCACTACTGGAGCTACTTTATGAAAGCTACTTCCAACTATAGGAATTCATATTAGGATAAGTTTTTCATAAATCCAACATGCAGCAGAAGAGAAGAATAAATGATAAATCATTTGGTGAGGATAAACCAATATATTTGATATTCAGGACTGGATTCATGTCACTTAATTATAGCTGGTTTTAGCACAGTTGTCCAAGTTAATCATCAAAGCTTTCAAAGGAGAGATATGTGTCCCATAAGAACCCCCATTTTTTTGGTCTTAGATGTCTATCTCAGAGGTGCTTTTCTCTTTCTACAATGAATACTAAAGGAGTTTGGACATGAGGCTTAATAAAAATATTTACCATTTATCTGGTCAAATCTTGTCGAGATGAATCCAGAAAATACAGTGACAAAAACCATACAAGAAATTTACAGTATGAGTGATGCATGACCATATATTACCAATAATTACAAGCACTCAAACTGAAGTTTTCCTCCTTGTGATTAGTACCTTTTTATTAATTTAATTAAATAGTATTACTTTAATTAAATAGTATTAATTAAATAGTTTTGTTTCAATTTTTTGGTCAGTACAGAGCTTCCAGACCATAAACACAATCACTTGCACCCCTGATTTTCTCTGCAGTTTGAGCTGGAGCCAGAACATTCAACAAAGAAGTACATACAAGCTGGCCAATCCAGATGACAGAGTGAATTACAGGTGTGTTCTGAATCCATCTTGGAGCTAATTCACAGAAATGATACAGATATTGGAAAGTAAGACATGGAACTCAAGAAAGTTCCATCTATTCCTCTCTATCCCTCCATGCCCCATGACATATAAATTATATTTAAAACATTATAGACAGATATCTTTCTTTGTCCTTAAAAAAACTCTAAAGAGGATTCTGTCACATTCTAGATAATATATTCATTGCTTAATTATCTTTATCATTAGGAGATGTTTTCTAAAGTCTAACCTAAGTCTTCCCTGGTATAATTTAAAGCCACTCATTCTCGTCCTATCTCTAGTAGGCCTGGAGAACAGTTTGTTCCCTTCTTCCTTAAAGCAATCCTTTATGTAACTGAAGACTGCTGTTACATTTCTTTTCTATCTGCACTTCTCTTTCTGAAACATGTTTCTCTCAGTTTTTCCTTGTGGAAAATGTTTTGGTCTCAATTCTGACAATTTTCCTTGCTTTCCTCTGGTTATGTTGCAATTGATCCAAGTTTTTCCTGAAGTACACTGGTGGAAATGTGATGTATTTTCATATTCCAGAGTACATACAGTCCTCTAAAATTTTTATCCTCTGCAAGTTTAACAAATGTATTTCATATTTCTTCATACAAATCATTAACAAAGATACTGGAAAAAAGAAAAACCTGCAACCAGAATGGATCAATACTTAATAGCTCTTTATCTGACAGTAAATCTCATATACTTCTTTCTGAGTTCAAGGGTGATTAGTGTTCAATAGATCTTCTAGAAATTTCCTCAAGACAAAATTTCTTTAGCTCATTGCCATGGGTTGACCTTGGCTGGATGCTGGGTGCCCACCAAGCCGCTCTATCACTCTCACTCCTCAGCTGGATGGGGTGAGGGAAAATGTGAGTCAAGACAAAGAAAGGGAGAGCTCAATCACCAATTACTGTCATGGGCAAAACAGCCTCAACTCGGGGAAATTAACTCAATCTACTGCCAATCAAATCAGAGAAGAATACAGAAAAAAGTCTTTAAAACCCTTCCCTCCAACTCTCCTGTGTTCAACTATGCATATGATTGTAGAAGGTCATTCTTGCCCAGAGAAGTTGTGGATGCCCCATCCCCAGAGACATTCAAGGCCAGGCTGGACAGGGCTCTGAGCAACCCGATCTAGTGCAAGGCTCCCTGTCCATGGCAGGGGTGTTTGAACTAGGTTATATTTAAGATTCCTTCCAACCCAAACCATCTATGATTTTATAATTTGCTCCACTGTGGACCTCCAGGGGCTGCAGGTGGATCTCTGCTCCCCTGTGCACCTCTGTGGGCTGCAGGGGCACAGCTGCCTCACCATGGTCTGCACCAGGGGCTGCAGGGGAATCTCTGCTTTGGGGCCTACAGAGCATCCTACCCCTTTTTCTGCGCTGACATTGGTGTCTGCAGAGCTATGTCTCCCTCATATTCTCACTTCCATTTCTGTTGCACAGATTTTCCCCCTTCTTAAATACATTATCCTAGGGGTGCTGCCACCATCGGTGACGGGCTTGGCTTTGGTCTGTGGCAGGTTCATCTTGGAGCTGCCTGGCTTTGGCTCCATCAGACATGGGGCAGACTTCTGGCAGCTTCTCACAGAAACCACCCGTGTAGACACCCACCACCAAAGCCCTGCCATGCAAACCCAATACACTCATTGAGCAAAACTTCATGGAAACTGTAAAAACTTGCACTAGAATGAGATACCTATTTTTTTTTTCCCAATGTCGAGAAAACCAATTATTTTGTAATGGAATGAAAATTACTTTATCAAACATAATCTGGTTTTGAGAAATCCATGTTTGGGTTTACTTAGCTTTCCAAATTCTATGCACTTTCAAACATATCTATTATGATGTATGTTGTGAATTAAGCCACCTATACCATCAGTGATCAGGACAATTTTATTACAGATGGTTCTGAAACAAAACTAAGGAAATAATGGATTCAGTTTAGTCATATCCTCTATTGCATTTTTATTTCAAATATTTCAGAATATTTGATGAAAAAGGAAACGACCTTTGAGTTCACATTTCTTGCCTCCCTGGCAGCTATGATCTTAAATATTTTCTCAGTGTTTGAGAGACACCTTCAAAGCAAGGTCTTGCAATGGTTTATGGTCAGACTTCCTGTCCTTAATCCTGTCGAGACTGGTACCTGCGCAACTTTATCTGCAGTATTTAATAACCCTTCTTTCCTGAAGATAACATAAAGCTACAAGAAAATGCTGTCAATATATTACAACCATGACTTCTTTCAAAAAAAAAAAAGTCTTAAGTGGAACAACATAGAATAAGAAATGTGCTTTCAGGGAGCATATGGGAGGAGGTTTGGCTTACACCACAATGGGAATTCATGATCAAAGATTCAAGCTATGTCAGGTCCCATTTATGCTACACCCACTCAGCAGCAAGATTTTTCCCCTTCTCTGCATTTCAGTCTGCAGCCTTCGTATGAAAAACACTGTAAAGGTGCCTCATCAAAGTGCCAAGTGATACAGATAAGTGGGAACTTGAGAGGGACTGAAGAAAAGCCCTGGTTTTGAAGCCAGTCTGATAGTTTTGGTTGTGCTTTCACACCTTTCAGATCCCCTGACCCTTCCCATTTCACCAAATGCCTTCAAAATAACGATGCAGTCCCATGATCTTTCTTATGACAAGCATGCATGTAGACCAAAATATCCAAGGGTACTTACACACACATGCCAAAACCAAGTTTTTGTACCCTGTTAGCATTTTATGTATTATTTGCTTTTATTTGTCTATTTTTAGTTATGCTGTAGGCTTCAGCTATGACTGGCTCAGGTGAGAGGTCTTTGGTTCCTCTGTAGTTTACAAGCAGCAAAGAAGACACACTCTTCGGAAATTTTAGTAAATTCTTACTACAGAACTTTAAATGCTAAATCAGAAACTGCATGTAATTACAGTCTTACCAAAATTTTATAAACTATTACCTAAAAAACCCCCAGCTATTAAGCAAACAAGTGGGAAAAAAAGAGAGGGGGAGAAAAAAAAGAAGCATGTGTTATGCTTACCCTGTGTCAGATTAACTATGTAGTCTCTCTAAATAACCAGTTATCTGATATGTCATCTTGGGGCAATCATTAGGGCTAATGTGCATCAGTATTTTTAATGAAAGGGCAGAAAAAAAGGAAAAAAGGAACTTATTTTGGAAGAAAATAAAATATGTTCACATATTTACCTTATGATCTTTTGCCAAAATTCTTAAATTCACTAAAACCTAGAGTCTGTAAGACTGATACTAATAAATTATCTTTCTTACACAATATCTTTATTCAGGCACAGCTAGTTTCCAGAAATTGCTAGCTCCCTAACAATTTACCTCTCTAGTCTCAATTTAATAGGATTTACTTTGCCCTGTGATGGTACACAAATGTACACAGACGTTTGTGTAAATAACATCCGAAAGAACCATGTCAAAGGATATTAACACTGCAAACTAAACCTCTCAAGAGCTGGTAAATCTTCAAATTAGCAGTACCCTAATGCATTCTGGTTAATGTATTACGGTGCTGTATTTATATTGTCGCATATTACTTTTCCCCATGTGGTATCTGCCTCAATGAGATACCTGTGCCCCAGGACAGAACTGACTGTGGGTGCTAAATGAAGATCTTGAAGTCAGATCTTCTGCCTCCTTTCTATAGGGATTTGTTAGAAACTTAGTGCTTTACTATGAAATATCTGGCAATCTCTGCCTGTCGGCAGTGTCAGTTCTAATGAGAGAAAGTGAGAAAAACAGTCTTCAGACTGAAACACCAGGCATTCACATTAACAAGCATTCTTTTTAAGAAGTCACAACCTTAATTCTGTCCCTATGCACCTGTGACCATGTCCGTATTTACTGGTGGCTACACAGCAGGTAATATTTACTACCTTACTCCTTCTGTAACTTCTATTTGTAGATCCGAGGCACACTATTTCTGATTTTAAATTTCATCGTAACAAGCCCTGGGAAAACAGGACTTGAAATCCGAATGCTATGATTATGGTTACCACTTGTTTGAAGTGAGTTTGAAATAAGCCTTACTGTTTCTTTTAAGCCAACACATGGACTACAAATTTATTAGAAGTTAATTGCTCCCCCAACAAACAACTAACAACTTGGAGATAATCCTAAAGATCTATGATTTTCTTCCAGTTCCTAAAATAAATTTAGTGATTTTCTGATGCAGACAAGCATTAAGATGAGGTTCTTTTTTTTTTTTTTTTGAAGAAAAATAAGATGTGTTTTTTTTTTTTTTTTTTTTTTTTTTTTTTTTTTTTTTTTGGACTGGAGCAGCAACTTGTAAAACATCAGAAGATTTCATATAGTGGCTTTTATTGAAGTGTAATGACAATGATCACTCCCCCTACCTGGCTTCAAATTCAGTTTTAGGCCCCTCATTACAAGAAAGACATGGAGGGGCTGGAGTGTGTCCAGAGAAGGGCAACGGAGCTGGGGAAGAGTCTGGAGCACAAATCCTGTGAGGAATAGCTGAGGGAGCTGGGGATGTTTAGCCTGGAGAAAAGGAGGCTCAGGGGAGACCTTATCCCTCTCTACAACGGCCTGAAAGGAGGGTGTAGCCGGGTGGGGGTCAGCCTCTTCTCCCAGGTAACAAGTGACAGGACAAGAGGAAATGGCCACAAGTTGTGCCCAGGGGAGGGTGAGATTGGATATTAGGAAACATTTCTTCCTTAAAAGGGTTGTCAAGCCTTGGAACAGGCTGCCCAGGGAAGGAGTTGAGTCACTATCCTGGATGGTGTTTAAAAGACATGTCCAGCAGCACTGAGGTGCATTGCTTAGGGGTGAGCACAGCAGTGCTGGGTTAATGTTTGGACTTGATCTTAACTTTTTCCAACCTAAATGATTCTGTGATTCTATGGCATTGAATAGTGCGCCTGCCAGGCACTTCATCTGAGAGACAGCAAATATCACTCTCAACTAAACCCTGAAAATGGCTCAGAATCTGAGTTACTCAAAACCCCCAAAATCCTAGAAGAAAAAAAAAAAAAAAGAGGTGACAAAACATTTTAATAATTTCTTTTAAATGTTCCAAGACATTACAAGTGTACATATATATGTACATACAAGTAAATACATCTATATGTATGCAGATCTGTAACTGCTTCATATGAATCTGTGCAAAGCAGCATGCAAAATGACAAAAATTTCAAGGAAGGGAAACGAACAGAGATTGTTTTGGTTTCGTCTAGTCTCACTCTTTTCAGTGCTCTTCTGACAAGAACTGGCAGAGCAAAAGGCACTTAGTAACCTCGCCTCATTTGAGTGTCTTCACAAACTCTGCTATCACAGTCATTGATATACAGAACTGATCCTTTCCAGTAATGCTGTAGCATCTAGATACTTAAATAGAGAAACAGGGAAGAGAGTGATACGATCTTCATAGAGAACACTGGACTATTCTTACATGACTAAATCTCTTTTTGGTGTCCACATTTAAAAAATTAGTGCCAAAATATTTGACAGAGGTCACAGAAGCAAATCAAGATGATTTGAGGCCAATATATAAAACATGCCTTAGAATAAGAGAATTACAGGAGAATTTATCTCAACTGAAATTTTGATGGCTAACTCTGAGCTAGTTCCTCCAGAACCTTTATTCAGGCAGTAGAAGGAAACAGGCATCTTCTTGAAGACAATTCATAGACCCCTCCATCATATGTCTCACGTATTTTTGGAGGAGAAGAAACTCCTCCATGTTTAAAATGAAAAATCCCAACATTATTATTTCTCAGGATCAGTGTCATGAACACTGTTAACATAATACTGTGCATGTGCGAAAAGCAGGACTAGAAGCAACTAGCGAAATTATCACAGTATCTGCTGCTCGCAGACGTTTAATTTTATTCTTCTACTTTGTATCTACATTTCACATATGAAGACACAGCATTTCATTAAATAGAATTAAAAGTTAGGTTACTTTTATGCTTCTCTTGTGGAGGATGGGCAGCTACACATAGGTTTCCTTTGATTATTCTGGTGAAGGGATTTGCATACAATTACAAAGACAATTTCAGTTCCTAGCAGGAACAAACACAGAATGAAGTAAGTACTCACCATATGATTAGACTAATTTATTACACCCCACTGAGGCAAGCTATATGCCAAGAAGTAATCATAAACTCATGCTCAAAGCTCTGGTAGAATGAATATATTTAACAATTCAAATTAAATTTCAGCTGTAGGAAGTGACATTTAGTGGGAAACATGGAAATGGGCAAGGTATAATGAAAAGATAACCGGTAAAAGAATAGAGACATTGAAAGCTGTTATTGGCCTATCTGAAAACAGACAAGGACAGAAAATTGTAAATAAAATCCTGTAAGTTTCGAGTATGAAATATATGTTGATCTGGACTTTGGTTAGTTTCAACTGACCTTGGCATTAATGTCTGAAAATGAACACAGTGGCCAGTCAATAACTGCTCCATAAAAGTTAAGTGCCTGTGACGTTTCATTATACAATAGCACTTACATTGACCATTTTGGAAGCAAATGATCTCAAGAACTTTGTTCATTTTAGAGCTGGGTATTTTTCTTCCCCTGAACAGCTGCTTATTCACAGAAAAGCACACTCTGGTGTAATCCCAAGTCTTAATGAGCAGAAGTGAGCATTTCTGCCTTGGACTTGCCAGAAGAAAAAATTACAAAGGTTTCAAAAGAGTGGAAACATCTCCTAATAAAAATGGATATTGCTTAAATATTTCATTTAGAGCATCTCCCTGAATAGAAACAATAGGCACTATTTGGTATCTGCGTAACTGTTACCCAGGAGAGCAGTGGTAGCAAGATACCCTCTCAGTATTCCCAGCCAATAAAGCATGGAATTCTGCATGTGTCACTGAATGCCCCTGAGTGCCTTGTGTCATGATCATTAGGACTGAGCATGTCCTGGGTGGTTTAGTCTAAGCCTCTCCAGCAGACCCACAGTATGAAAATAATGCTAAAATAGTCACCAAGGCAGAGAAAAACAGAAAATTACTCTGCAGCATGGTACAAAGAGTATTTATCAGAAAGGTGGGAAACCTTTAGTGCAATCTTGTCTTCAGTGGCTAATTAGTTTATAAAAGAATATCTGAAAAAGCTGCAGAGGATGTGGGAATTGGCTGCAAAAACTGAAGGAGGTGAAAAATAAGACACCACCTAGGGACTTTCTGTAACTGAAAGGAATGAGAAGTGAGAACTCAGTAACTGCTCAATAGATACAAGATACTTTATAAGTCCTAGAGCATATATTTGGCATTTTAGACTTTAAGTGGAAAATAAAATAGTAAATAGGGTCTAATTTCAGCTGTATTAGTGTAAAAACAGAAAAATCCCACTTTTGCCAAATTTATTGATGCTTCTGCTTCTTACTTGGAAATTAAAATCTAGTTCTGAAAAATCTATAGGAGATGATAATCCATCATTGTTATTAAAAAGTGTTATTTAATTTTTCTTGCACTCTGCTGCCAGAAACAACACTGTCTATGATTATTGCTCAAAAATCACTGTGAAAAAACCTGCTGCCCACTAATAGTGCTTTATATATTTTGGCTTATGCTTCCACTGCTGTTTTCAATGTGATTGACAAGATACTATTTCACAACAGAGTATCTTAAACACTATAAATTACCTCAACTGTCTTATTTTCCTAAAGAAATGCAATGTAGATTTGAGTTTCCCAGTTTGCTTAATGCAGTAATGTCCAACCTTTTCAACCTGAGCCCTGTAGCATTATTCCAAAAAGATCAGTGGGCCACAAGTAATACTTGAGGGCATTTTCTCTGGAAGCACAGTGGAAAGGAGTGGGCATCACACCTGGCTCCCTTGCTGGGGATCCTAAAGTGTCCCCAGGAGACCAGGCTAGAGCTGTAAAATTGCACAGAATTCCTTAAGCACCTTGTGTTTTGCTTGTGATGTTGAATTATGCCCAGTGGCACCCTGAGGGAGCACTCACATGGCAGCTTCGTGCTGTGACTCCAGGCTGGGATGTGCCTGGTACAGTGTCCCCAAAGCACAAAAGACAGGGTGACCTCATTCCTCCTGCTAAAGTTACCTGCTAACTCAGGTTCCAAATCATTGAGCCAAATCTCAGGCTAATTAATTGCAAATAAACAAACATCACCATTACAGAAACTGGACATTTGCCTATGTCCCTTATGAGACAGTTTCGTAAGAGACAATTTGCACAGATATAAGCAGCAGCAGGAGCTTCCCTGCTGAGCTGTTAACACTGGAGATGATAGGAGGACAAAAATCTCAGTACTGACACACTGTAGGACATTTACACCGAACAACCTTGCTGCAGTTGGGAGGACTGTGTAAATTTGCAAAGTTGTGCTGTATGGTGTCGTTCCCCACAGCTCTCCAAGGATCTCTCTCCAGGGGTCAGGCTGCTTCTCTGGCCTGGAGCTACTCTGAACCATCATGTTGTGTCCTCTGGGGTTGCTCATGACAGACACAAAGGAGAGATTTTTCCTTAATGTAACAAAGAAGACATAAAACATCCATTCATGGAAGAATACTCTGCAAGATACCAGTTTTAGTATACATTTAGCATTTTATGGATGATGGCATCTTGTGTATCACTAAATAGTACTTCAAAAAACCCTTAATGTCTTAATTTAGGAATGTATTTGTGCAAGAAAAAGAGTTGTAATTACTTAATAGATATTTCTCTAAGGTTTTATCTCTGTCTCAAAATGTTAATATTCACTATTTAGCTTTAATCTCTGTGGTAGTTAAAATGAACAAGTCCTTTTCCAGTGAAAGAGTCTAGTGTTAATGTACTTTTATGATGAAAAAGGTTATTCTGATCCTGAGACAACTGTAATGAAATATAGGCCTGTACAATATAGCCTATAGTAGAGAATGTGGATAAAATTTCAGGCACGTTGATAGGAATAACTGTATTTACGTAAGTAATGTTGTGCTCAAAGGCCTCATTGTCCCAGGTACTGTACCAAGCACATGTGCAGAAAAAGGTCTTTAAAAAGATAACTTTGGAAACCAAATAGACTTAGAGGTAGGAGAAGTTGTTTATTCCTACTTTTGTTTTAAATTAGGTTAACATGACATTTCAGAAGCATTTTTCATACTTATCAGTCTGAAAATAAAGCAACTTGCTTCTAAATGGACATTCAGTAATTCATATAAAAGTAAGATGGTCAAAAATATACAATACAAATTAGACATATTGAATACACATATATTCTTATTTTTATTTATATTAATATTTGTTTCTTTTGAAATATGCTTAGGAGCAAATAATTTAAATAATTTACTTGGCATTTTCCGTTCTATCATTCTTTTTCAGCATAACAGATAAGTCACTACACAGTCCATATTCTAACTTGCATTTTCACAGAATAAGAACCAGAGAAATACTCTGTGTGGGGGTGTTAGGATTACTTATAAGAGGCAGGACAAATCCTGTTGCATAACTCATAAAATATTCGTATTGACTTTAGCTGGAACTACTCACGGGAGAAGAAGTTGGTCCAATATTTGAAATCTGATGTAATTAAAATTTGAGAGCATTTAATTCCAAAACCCATTTAATACATCCACTGAATTTTAACTGTATAACAGCTAATTCTGTGCCAGGTGGAAATGTAATTGACAAAAAGAAGTCAAAGCTAACAAAGAACCAGGTATGAAAATGAAATCCCAGTTTGCAGACAAAATTATACAGCTGGAAGGAAGGCAGGCAGGAAGGGGACTCTTCTTTGTAGGACAAGGACTAGACACTAAAACACCATCTTATCACAAAGCATATTAAATGTTATAGGTGAATTTGGGTAATAAACATGACAAGTCATGGTCTGGACTGGAACTGATGTTTTATTCCTACGTTAAATATTGTCTTGATATACTTTTTTCCAGGAGATAGTAGGGGTTTTTTTCAGTTTTTAGACAGAATGCTCACCTGTTCTGTGCAACTTTCTGTAATGTATCTTTCAAATACATGCAGTTTCACAGCCTCGGGGTGATCACAACATGTGTGGCACAGTTTTGGCACATCAAAAGCATGGTTTAAAAAGCTGCTGCATATGTTTTATGATCATTTCAAAAAGATATGAAGAGACAGATTTTGATTTTTAAATGACATGCCTTATTTGCAAACTGAACACTTAAAACATGGCCAAACATGTCTTCCATAGATAAGCATAGGTTTTTCCTCTTTGGAATTCATGACATTTTTGACAGGTCATTGTCAGCATGCCAGTATGTCAATATTAGCTATTTCCTGGCTGAGGAGAACTATGTGGGTGAAGTCTATGCCATATTCAGTGGACTGCAATAGCAACACCAATTTTCTACCTTGGAACATACTCAGTCACTTAATATTTAGGATGGTTAATAGCTGGCTAAGAAAGAAACCTTAAAAAAACCCCTCAGCCTCCCATGTTAACAAATGCTACAGAACATTTACCAGGGAGATAACTTGCAGCAAACTACTATTTCACCTTTCAGTTTGAAAAGCAATGTCCATTGTTGGTACAGTAACTTGCTCCAGGCACCCTCCAAGCTTATGTGTCAACTGAAACCTGCGAGGAATTGAACTTGTGGTCTCATGCCACTCAAAACTTGTACCAGAAAAGGTCTTTATGCTAACACAGTAATATTCAAATCTGAAAGCTACACTGTTTTTAAATACCTCCTCATATGTTGCACATTCTCACCTAGAAGCTGCACTTCTCCATTACACTCCGTCTTTGGCGCTCCAAGGGTTTTCTGTCCTGCAGGTTTATTACAATTCAGGTTTAACAAAGTCAGCTACAGATATTCTGACTTGATGCATTTAAGATATGTAATTAAAACACAGCAAAATGCCTAACTTTCCTATATTAAGAAAGCCTGTGCCAATGCCTACCTTATCCTTGGGAACCTCTATCTGTGTTCTGGAAAAGCTCTTGAGAATCTGCTTTTATACAGTAACCATAATAATAGCAGACATGTCCAAACAATAGTTCTCATAAATGTCCCAGGCCAAATTCCAAAATAATACAACTTACAATACAAGCTAACTGCATGGGATAACCTTACAAAGAGTGACTTGAAAAGAATGAACTTAGAAGGTACAGTCAGTCACCTGGGATTCCTGAATATATTTAAAAATCAAATTTTATACTAGATTGGCACTTTGTGAGTTTGCAAAATGTCTCAATTTTCTAACAAAGTGGAAGAGGAAATTTAGCAGGAAACCAGGCATCCGAAAGAGCAGACAATAAAATGGGCACATCTGATAAATAAGCACCATGGGATTTTCTTTTCCTTATACTGGTCCTTTGGTCTTTTCAGGATTTGTAAGCTATCTTCATGTTGGATTCTCCTTGAAGATTACACCCAGCCTTCATTAGAGTACTTCATTGCATTTAAAGGAGTTTATAGGCACCTCAGTAAATTTACAGAAATCCAGATCCATAGACTTTGTGGTGGAACTGAGTATGTATTTTATGGTGCTTTATTTTAATTTAAATGCTCCTTTTCAACAAAACAAAGACTTAATCCACAAAGGTAATGTATTCACCTGAAAAATTATGTGGAAAGTGCCCAACAGTGTGGGAAACAACCCTACATTCTATTTTAGTGCAATAAAATCACATTCAGTAACTTATTCCTCATTTCTTCAGAAAACAGTACTCCAAGTGTCTAGCCACTCCAAGGCTGAAATTAAGAATTAGTGAAAGACTGAAGTAATCGAGTTCAAAGATACTGGTGATAATCATGTAAAACCCATGACTGTTCCTCATTATGTAGCACAGGTATATTACCTTGAGTTAAAACCTCGTCCAATTCTCTAGAGCGTTCATTATTGTTACTCTTGCCCACACTCAAATATGCCGAATCAGGAAAAGGGAATTAAACCTTTCTATGCCATTTAGTCCCACCTCATCTCTATCAATTCAACTGAGAATTTCATCTGGTCCTTTTGCTTGCAAGCTGATAAACACAGAGGGCTTGTTCCTGGCATCAGGAAACAGCTGGGGCAAACCTGCATGACTGCTGAATCCTCTTCTTTCCCCACAAGCAGATCCTTGGACCAACTCACTGTCCCAATAGATACATGTAGTTTCTGCCTGCTATGGATGAAAAGAAAATGAACCTAAAACTAGATTAATTTGTGTGTGTGTGTGTGTATGTACAGTCCCAGTGAAATCCAAAGTCCTTCCAGTAATTACAGAGGGAATTCAGTCAATTATATGGCAATACGGGCAAAAATACAGTCAGCAAGATAGAAAATGCTTTTCTAAGGGGCTTTTGCCAATTAAGAGGTTTTTTTGTTTTTTTTTTTTAATTCAAGAGGCTGTTTCATTTAACTGGTCAAAATCTGAGTTTTTTTTTTAATCTGACGAGTAAAACGTAACACCCCAGTGAACAGCAAGAGGCGAAAAGGTCTTCCTGAAAATATCGGTTAGATATTGGGCATGGGATGACATCCAAAGGGACGTGAATTAATTTCCTAAAAGTCCTGTCAAAGACCAGTGTATCTAATAAAAGAGAGGAGTTACTTCACCTGAACAGCCAGAAGAACAACTCCCCTCCAGACAGTGAGACACAACAAGAAACAGAGAGGCAAACTCTACCAAAGGGTCAGGCAGCTCATTTTCAGAAACTTACTTTTTCTTGACAAGTAAATAAAATCCTGACAGTTCTTGGGTTTTTTATCTTCTCAGAAGCCTGATCTTTCTTTTACCTTAGTGGTCTTTCTAGACAGACAACAGAACTGACCCTCAGTTTACAAAACTAAATCCTAGATTTCATGGAGAATTTGAACAGGATCACTTTGTATTTATTTTGGACTCTTCTTGGATTATTCAGATAATGCTGATTTTTCCTAAGGGAACTGACATTTGCAAAAGTAAGACAATACAAAGCCTAGGACTGGGGGAAAAATGTTTACAGAAAGTAAAACAGCAGAAGTTCTTATTTTGTACTATCAGTGCTATGAAGTTCATTGATTGGTTATTCGTAATGGGTGATTTATACTGAATATAGTATTTTCTAAGTCTTCTGCAGTATTTATCATTATTGTATGTTTGAATCTGAAAAGTGGGTTTGATCCCTACAAAACTACTGTTAATAATTAGAAATTACCAAATATCTTTGTTCCCTATTTATATACTGCTGAATACAGTATCCTCCCTAAAAAAGTATGTGTGCCATTTTCAAAAGCTGATACAGAAACACTATATTAGAAGCACACGATACTACACATTTCCTTTACCAAACATTAAAATTAATTCTGTGACAAAACACCTGGACAAAATCTAACCATAAGAGTCACCACTTTACCTTTTAAAAGCACTTCACTATCTCTTTTCCATAAAGCTCATGTTGTGGTTGTTCCACAACCACCTTCTGTTTTTACTTAATTATCTTATTTTCAATCTAGATTCATTTTTTTGGCCATTTATACATTACTTTGTGTTTGACTCAACACTGTTCTTTAGCTTAAGAAGTTTTATTTCTTCCACTACTTTTATTCTCATAGTATTTTGAGGAAACCAAGTAATTTTTCATTTAGAGAAGAGCCTCTTTTCTTTCACGACATAAGCGGTGCATAGTGATGATCATCCTAACAGGTCTTCTCAGAAACCCTCTTGAAGGGAAGCCACAAGAATTGACACGGCTAACAGTCTTCTGCACCAAATAATAATAAAACATGTTTATTCATCCTGATTAGCATTATGCCCATGAACACCAACAACCATCTTTTCAAAGCACAACACAAACTATTTTATTTGTTGTAAGTTTGGAAAGAAACACAAAAGCATTGAAATATGTTAGGAAGCGCATAAGCTATTTAGCATAACTAAGCATGAAATCTCAGGAGATAATCGAATAGTACAGCACCTTGAAGAGTGGTATCCAAGCAAATTCAGTTCTCCAGAGGTATGATAATCTAATTTTCCTGACACTTGTCTCAGGGCTGTTTGAAAAATCTTTAATATGCAAAAAAACCCCCTGATACTTAAGAAGGAAGATGAAATATGGAGCTCAGAGAGCAGAACAGTAGTTTCCAATGAATCAATGAACATTGTAAGTTACGCCCAGTAATCTGCTACTCCTTACAATGTGTACTAATAATGATGAGTGGCTTAAAAAATCCACTTAGGCATCATTTTTGGGGGGCTAGGGAAAGGCACAACTCATGCATGAGAAATACTTCCAATATTTTTTTTTAAGAAACCATTATGATATATACTGTAAACATTAAAGATGAAGGAATACAATTTCTTTTCTCCTCTTAGTAATGTATACAGCCTTGAATGTGGTAAGATTTTATACAGGCTCAAAATGAACCTATAATTGTGAAATAAATTACTCCTTCATTCATGTTTTGAGAAGAAAACAACAAAAAGCATGAAAAGGAGAGTAAAATTTAAAAACCCTTCTTAATGTGACTTAAAATGAAAAATGCACACATGTGTAAATTTAGAGATTAATTAAAACATCGGAAAATATTTTAAGTGCCTTAATATAAACTACTCCCGTTTTTCCAACAGAGTTCTCTAGGGGCAAAGGGGAATAAAACCAGTAATGCTTATAGGACACAGTTTAATTACCAGCACTTAATGTGTCCCTTTCTCTGTCTCCCAAATTCTAAATTCTCAAAAAGGTAAAAATCACATGGAATTCTCTAAAGCCTTTGCTACCATCCCCTCCATCCCCTCAACATTCTTATCTCTAAATTTGAGAGATACAGATTTGATGTCTGAACTGTTGGAAGGATAAGGAAATGTCTGGATGGCTGCATTGGACAAAGATTTATTCTCAATGGTTCAATGTCCAAGTGGACACCAGCAATGAGCAGTGATCCTCAAGGGTCCATTTGGGACGAATAATATTTTAATATCTTCGCTAATGACGTAGGCAATGGGATTGAGTGCATGCTCAGCAAGTTTGCACGTGACACCAAGCTGACTGGTCCAGCAGATTTAATAGATGGATAGGATGCCATCCAGAGGGACCTTGAAAGGTTTGAGAAGTGAAACCATGAAAAACTCATGAAGTTCATCAAGGCCAAGTGCATGGTCCTGCACCTGGGTCAGGGCAATCCCACTATCAATACAAACTGGGGGATGAATGGATTGAGGGCAGCCCTGAAAAGAAGGGCTTGGTAGTGCTGGTGGAGGAAAAACTGGATATGATCTGGCAATGTGTGCTTGCAGTCCAGAAAGCCAACCACATCCTGGGCTCTATCAAAAGCAGCGTGGCCAGCAGGTTGAGGGAGGTGATTTTGCTCCTCCACTGTCTGGTCTCCCGAGATTTCATCTGGAGTATATGTCCCACTCTGGAACCCAGTACGAGAAAGAATGGACATGTTAGAACGAGTCCAGAGCAGTGCCACGAAAATGGTCAGTGGCTGGAATAGTCAGAGATGGAGAGCTGGGGTTGCTAAGCCTAGACAAGAGAAGACTCTGGGGAGACCTTATTGCATCCTTTCAATATATAAAGTGGGCTTGTAAGAATGATGGAGAGAGAATTTTTGCCAGGGCCTGTAGTGGCAGGACAAAGGGCAATGGTTTTAAAATCAAAGAGGGTAGATTTAGATTGGATATAATACAGAAATTCTTTACAGTGAAGAAATCCTTTACAGTGAGGCTGGTGAGGCACTGGAACAGACTGCCCAGAGAAGTTGTGGATGCCCCATCACTGCAACTGTTCAAGGCCAGGCTGGATGGGGCTCTGAGCAACCTGGTGAAAGATGTCCCTGCCCATAGCAGGAAGGCAGGACTAGATGATCTTTAAAGGTCCTTTCCAATCCAAACCATGTTGTGATTTTATGAAAATACAAGTATTTAAATTATAGGCAACAAGAGCCACTAGAGAAAAAAGTAAAATATTTCTCAAAAGAACAATCTTGAATGTAAAGACCAGGACCACAAAATAGCAGAAAAATCTTAAGAGAAAACAATGGTAATTATGTGCTTAAGTGCTTTTGCAGACCTGGTCTTTCATGTTGACCATGTTGCTGAGGGATGGGCTGAGCATCGGTCAGCAGGTGGTGAGCGATTGTATCGTGCATCACTTGTTTCTCTTGGGCTTTATTCCCCCTCTCTCTCTTTTCCTTACTACTGTTATTGTTAATATCATCATTATTATTATATTTTAAGTACTAAAGTCTTATTATCTCAATCAACAATGTTTCTTTTTGATTTTCCTCCCCACTGTGGGGTGGGGTGATGGCTGCATGGAACCTATTTTCTGGCTGGGGTAAAACTCCAACAGCTCCTAAGGCACACCACCAACCACCAATACCTGGCTGCAAACTGGGCTTTGTACAGATAATCACAAGCCATTCAGCATAATTAATGCTGCCCACAGTACACCCACTTTAGCACTCCTGCACCCAAACTGTATCCCAGTTGCTGATAGCATAGATGATAATGTCAAAGCCCCGCTGAAGTCCAACCAAACACACCTACTCACAACTCTACTGTTTTTATCCTTGTCAATGGAGTCAGTATTTTTATCATAGAAAGCCATCAGATCAGTCAGGCACAGTCTTACCCTGGTTCATCCATGTTGCCTGTTCCAAAACATCTCCCTGTCCTTCATACATGCAAAAATTAATTTACTCTGTAACTCTTTAGCAGACTGAGCCAAAGACAAGCCTCTACTTCCCCAAATACTCTTTCTTCACCTGCTTTAAGAGGGGTAAAAAGTTTCCCTTTTCCCAGTCATCGTGAACCTCCTCTTGAACTACAAGATCTCTCGAAGACCACAGAGAACAACCTTTAGATGATGTCAGCTGGTTCCTTCCACACCCTTGGATAGAAACCATCTGGTACCATGGGTCTGAATAAAAACACTTGTCTTAAAAGGTCTCTGACACAGTCCTTCTTCACTCCAATTTTGCCACTTAGCTCACTGACTTAGAAGGCCTGAAGGCAGATTTTCCCAGTAAAAATCAAAATAAAAAGGTACGGAGATTTTCATGTACTTGTCCACTCTTCCACTGCTCACTGGACAGTGGACTCACAGGGGGCTTTTTCCTCCTTCTTCTGCCAATACACTTTCAGATGCCCTTGACACCCCTTTGCTCACTTTTGTTCTACTCCACAGGTCCATGCTTGAGCTACGTTTTCATAATCCTTGTCCCTACTTCCATCCTTAATGGACCCGCATTTTGCATTTGAGCTCTCTCAGGAGTTCCCCATTCACTCACGCTGACTTTTTGCCATGCTTTCTTGGACTGCTGCACATCAGAAAGGATAATCTCGGTGCTTTGAGGAAACTGTCCTGGAATATCAACTAGCTTCCTGGAGCCCTTTTTGTTTGTTTCATATGCTCCCTGAACTCCAGCACAGACAACTGCGATGGGACTACAGTCACAATTTTTTCACCAAGTGAAAACATGAGCCTCTGACACTACTCTGTTCCCCTGGTACTTTCTCATGGCCTCTCAAGCCCCACTAGGTCAAGCCCTCTGATGTCATCCTAAATAAACAGATATGCAGATAATTTTGATTTTTAGGCCTAAATGCAACAGTTCAGACTATTCAGGAATCAAATTAAGTTTCATGCTATCAGAACTCAAATGTGCCTCAAAATATTACCATGGCTCCACATTATCTTTTTCCTCCTTCCTTTACTTAAAATGAGCTGATTTAGCTCACATTTTAGAAGTCAATTCTTAGACTAAAGCCAAGCCTCAAAAGCAAATTGCAGACGTCTAGTAATAGTATTATAAAAGAAATTCTGACACAATATTTAGTGTTGTAGTATAAACAACGAATAATTATGGTATCATGAAGCATCATCGCTAAGGAAACCATATTTGTGATAGTTCTCATTCATTGTTCACTTTAGATCCTTATCAGAAATACATTATTTTGCAACACTTCTTGGAGTATCCTCTAAAATCCCTGTACATGGGATAAAACTGAAAATCTGAATACTTGTCTGATTTGATTGGATTTTTTTCCATATAAAAAGACTAATAATAGGGTGAGATTCAAAGTGTCAAATATACATTACAGATATTCCATTTTCTCTCTTTATTTCCCCATCAATTCCTTTCTTTTCATTTCTAGGCATTAAAAGTGGTATAAAACAATCAGCAGTCAATGCAGTATGTCTCTAGTCTTGCTTTAGCTCACAAAGCAGGCCTGATAAATTGGCTATGATTTCAGGTCTTTATACAGCTCTCATTATCTTTTTCTGCAACACAGGAGGTTTAGAAAAGCAACATCCGTCCTCTTGCGTATTGTACTGTAAACATAATATAAACCAGTTATATTAGCACTTACCTATATAATTAGTGGAACAAAGATCTTAATAGAACAATTTAATTCAGAGCCTTCACACATTAAGCCAGAATTATGCCCTTTTCACTCTCAAGGAATTGCTGAATTCTAAAACCAACCCACATACTTCCTATAAAAATAATGTGGCAATGAGTCAACAGTGAAAAAAAAAAAAGTAATTGTGTTTTTCTTTAGAGTATTTATTTTATAAGCTTATAAATACACATATACAGGCATATACTCTTCATGCACATTAGTTATCATTCTTTCCTCCCAATCAGAACTTGAATTTGTACCAATCCTACATCCATGTCCCTTTACAATTACTACTTTAATCTCCTTTCTTTCTAAACTTTCTGAATCCACTGCTTACAACCCTTTTAAGCTTATTTGTCTGCCAGGTCCCTCTCAGATCATCTCATCTGCTTTCCCATCTACCTGTCTGTATCAGCTAAAGTTTCTGCTTAAGCATTTAAATCTGTATTCTGTCACGACTTTCCTAGATACTTAGCCATTTGTATCAAATGTATAACCTGTGCATTTTTGAATCTAGCCTGTGTTTCTGACAGATGAAAATTGTCCTCTGCCTTTATAATCTTTCCTCATGAGCTCAGAATCAACATAAATAATTTTCCTTTCTGAACTGCCTATTGACTTAAATAGTGTGATAACATGAACACCACATCTTATTTATAAGGCAGGTTCTTAACCTACACATCAGAACTCTAATAATTTATCACATTAAACATGCTAGTGGTACAATATTATCTTTGCAGTTTAAATTCCTTAATATTTGCATATTGTATCCAGCCTGCAGTCAAAACTCACCATAACTTCCATCCTTTTTCTCAAGCTATTTCAACTTTATTTTATTAATTTCTGACAGACATGATTTTTCCTCACTCATATCCATCCATAATGTTTCTCAGTGTGTCTTAGCTCACTGTTATGGTGATAATGTCCCTTTCTTTGTACTCCTGTTATGCTGCTCTTCTTTCCTAATGGCATCAAATTTAAGTATTTCTCTCCAGTTTCAAGGCCCTTTCTGATGATCTCCACCATATCATCATTTATTTTAGAATGCTGATGATCAGTGATGCTAATCTCATGTCCACTTACTATTAAATTTTCCAGCTTTCAATTCAGCTTTCTCCTCTGTGGCTCTGCAGGCTGAGCAGAATCCCTGTGAGCATTTGCTGTCACCTTGCTACCCTCCCTCAAATACAGCTTTCCGTAACTCCTGTAAGAAAACTTGACAATGAGCAGACTGCCATGATGTTAAGAATACTTTTCATGCATCCCTATATGACTGGATTTTCCCGTCTTTTGCTCTTTTCTTGCTGTCCTGTTTAATGTGTAGATGTAATCACTTTAAGTAATGGTGGTGTCTTTCTTTCCTGCTTCTATATGTGTAATTTACTGCAGTGCGCAAGTGCCATGATGAGACCAATAATACTCAAATGAACATACTATCATTTTGTTGGTACTTTGCCTTTGGGTAGTTCTGCTGTTAATTCTGTTCTAAAATTGTCATGCTATGAATCCATTAAGGTTGTTGAGGAAGACTCGATTTTTGGAATGTTTCTTGAGCAGTCAGGAAACCTCCATGAAACATGACAAAAATGGTCAAAAAAGCAAGCTCCGGATTAAGGCAATGCATGAAGTGTAGGCATAGCCCACACTGTCTTGACTCATTTCTTATTATGTTTAATGAATCGCTTGTCAGTTATCTATGTGAACCACGAATTCTATATCTGAAAAGTAGGAATCTTAAAACCAAAGGCTTTGAGTAATACTAGCTGAAACAATCACCTGGATATTCTGTTAGCAGATATTCCATCCTACCAGAGGCAAAAAATAGTCATGACTATGTCACACTCCCACATCAATTCCTTTCAGCAAGTCTGCCATTTGTAAGTGAACATCATTTTGGGGATTGAATGCTCTTCTACAGAAGAGAAAAATCAGAGCACTGTGCAATGGTGCTCAGCCATTTTGTACCTGGGCTTTGTTGTTGCCACCTTTTTCAATTTTGCCAAGACTCGAACATCTCTGCAGCTGTATGAAGCCAAAAGCTGTATGCCAGAGTACACTGAGAATCAGAAGGAAAGGGTGAAAAAGGAAAGGAAATAAGAAATAAACCCACTGCTGTTCATTTGTTAATGCACAGCAGCAATGACAAGGTTTACCAGGTAACAGTGTTACTTCAGTACTATCAGCAGTTGTACTTTTTGTAAATGCAAGAGAAGCCAGAAAATCGAATAATGACTGCAAGAAGAAAAAAGTAGGAAGCCTCAGTGTGCTCCTCTTTCTATGTTTCTGCATGTAATCCATGAAATATATTTCATAAGAGGAGGTAGAGTGCTATTGAGCAGGTTGCCTTTTCCATGCTTTGGAAAATTGTATTTGACAGATATTGAAGGGGAATCATCTGCAGTTGGTTGTTTTGGCCTTCTACATGTAGCTGACATCACTTTATTAATTTGGGGTTTTTTAAAATAAAAAAGTGAACTTCTGTTCACTAACTAATGAATAGTTCAAAAAGGCAAAAAGGGGCATAATTTATGTCATAAATGTAATATGTAATAAATCATGTCATGGCTTCTTGCCTGCTCCAAGAAGACATATAGACTTTATTCTCTCCACAAACAAAATCATTTGCCATGTGATTTGAAAAATCACAAAATAGAGGAAATGAGAAATATTTTATATTGATTACCACTTCTTTTATAACCTTCAGATTCTTTTTTCATAGACTTCAATGGCTTCTAGTATTCCTGTATCCCAGCATCTCAAAAAATGTACTTTATTGTGTGTGTTTTTGCAACAGAGACAAGATATTAATGCCATTTTACAGACAAAGAACTTGGCCAGCCCCTATTCACTTCATGTAATATTAACCTTCCTAATATGTAGCTGGATAGTCCTTGATAGGTACCTAGAGATGATGTATTTCAGTGATCCAAGGGTAGATATAGTGTAGACTCATAGAACACTTGCATGTTATTAATGTAACATCATTCTGTTTTTCAAAACAGTAGGAAGTTGTTAATAAATAAAACTAATGACTACAAAATGATAAATAAACTCTGCTGTGCCATTATTGAACTATAATTATAGTTCACAACTATAGGGACAAATTATATGTTATTCTGTGATTCTGTGAAGACTATGAAGGCTTCCAATGACTCCTCACAAATATGTCCCTCTTTATGGAAAAGGGATAATCTGACCACTGCTAAAAAATACTGACACAAAATTTTGCATAAACCACTTCATAAACGTCATTATTTTTTCTGTTCATACTTTGTTGCTTCTTTTTTCTCAAACCCATACAAAACTTTTTGCTGTTTTTTTTTTAAATTTTCCTAATCAAGATCCTCATTAATTTTGCTATTTTTAGTAGTGTAATAATATTGATTCCATTCCGATGGTGCAGCACTGCTGTTTGCATTTGCAAAGTATGTGAGTCACACTTCTATACCAGACTGACATATTTCAGTAAGCATGTGAGACACCCTGTTTCCAAAAACGAGTCAGGATGATCCTATTACTTCTCAATCTCCCTGAATTTCAGTTTTTAACTTTGTCCTGGCACAATGACTCAAAATGAGATCTAGAACAAATACATCCACTTTAAAACTGTAGCCTGGCTGTTGTTGACAATGTAGTATTGAATAAATGTAGTCGTTTTCTGCTTCCCTCTGGTGCTTTCATCCTGAGTTCACAGAATTGTCAGTCTTTACACACAACAGCTGCACGCAAGCAGTGACAAGGAGAGACTTCAGTGGCTACAAGTGCTTCTGCTTCCCATTATACTATCTCATCATATTGTGCATTTTTGCAAAGTCACAGTGCAAGTGCATCCAAATCAGATGTTGTCTCAGTTACAGCACAGGCTCTGAAAGAACCACCAGTTCAGGGACAGACTTCTGACACAATTACATAGCATTGTTCAGGAATGTACACTGTTATCTATCTAATTATCCTCCCTCCTTTCCTGTCTTTGATTCTCCTTTCACCTCCAAATCAGGACCCACAACACCTTTTCAGATACAACACTGGAAAAATTTACTGTGTGAACATATAAAACAATGAAAATCTGAATGAGCAACTTTCAGTAATCATAAATCACATGTAAGGTGGCTATGAAATGAAAATTAAGTACAATACAGCAGTACTGAGAAGTGCTAAGTTCTGCATATACCCAGCAAAAAGAAATTACAGTCTGTGAGAACAATACATCAAACTTTCTGGCATACGGACATATATATGATTGTCTGACGCTGTATGTTCTGGATTAGTGTATTTATGATTTGGAGGAGCTATACTAAGATCAAAAATTTCCATCCTGCATAGTAATTCCTCAGGAACAAACACAGTAAAAGGTATTTCTGTTGATGTTTATAAAAGCATTAAATTCAGTTATCAAGTCTTATGCTGTGTAAGAGGCGCTCAACTTTTCAAGAAAAGAAATAAAGAGCTATCTCTTGTTGGAGGTATGTTAAATTGATACAAGCCATCTATCAGGAGCAATTGTGCTGATTCATGTTGTAAAAATTGTTTCAATGAATGCCCACCAGAAAATGTAGAAGTATGACATTAGTGCATCAAATTTAGCTTTGTCATTGCCTTATCTGCAGGGTAGAGAGCTTTGCACACATCTCCCAGGAGAGAAAAATATCCAGTTAAACCCCCTTCAAAAAACCCCTTCATTTATAACTTGCAAACAAAATTTCAGTTGAAGAAAGAATTATTTCAGAATTTTCTTTTCAGCATTTCTCTACACTCTACACAGACAGAGTGCACTGCAGTTCTATAAAACAGCCATTGTGCCAACTTATCTAATCACAGCTACATGAAAAGAAGCTCTGAAATTTATTTAGATCACATAGTGAACATGATCCCTGAATAAGGAAAATGTGTAATTGCATAGCTCAGGGGCAGATTCGGGTGTGCACGGTGACCCAGAAAGTCACATTTCAGTCCCCTGCTTCCTCCTTGCAGTGGGAGCAGCCAGAGCCAGGCATGCACCAGGTGTACTGAGATGCCCTCCTGACAGCCCAGCTGCTGTGAGGAGAGTGCTGGGGGTCAGAGACACAGCAGTCTCTCATTTCTGCCTCATTTAGGCTTCCTCCATTAGCTCACATAGGTGCAGCAGACTGGGGAAACAGACCCCATCTACAAAGGCACTGAAGCAAAAAAATTCAGCCCTTAGCATTGTGTGTTTGCATATCTAAGAAGAAGCGGGACATTTCCATGCCATTAGATGATCCCTACTCCTTGCGCGGCCGATTCCTCATGCGCTACTCACTGAAGCCGGGAACACTTTCAATCCTGACACTCACTGTTTTTTCAAGAACTGTTACTGCACTGAGTGTCTCAGAAAAGGATGGGCTGAGGTGGCGGGGAGATGATAATCTACAGAATACAGAATGGAGCAGAGTCACAGCTTGTTTTCCCCCTGCTAACAGGGCATATGACCAGGAAATCTAACACAATGCGCAGTTTCTTTCTCTGCAGTTAGTTTTTCCTCAAGGCAGAGAAAAAAAAAAAATCTCCTTATTATAAAATTATACTACTGACACCATAACTAAGATTGAAAAAGTCTTTTACTGTTGTAAGTGACTACAAATAAGGTTCATTATTCGTTTTGAATAGCTATTCAAAATGCAGTATCAAAAAGATATTAACTCTTTGGGGAATAATTGCTTTGCTCACCTGAAAATATACTGGGCCTAAACCTTTCCTGGCTCACGGAGTTCAATTTAAATTGAGATAAACACATCCTTCACAGGTCTCACACAACACAGAAGGAAGCAGCAGAAGGAAAGGCTAATGGGGATCTTACTGGTCCTTACAGCAACATAATGGCAAAGTATGAAGGGGATGGAGCTACTCTTGTGGTGGTGCACAGTAAAATAAAGACAGGCCCAATAGATCCAAGTTCCAGACCCAGAATTTTCACTTCTCATAATGAAGGTAATCAAAAGAGGAGATTTCTCAGAGATGCGGGATCCTTATTGTTGAAGATACTAAAAACTGATTAGAGAAAGTTTTGAGCAACCTTACTAAGGCTGAAGTTCACTCATATATTCGGGTGGGAGAATTTTCATGTGACATCTGGAGGTGCCTTCCAACACGAATTATTCTGTGATTCTGTGATTTTAGCAGGGATATTGGTCTGTTTTGCTATTGACTCATGTGTGTTTGCATTGCATTTACAAGGGCACGTTTTGGTAGTGGGGGGGCTACAGGGGTGGCTTCTGTGAGAAGCTGCCAGAAGCTTTCCCCATGTCCAGCAGAGCCAATGCCAGCTGGCTCCAAGATGGACCTGGCCAAGGCTGGGCCCATCAGAAATGATGGCAAAGCCTCTGTGATAACATATTTAAGAGGGGGAAAAAAATAAAAATACAGCACAGATGTAATTGTGGCCAGAGAAGAGCAGAGTAAGAACGTGAGAGGAACAGCTCTGCAGACACCAAGGTCAGTGCAGAAGGAGGGGTAGGAGGTGCTCCAGGTGCTGGAGATGAGATTTCCCTGCAGACCTTGGTGCAGCCCGTGGAGATCCACAGGGATGCAGAGGTCCACCTGCAGCCCCTGGAAGAGGAGGGAGCAGGTTTGCTGGTAGGACTTGTGACCCTGTGGGGGACCCACGCTGCAGCAGCCTGTCCTTGAAGGATTGGCCCCGTGGAAGAGTGGCCCACGGGGCAGCAGTCTGGGGAGGACTCCTGCCTGTGGGATGGACTCACAGTGCAGCAGGTCACAGAGAGCTGCTGCCCCATACATGGCAGAATGCCCAGGTGATGGACACAGTCAACTAACTCGTCTTTATAACCCCTCAGTTCTCACTGAGTCAGATGGACGCGAACAATAAAAGGTGCTGCATTTCTCCGCCATTTATGTGGTGTCCATCAGAAACACGATGCTTTACAATTCAAAGAAAAGGAAAGAAGAAACTAGACAGAGAAAGAATGTCGTGATAGAAATTCTGCCCATGTCTAACAAGACAATCTCTTACCCTCTTTTCATCTGTGGTCTCATTTTCAAAACTGCATCAAATCTAATGAAATAAGAAACTCATATAAAGACAGAATACATAAATGTAATCCAAGGTGAACAAAACATCCAAGACTTAGCAGGGGTGTTGATCAAAACTGCAGTAGTTATGGTATTTTCTCAATGAAGAAGACAGAAGTTTCTCTTGTATACTAACTCAAGGCTTAAAAGGAATTCTAATAGCAACTAAAGGGGGCTTTTTGTTCATTCCTTTTTCCTTTATTTCATTTTAGTAGACAGATTAATCCTCTACAGGGGATACTCCAGTTTCTCATTTTAAAACTACAACTGGGGCAGACCCCCCTCTCAAGTTAAGAATCAGCCAAAAGGAAAATTACATTTCCTTTAATTTAGCTACAGGTTCTTTGATTAACTCTCACAATGTAATTTGTGTATGAGCATGTTTTCATATGAATGTCTGTTTTTCGTAAAAAATTACTACGAGCATATCTTAGCATCAGCTTTCTAGTTAATATTCTTTCACTCATTAACAATAAATAGCTTTTTTATTTTTGCAGGCACTTGATGTGAACTACTGCTCAGGCTGTTCTGATTATTTATAATTGCATTATTCATTATTAGGATGTTGCTATAAAGCACTTTGTTGTGACATTGAAAATCTGCTAATACGTATGTATTACATGAAAAATAAAAGTTCCAGAGGGCAGACTTTGGCCTGTTTAGCAGTTCAGTTGACAGAATCCCTGGGGAGGCAGTCCTGAAGGGCAAAGGAGTCCAGGAAGGCTGCACATTCTTCAAGAAGGAAATCTTAAAGACACAGGAGCAGGTCATCCAAATGTGCCAAAAGATGAGCTGGCGGGGAAACCCACCTGTCAGAGCAGAGAGATTTGGCCAGAACTCAGGGTAAAAAAGGAGACTTTAGGAAGGAGTAGGCAGCTCAGAGGGACTACAAGGATATTGTGAAGTTATGAAAAAAGAAAATTAGAAGGGCCAAAGCCCAACTAGAACTTAATCTGGCTACTGCTGTAAAAGACAATAAAAATATTTCTATAAATGCATTAGCAACAAAAGGATGACTAAGGAGAACCTCCATCCTTTATTAGATGCAGGGGAAAACACAGTGACAACGGCCGAGGAAAAGGCTGAGGTACTTAGCAACATCTTTCCCTCAGTCTTTGTTAGTAAGACCAGTTGTGTGCCAGTTATACTGAGCTGGTACTTCTGAGCTGGAAGACAGAGATGGGGAGAAGACTGAAGTCCCCATAATCCAAGGATAAACAGTCAGCAACCTGCCACACCATGTACAGAGGTTTTAGCTTGTTTCAGACAACATCCAGCAGTCATTTGACTGTTGTCTAAATAATTCAGCTGGAGTTCAGCTGTGCATAGCAATATGGTACAGCACCTATTCCCTATTAATAGAGAGTGATAACATAGTTATTCACCACAGGGTGAGCAGTCCACGAGCTAGAATAGAAGTGTAATGTAGAGCAGAACAGGTGGAGGTGAAGTGCAGATGCCCGATGCTGTAATCACAAATCACAGTGGTCAGTGGCTAGTCACCTAGTCAGGTGAAATGATCGTCAAGGATAACAAAGAGAACAGAAAAAATAGGTAAGACAGAATTGGAAACCAATGAAGAAAGACCAAGTGAGACAATCTGTCTCAAAGCAGCTTGGTAATTAGCTAATTGCATTTATCACAAGTACTACGTTTAGGTAAGTGCGAAGAATATACACAAATACTCTTTGCTAAGCAATGTATATATGTAAGAACTGATAAAGACATCAGAGATCTATGAAGAAACTTGGTTTAAAACTTCACTGAAAATATGATTTTAGATTTTTAGGCTCATTTCTATATATATATATCTATGTCTTGTTTCATTTGAAGTATGGCATTTTTGAGCTATTGGAAGACAGAGGAATTTGTCTGCCTGTTTTGTGTTTTATTTTCATTAAAAACTTTAATTATTTGCTACAGTATTCACAGAAATTTTATTCCTCTAGTTCAGAAATTAAGATTGTATTTTTTTGTGGGTTGACTTTTTTTTTTGGTGGCCATCCTAAGACTGATTATGGAAGAAGCCCTGACATTTTTTAGGATATGGGTAGATATGGGTACTTTTTTTTTTTTTCTTGTTCTATATATTTGAATAAGTTTTTCACTCTACAGTAAAAGAGTTTGCAGTAACTTTGACTGTCATGGCACCAGATATATGAGTATCTTTCACACTGCTTAGGAAACGTAATAACACATGATACAGAAACACACACATTTTGTTTTCTACGATTCCATCATTTACATCTATAATTTTATTGCTCCCAAGCTCAATAATATTAGCTGTTCAAAAAGCAGCTTGATATTTAGTTTTAAGCATTTGAATGTTCCAGTTTTCCACACAAACATTAGCCAGCTGTACTACCTCAACGGCATCACCTGAAGGTGAATTTCAGCAGTTAACAACGGAGAACACGGGAGCTGTTTCCTGGGAGGAAACTATGTGATTCAGCTTGAAAATCAGAATGAAATATTGCCTCCCCACAAAAACTAGGTTTTCACTTTATGTTGCCATTAGTTTTAAAAACAATTTATTAGTTTTGTGGTAGTTTTTCAATCAGGAATTAAAGATTGATTACTTCCCGGTGTTTGTTTTTGCTGAAATCTCTTCTCTTACGTAGCTTATCTTTAAACTCTAAGACCTACTGTCACCTAGGATAAATTACCACAGTCCTACCACACTGAATGCAATTGGACAAACTATCCAAGAGAAATTTGGGCCAGAGAGTTTTTACAGACAGGTTTTATATCACTGTATTTGAGAGCCATCGCCATATTTTTTACTTTGCAGTGTATAATATTTGACACTGAACAAAACAAAGCCAAATTCATCCAGGATCCTACCTCTTACACTATGCAACACCAGCTGCTTCATAAGAAGGCCAAAAGGCAGTTGCTATATACTACACTCTCTATCAGTTTTATCACACTCCCTTACATTCAGATACTGGCTTATAATCTGTCATGATTATCTTCTTTTTAATAGTCCTTTGGCTCTACTCAAGAGTATAACTCAAGATACTGATACTCATCACAGTCTCCAATTGATAATTGAGGTATGCTACATTTATGCCTTCAGCAATATCCCATAAGTGTAATTTTCATGGTATAATTCAAAACCATATACAAAATTCTTCAAGTGTTTTTAAATGGCCACCTTTCTATGGCTGTTTCAATCTAGAATATCTATAGATCTATAAATCTACCATATCTTTGTCCATATGCACTCAAATGGAGAAAGAGAACTCCTGGTCTCTAGTAACAACAGCTTTATTTATTCTCTTTATTAGGTAGCTTCTTTATTTCCTCTGATTAATTTCAAAGGCACTGAATAAAATCTACAGCTATCTGTCCCTGGGTATTCACTTGGTAGCTTCCTTTCCCTCTAGTGATAATCCCATAGTTACAACATTTTACATTTGCCAGCATCTGGATTCATCCCACTAGGCATTTTCTGAGCCTAGGACTCTGCTCCTTAAATGTTTTCTTTGGGTACTTTAAAATAGTGTTCCAAGTAATTTTCCATATCAGTTTTTGATGCCTAAATCCCCTATCTTAGTAGCACTTTTGTAATCCTACCAAACAAAAATAAGAGTTTGATATCCTTCTTTTGGTCTCCTTTCCCTAAATTTATAGAAGTCTTGTTGATTATTAAAATTCTACCACTGAGCGAACCTTCTGCCCTCTGCATTTTAAGCAGTTAGAATTAAGTGTCAGTTTGCACTTTGTATCTGTTTCATTAGAAGAAAAATGTAGCGACACTTTGTTGCTAAAGATCAAAACCAAGTGTTAGATCTAATTTGAAAAGGACAACCGACAGCAAGAAAAAGATAAATTAAATGTCTTATTAATTTTACTAGCACCAGGTAGTGACTTGCAGTGTTCACTATTAACCAAATATAAGCATTATATTAACCTGTATGCATGTAAAGTTGAGAGGAGTTAAAGCAGTTAGGAAAAAACTCCAGAAGTTAAAGTCTTCATTGATCTGTTTAACCCAAAGTCATCCATCATTTAGTAATTAAAGAATTAAATATGTTACTAGTCATTGAAAAATGCAATAGTGCAAAATTACATACATGAAAATATCCTAATCTGCAAATAAAGAATATTTCAGGCAGTCTCTGGCATACATTTCCCCAGTTTGTCTTCTACCAGGCAGACTTTGTCACCATGTTCAGAGACATACACTTTCCTTTATAAAAAGGCAAAATACTGTGTTCCCATCATTAAAGCTAAAATATCTTCGCAAAAGATCTTCACTTCCAGTACAACTTCTTTGTACTTTTTCAGTTGTTTCTCTGCGTATGAGCAGTGGCTAACAATGGCTCTACTATCACTCAGCACTGGAATGAAAAAATCAATTGCTTATAGGCCGCTACTATTTTTCCTTCCTTCAAGCTGTGTCATAGTCCATAAAGAAATAATCCATCACTGCAATATATTTTCTTCACAGCTGTGACAATAAATTCCTCATTTTGTTCTCATCTTATCCCAGGTAGCTCCACTGCCTTTGCTGAGGTTACTCCTGATTTTCACCACTATCAGGGAAAGCTGAATCAGGCTGAAGAAACAGCCACTGCCATGTGCACTCTATGAAGTGTATCTATGAATCACGAAGTATTTTAAAAGCTTTGCACCCCTTATTTTATTAACTGAAAAACAGTTCATCTAGGATTTAATGTTCAGCCCCAAACGGTCCTCTTAATTCAGAAGAAGACATGCACATACATTAGTCATGCATTAAAAAGCTTTCCCATTTGTAGTGCTGATATTAACTCATTGCATACTGTGATTTATTTTGATTGATGTGAGCTGCTCTAAATTTCTTCTCATACAAACCAGTGGCAGACCAAACCTAATCCTATGACAGAAAGATTATGCTACATAAAATATAAACAGGGATAAGAAAATTCACCATAAATATTTATGTGTTTGTACTTGCAGTTTTCTATTTTCATAAATCCACTATGTCTCACCAGAGTTCTTTAATACACTATTTTAATTTCAAACACCCTATTTGAAAATTCAAGTATATGTATGATTCAAAGTAAGGCCAAGCTAAATTCATAGATTGTCATTTATAATACAATAATCCATGTGGAGAAAGGAGAGGTAGTAAGAAGATACACACTTCTATTTAGATGAGACTAGGATTTTAGTGTTTTAAGAGATAACACTGACCATCATCATGTGAAGCTCAATACTCACTTGCCAAACGTACTGCAAACTTCAATGGTCTGAAGAATGAGGAATCAATATATAAGTCCTTGCATTTTCATGATCATTTATGGTAACTAAATGCAAACCCAGTGCAGAGTGTTCTAATTCAGACCAATAATATTTCACCTAACAGTTATACTATTTTGCCCAGAAAGTAAGCTAGTCTGCCTTGCAAAACGGACTGTACCAATATTGCTCACAACCAGTACGAGCTCAATGTGCCCAGCACAGTAAAGTCCTCTCCTTGTGCTTAGATTGTAGGATACTGGAGGCAAAGGTGTTTGCCCAGGGCCCAGAAACACCATCCCAAACACTTTCAGGAGAAAACATCTCAGCAAGTTTTGCCAAAGGTGACTCTGAGTACCCCGAGCTGCTGGAAATGCAGAAAGCAAATTCTCTAGTTATTCCAGGCTGGTACATGAATTTGCTTCTCCTGCCCAGGTTATGAAAATTCTGACGGCTATGGAAAAGAAGGTACCAAGATGGTGGCAAACATCTCTCTCACTTACAGGAGCATTATTAGCTAGAAGATGAGAAGAAGTCAAAGGGAATAAGGGAGTAGGGGATAATCCCAAATAGCTAAACTATTAGCAATTGTGGATTCATAGGATCTCATAGGATCAGAGTGTTGGTTTGGGGGGTTCATGTTTTGGTTTGTTTTTTTTTTTTTTTT